>KZ651611.1:158642-173661 GCA_001010745.2 Gerris buenoi | reverse complement strand
ACATGATATAAGAGCTCAAAGTCAAAAATTTAACAAAAATAAAAACATGTCCCTATTTAAGGTAGAAGGGATGGTCCTACGACAAAAAGTCATAGGACCAAAGTTGTAGATCTTTTAAAATCAGTTACGCTGGTGCTATCCGCTTTTCGATACAACTAACAGTTTACCCGTAATTTGGTAACGAAAAAACCCTTAAAAAAACACTAAAATGCCAATTTCTTCCAAACCACTTGTCCGATTGTGCTCAAAAAGTATAGGTACAATCTACTATATAGGACCCATATACACCCCAAAGGAAATTGAAATCAAATAAAGCCAACTGACGTTATCGTCGACAGACCGATTTCGTGCTTAAGTGGCTGTAGCTCCGAAACGTCGTAAGCTACGATGATGAGGTTTACGCCATCAGTTTTGCCGAAAAAAGTTCTAAAAAATGCTGAAAACCGCATCTCAATACGATGTCTTGAAGCGATGTTATAGAGGTTTAAAGATCCGAACGAACGTACGAACGAACGTACGAACGAACGTACGAACGAACGTACGAACGTACGTACATACATACGTACGCACAGACATACATGTATATGAAACGGATTTCCATGATACCCCATGATTCCATGATTAAGGGTTCTTAAGACCCCTCCTTCATAGAGATCTCGGAATCACGTTTTGGAGGGTATCACCATACTTCCATTTTCATGGAAGTAAAAACAGATATAGACGTACAGGTGTAAGGCCTGGAGAAGTGTTGGAAAAAACTATATTGAAATAAAATAAGAAATAACTAATAAGTTTAAAGTTTAATTAATAACTAATAAGAAATAATTAATAAGTTGTTAAGAAGAATTGTTAAAGGCCAGAAGATGCCTCAAAGGAGGCGAAATTTTGCCGATATGAGATAGAGTTAAGAATTTTGTCATACCCTATAGACCAAAATAAAATATTCACAATCATAAAATATACAACTTCACTACAGAAAAAAATTCTGCCTTATCAAGTTGAAATTTTACAGGTCTGTTTTAATTATACTTAAGACGATGTGTATGAAGTTTTATTAAAATCGTTTTGTTAGAATGTAAGGTATCGGTAAAAACATTATTTTCTCTATTTTATAAGTTTACAACACTAGTCGGCGTTTTACATTTGAAGCTTACGTTGCGGGAGCGTTGCGCATAAACGCTTGACCGGATGACGTTGTCCAACGAACTCGTCCTGAGCGTTTGTAAATTGAACATGTGTACCAAATTTCTACTAAATCGGTCATCTTTTACTCAAGTTATCGACATCGGTCGATTTCATGACGGAAGGTTTTAGAACGGTTGGCATTGCGAGGTCGTTTTTTCGGATTCACTCCCGGGCTCCAAACGGTGTAACGTGCCATAAGGAACTTCGTTCCAAAAACAGTCCAAATATATAAAAAGAGAATGAAGCATTTGAGTCAAATCTTACCATTTCACTGCACTTTAATGTTGAAAGACAAATAGACTGGCACGTAGTATTAAAACAAACGTCAGCTAGTAGAGCCAAGAGTAAAAAATAATAGGGTCCTTTCCAAGTAGATACGTAAGACTAGACACGATACAGCTAGGGCTGATAGAAGCTATTTAGTTCATCACGTATCTCTTTATACCGTCTTTCATTGATCTTGGCCGGGTCCCCTCGCGTGTAGAAGTGTAATGGGCCAGTCCAACAACCCCAGCATCTGGTCACTATGTAGGACTACTACGTGATCTAACCACCCCTCTTTCTAGACATTACAGAGAGCACATCTTATTCTTCAGCAAAAGGGATCTGAATCGGTCCTATCTTTTTTCTTCTCTAGAGAATAAAACCACGTGGAACATAGCCGAGTCAACTGCAAGCTTTTCATCTTTGATTTTGTTAAAAATAGAAAAAAAAAATCTTGTAATCCATTTGCCGAGTTTATATTAAGGAAATGTATTTCCAACATTGCCAATTTAATATATAAAAAATCCTTAAATCGCAGAGAATAGTTTTTTAGAAAAAGCAAGGGAGCTTGCAAGTGGTTTTTAGTAGAAACTAAATAATAGTTATTTATGTAACTAGGCAGCAAAATGGAATTTTACTGACGAGTGATTAGATTAGCCTCCGAGCCGAAGGCGAGGATAGGCTATGATAATTAACTGCCGAGGCGAAGCCGAGGCAGGTAATTTACTTATTTGACTGCCGAGGCGAAGCCGAGGTAGGCAATGAATAAACGAGGCAGAAATGTTTCCTTTGCTGCCTTGTTGCATACAATATTTTATCTACTTGCGGAAGAAAAATTAAGCTGCTAAAATGATATCTTTATTAATATAACTTAGGAAATAACTATGTGTCATATTAATAAAAATAATAACATATGTATTAACGTTAATTAATGTTCAAATAAGAAACTTGGGAATAATAACAATAAGTGAAAAGCAAACTGAATCTATAACAACAAAGTACAAAACACGTTTATAACACACATAACTTCTGAATGAATAATGCACGCAATATAAAATATTTATTTATATTTTTACTAACAAATTACTACAAGAATTAAAGATATCTTCTATTGCTTAAAAGAAAAGAAGTAACTAGGATAAATCAAGGAAAGTAGCTAGTCTAATCTAGAATGACTTCAATAATAAAAATAATATGGATGTTCAATGTTTACATGACGCTGCAGTATAGCCATTCACTCCACTATTTTTTTAATTAAAGATCTACTAATCATTGAACTTATTTAACAGAATTAACAAATATAAACAAATTATTTTATAATTAAAACGTTTATTTATTAAATATTACATATTAAACTATAATATATGATGTTATAAGATAGAGATAATAGTATAAACTGTTCTTGCCAAAATAAGAGGTTATGACACGCAGTGGTAAACACTGTTACTTTCTCTGCCTAGGCAGACAAATATTTGTCTGCCTAGGCAGAGAAAGTATTTTCTTGACTGTTTTAACTACTTTCCTGCCTGTTTATAATATTTTAATGACAAATCAGCGAAATAGTACTTTCCAGCCTAAAAACAGTTATGTAATGTTTAATTTTGCTGCCGCCTGTAGATAAAATATTTTTCTATTAGTGAAATTTATTTCAACATATATGTAGGCCTACTTATCGTTTTTGCTAAACCAATCAGTGAACTGTTGTTCTTTTAGCGAAAATTAAGCTATTGCAATGACTTCAAAAATTTTGTAATGCGAATTTTTAAAAAAATGTTCAATGGAAATCCGTTTTAGACCATTCTGAATCGATTACTAAAATTTAAAACTTTTTTATGTATGTATATATATATATATGTGTCACTCAAGACGATATCTCCTCTTAGGATGCATTTAAAAATTCAAACAAATTTTTGTCATTTAATCCTTGTATTATTAATTGATGTTATAGAAATTTGATTTTTTGTCCTACTTCATAAAAACTTCATGTTAAAAGTTGTTGCACTGTCATTTCTCTAACATTCTCTTTTCAGTGAACTTTTCGAATAAGTATGGAGGTTACTTAGGCTCCTCATACACAATTTTGTTCGCAAAATGTTTCACCAAACATGTGCAATCCTTATTTCGGGCAAATTTAGGCCATACACGTCTAACATCATGTTTGCGCAAACATCAAACAGCCCCATACACATATTTACATATTTTGATAACTAATTTGAAACTTAGGTTGATAATAAAATATTTATTTAAGAAAGCATACACTTCTCTTCTAAAAGACCCTCTATGAAAATCTTTGTGAAATATAGGATTAAACTTTCTTTTTTTTTACAAGCTAATGGAACAAAAATGAAGATACTCCGTCTAAGATTACGCTGAAATAAATTATTTCCAACCCGCCCGCGCCCTCTGAGATTTAACATAAACGAAGTGTTTCTCTAACTGTATCGTTTAGAAAAGTTTTTAAGAAAATTTCAAAAGTATGCAAATTTTAATTTGATTGTAACTTGTAATCATATTTCGTTGAATTATTCTTTACATCCGTGTTTAAGCACCGGCTTAAGAAGTTAAACTTTAAAAAAAAACAAAAAAAAAAACGAGGGGAATGTTTTTTGTATGATAAAGTCAGAGTTCGTTTTAACAATTCACATTAGCTTGAGTAAACAGCTAGCTTTGGCTATAAAAAGTTTTAATATCCTTATACCTAATTAGATCTTTCGAATCTTTATTCATGTGTGCCAAGATTTCTCCTGTAAAGCTGTTAACATTATTAAATTCACATCCTGCAAATTCTCACTCTTGGTTGCATCTGGGTTTATGTCACGTCCTTTTTTTCTCACTATGTTACAGAAGATTAAAGGTGTAATAATTTAATATTTATTCAAATATATCTTGTGTTTTATGGAGGGAAAAAAAGGAAAGGTATGTAAATCTAAAAATTTCCCAGGTTTCAAGCTTATACCACTAGAAATAACCAAGTTAGTAAATAAAAGAAGATTAAGAGCTTTATGTACACGTTCTTCGTTTAGAAATGGATTTTGGTAGCTTTACATGAACAAAAAAGGATTAAGACGTCATAGATTAGTAGAAGAATTTTCGAAAGGAAGTTGCAGAACATTGCACGTCTGTTCAGAACAATAGAAGTTATAATGCATATAGAAAAGCAGATGTAAACGAGTTTAAAGCTGGAAAAATGTAGTTTGATTCTTTACCTTCAGCTCTTATTTTTTGCCTGGGGAGGTCATTTTTAGCCTTTAAGACAGTGATTCCCAACTAAAGTTCCAAAACTTAAATAATTCCATGTTGTTATGTTTGGATTTCCACAAAAATATAGGGAAAAAGAGAAAAAAAATTGGAATTTAAAATACCTAAATATGTTTAAAGAAGAACGGATATCTACCGAATATTGATATAAAATAGCAATTTATCAATTAATTATAAATAAGCAGACCTAATTTATCTGCCTTCCTCGGAATAGTAGAGTATACCTTCGCTATTGTTAAAATTCAATATTTTAAATTTAACTTATTATGAAAGTGAAAGCCATTCTGTACTTTTTACTGAAAATACTCTTTTCCAGCAGGTCAATATAGTATTTAATAACAGAACTACCGCTTCTTGCAATATGTCACCTCCTCTTGAGGAATCTTTAGGCCTAAAAGAGATTTTTTTTTATAATTTCTCCTAACATTAACTTACGAGAGGAAGTGAAATATTTCAACAAATGTAGTTTTGATATAATAATCCAGGATATAGCGTGCAAAAAAGTGTCTGACTAACATCCAGCTTGCATTTTTTGTATAAGTAAATGTTTTGGTGCCTTTTAAGAATATGTGGTCGGCTAGGTTCGCCTGCGGACATAGCTTGGCAATAGGCATTTGAAAAAAACAAACTAGTGGAGAGCGGCCATGCCCCACCTCGTACTCAGGATCATGAAAATCACATTGTCCACCAAAAAGGACATGGCCGCTCTCCACCGGTTTTTTTTTTTTTTTTCAAATGTCTATTGCTATGCTATGTCCCGCAGACGAAGTTAGCCGACCATATATTTTTAAAAGGTACCAAACACATTTACTAATACACAAAATTCTAGCTTGATGTTAGTCAGACACTTTTTTGAACGCTATCTTCTGGACTATTACTTGAATACCTTATAGAGTTTTGAAAAGGTAATTGATGTATAAAATAGAAAAAAGAGTATTATACCTACTACGAATATGACTAACAATAAGTGTGTCGAAGCTATAATGTCTTAATTTTATACAAGAAGTATTAATCTACATTATAAATAGAAATATTTCTGTTGCATTACAATATTCGCAATGTAGTAAAGCCAATAACTCATCAAAACCAAGCGTGAATAGTTCATTTGCCGGGTAGAATAAAGCGATAAGAGCCTGTTTAATTTTCTAGTTGAGTTCTGATACTGTGGCCTCTCCCTATTATCTTTTCTCCCACTTTTACCCGAGCCATATCATCTCATCTTGTTTATTTATTCAGCTCACGCTGGTTTTCCCTCTTCTTCTAGCAGTGCTGCTGCGAGGTTTTAAATTACACGAGTAGGGGTGGAGTTATGGCACCTTTATACATGATAACACTGTCAACGCACTCTGGTGAACTGTAAAACAACTACTCTAGTCTCACCACATCCCCAATGCCACCACTGTCGCAACTTCTACCCATACTTTTAAGTTAATAGGAAATTTCTATAATGTAATTATTCTAGGATAAATATTAGTTTCTTTTTAACGGACTATTAAAAATTTAAAAAAAACTTTTTTAGTATTATACCTATAAGTTTATAATATGTAATATTAATTTATAACATTTAAATTAATATCTAGCTCGTCCAATAAGGCTTGATTTCATGTCTAGATTTCAGGGGGGGGCCAATTTGGCTCAAANGAGGGGGAAATGTAGATTTGATGAAACACTAGCACACTGTAGGTGAATTCAAAAGATTTGAGCATGCCTCATCTTTTTATAAGTATTATTACTATGTTCATACTCATATCATAGTAATATCTAAAAACAAGGAACCGTTGTTTTCATTCACACAAGAGTTATAAGGATAAAAAATTGGGTTTTATGAAATATTTGCTGATATGGTTTACTAAAGTGATCATATTATTTTCAGAGATTTATCTAGTTCTTTCTTTTTGTTGGAGTACTCTTTCCTCCATGCAGGTATGGTAACTTCCTTTTATCTGCTTTCTTTGATATCATTTCTTTTATCTTAGTATATTACATCACACTCTTTCTTCTTTACAATCATTAAATTTTCTTTTTTCCGTATCTCGTATTTATTTCCTGGAATTTATTTTCATTTGGTTTTTTTTATCAAGCATTTCAGACTTATCTTATTTATTACTTTCCTTTGCAGTTAGTTATTCTTTCTGTAGTGTTTTTTCATAGTTGGCTCTTTTCTGGTATATAAGACTTTTTTTACCTCTGGTAACAGAGCCAGCGTTGTCCAAGTCTTTATATTCGTCCTTTGATTAAGGGAAAAGTTTCAAGTTCTATTCCTTAGAGAAGAGAAGAAGTGAGGGGTGGGTTTGTTAAGGATTCCTTTTCTTCTACTTTGTGTGAGAAGCAGTTTTTTTTCTCTTCAGGTCTCAAGGGAGAAGTGGTTGAGGGCATGACGAAGGACTCTTCTTAATCCTTTAGAAGAAGAGGGCCTAAGTTCGCCAAGCCTGAAAGCTCACCATGTAGTTAAGAAGTAGGGAGAAAGTAAAGGGGTCGAGAGGGGCTTAATTTGATTGAGTGTTTGCCGGGCAGAAGCTAAGTCCAAGTCTTGTAAAGCTCTCCTTGGTGCACCTCCACAAGTTCCCCGGAGAATCAAAGTACGTCGGAAACTCCTGTTGAGGAAACAAAGCGTTCAAGCTCCTTCTTGAAACCCTGGATCTCGTGTTAAAACTAACAAGTTCCTAACGAATCGGCTCTGGGAGTTGGGGAAAAGAATTAAGGTACCTTATCAACAAAAACCCACCAGTATACTAAAGAATTACCTGAATTAGAGACGATCTGACTTAGAATCCCAAAAGCTTATAAACTTTCTTTAAAAAAACACCTCTAGATGTATTTTTTCCAAATAAAAGATATTTTCTAAAATTATTGATTTTACGTTTAAATTTGATGATAATCCCGGAGATAGTGAGCAAAAAATTGTCTGACTAACATCAAGCTAGAATTTTGTGTATAAGCAAATGTTTTGGTGCCTTTTAAGAATAATAAGTGGTTGGATAAGTTCGTCTACGGGACATAGCTTGGCAATAGGCATTTGAAAAAACCTAACAAGGTGAGAGCCATTTCACGCCTTTTTTGGTGGACAATGTGATTTTCATGATCCTCAGTACGAACTTAGTCACTAGACCAAAAATCAAATTGATGGTAGTCCGTCACTTAATGGGCCTCTTTGATTTGGAGTAATATTTGATTAACTAACATACTAAGTGACGAAATATCATCAACTTGATTTTTTTGTCTATTAACTAATTTCGTACACAGGATCATGAAAATCAGATTGTCCACCAAAAAGGGCGTGAAATGGCTCTCACCTTGTTCGTTTTTTTTCAAATGCCTATTGCTAGGCTGTGTCCCGCAAACGAACATAGCCAACCACATATCCTTAAAAGGCACCAAAACATTTGCTTATACACAAAATTCTAGCTTGATGTTAGTCAGATACTTTTTTTCACACTATCTCCTAGACTAACTAATAGGTATAAATAATCAATTTTTAAGTTTTTGGTAGTACTCATACTACGGAACGTTTAAATTTTAATTTAAATCAAATTATAATTACTATTTACAAAGGGAGACAGTCACTCATACTACGGAACGTTTAAATTTTAATTTAAATCAAATTATAATTACTATTTACAAAGGGTATTATAATTACTATTTACTAATTACTATTTAATTTCTGCGCCGGGATCCCGGCGCAGAAGTCTATTTTTCTCTGACTGTCTCCCTTTGTAAATAGTAATTATAATTTGATTTAAATTAAAAGGTATAAATAATGTAAATAGACTACAACAATTAAAACACGTATCATTAACAAATAATGAGTAACGATATCTTCATAAATTACTGCCTTGGAAAACAACTGTTCAATTTAAGCCTATGGATAAATGGAGGGTAAATATTTTGTAGATTTTAGTTTTTACAAATTAAGTCAGCAAAATCAGCAAACATTTAAGTGCTACCGAGAACTGCTGCCATGTAGAGGCCACGCGTGGTACCTCTGCCTATATTAGTTCATAAGATATATGAGCCTAAAGTATTGTTATTATATCACTGATCATTTGACTTATCCTAATTCTAAGGATAATTTCTAGCAATCTTAGAAACTTAAAATGTTTCATATAGGTAGAGTTTAATGTACAAATAAAGGAAAAATTAAAAAATCTTTAAAAATAAATAGAAAAATCTACTATGCAAAATTAATAAAAAAATTACAACTTAAGCTACTAGCGCTTTCTAGTAGAGATTTTCGAAACTAAACTCTCATTACTAGAATTTTATATACAGGAATAAGAGTGATTGATCTTAATTGAGTGTTGACCTCAAAGATTGTAAACATACACTCCCCGCTCGTCCGCACTCGTACACCAAATATTTTTTAATTTAATTAGAACACCCCTTGTGTGACATACTTTACCACTTTGTCTTCTTCTAAACATAGATACTTAATATCTGTTACTATTTATTTTCTATTATGTCCTTTTCTAATCTTTTATGTGTTCAAAAATAAGAGACATAACCAACCTATTTTAGCTGAGTAATTGCCAAGTTAGAAAATGTTTTTAAATTTAAACGTATAGAGTGATTTCGGAAAGAAAAGTTTGAGTTTGCGAGGGACAGAGAATAAAGAGGGGGCAGACAAACAACATCCCTTTTGTACTGGATGTATTAGATCTAGTAGAACTTACTTGATATCTCAACGTTTTACTCGAGACTTGGTTTATTTTTTTTTTACTCAAATAACGCTGAGTCAACAGCTTAAGTCGGAGATTGTTGATAACCCGAACAAAAACATTATAGATTAATGCAAAAGTGTGGAGGTTAATTGTTTAAATAATGCACTGAATAAAAAATTGATAATTTCCAATTACTGCATTTAGAAAATCAATATTACCATCTAGCTGCTGTTATGCTTGAATTTCTCAATTAATTTATAAGTTAAGTACCTGAAACAGAAAGAAAAAAAAATCATTTAGTTAAAATGATTTTACATAATAGATATAATATAAAGAAGGGCATCTCTTTACTCAAACACAAATAAATAACTTTATTGTATAAAACTGGCTTTCAAACACACACAGTTTTTTATACATAATATTCTATCAAACAAATCGTATAAGATTGCTGTATGTGATACAGTAAAAAAGTGAAGTCGAAATACAAAAAAGCATACAAAAATTAAAAGGGCATAAATAAAGTTATAATAAAAAGTAGTTATTGAGATGGGTTTTTTTTTTTTTATTGGAAAATATGCTTGTCTAAATATGTAGATACCAGTTTTTTGTTTGTTTTATTTATATTTTTCTTTTTTAAAAAAAAGAAAAAAACATTTGTTACTCTATTTTTTTTTCAATTATTTGTTGAGAAAGTAGATGGGGACACGAAAAACGCAATTTTCAAGGACACATGGCTCCCAAATATATATTTGTCCGCAATATGTATTGAGTATATATTGACTCAAATATATATATTTATAATCAAAGCGTTCTGCTCTTTCATTTAACACACCATATGACGCATTTCAGTTAGAAAATTGCAAACCCTTAAACTCTAAACCCTGGTTTCTTTAGGGGTGATTTTTGGGGATTCTCTAAATTCTTCCTTGTTCTGGGTTGTGGAGAGTTTTAAATTATTTTTGTGAGTTAATGACAGAAAGACAAACACATAACATAATATGATATTAGGGTCGTCGGTTTTGCTTACTAATTAATTTTATTTTGAAAAATCTTAAAATGTGTTCTTTTGCGATTGAGTTTGAGCAGCAAATAAGTTGTTAGAAGCAGGCTTTGTATAACTAATTTACTTTTAGTAGAATGGCATCAATTTATTTCTAAACAAGTGACTTTTATTTTTATACAAGATTCAGCTATAATAAGCCATAATGTCTCTAAAAGTCCAGTCATGCACCATGACTTAATGAGCGAATTTTTAAAGAAATCTGCGTATATTGGCTTACGATAATGAGAGGCTTATGAGAATTTGAATGGGTAAAAAAAAAATTAAAAAAAAAAAAAAAAAAAAAAAAAAAAATTGGTACACACGGGTACTGGGTACAAAAGTCAAAAAAAGTATTTACCCTTCTAGATGCAAATCGTTGGAAAGCTCTTAAAGACCTCTTTACAGTAATTGTTGTTATATACAATTTTATAATATTTTCATTTAAAAGGTGGGTAAAATGGAATAAATAATTAATATAAAAATTCCATTTTTGAAAACTTGTCTTATGTACTTTTTTTTTTTTTTCTCTGTATTCTTCACCTTAGTTGTTCCTATGTGCAAAATTGAATAACGGCAAGAGGTTCAAAATTGGGGTAATAGGTGTGCGATGAAACTTAAAAAGCAAAGAAATATGACGCCATTTTGTTTTTTTATTATTATTATTTTGGTTTCTGCTCTCTCCAGACTACGCTTTTGAAAGTATTATATTCTTAGTAATGAAAATATATGATTTTTAATAGAATTTTGAGTCTATTCGTAGAAAGCTTTGGAAACAAAACTATTTAGGTATTTCCATCTATATTTTTATCCCATTTATACTTCATAGACACATCTAATCTGTTACATTTTATATTTATTATTATTTATGTTGATTTTAATGGAAGGTTCTTTCTAAACTTTTTTTAACTTTTCCCTCCGATTATATTTATTATTATTTATTCATATTTTTTTTAATAAATAAAATGTTAAAAATGCTTGCAAAAAAAAGTTAAAGCTGTAAGTGTAAAGCTATAAGTGAATGGTTGCAAATACAGAACATTTTGTTTAACATTATGTTTAAGGAAAACCGTGATAATTGAAACTACCTTTTTACTTTCTCATGCAAAGAGAAAGTATTGTAATGACACGAAAATTCAATTTTGAGGGTGCCAAGAGTCTAAAAA
Source organism: Gerris buenoi (assembly GCA_001010745.2). NCBI lineage: Eukaryota > Metazoa > Arthropoda > Insecta > Hemiptera > Gerridae > Gerris > Gerris buenoi. Next base: position 162,091 of record KZ651611.1, on the reverse strand, counting down.
CTGGTTATTAAAAAAATGTCTGTCAATAGTCTGTGCAGAATTTGACGAAATTTGGCATACGCATGTTAAGAAAAATCATATTTATCCCGAGGCGAAACCTAAAAATAAATTCAAACATCAAATTTTTAAAACGGTCCCGGCTATTTTGATTAAACATTACTTATATGCCGTCTATTTAAAAATGAATCTAACCATGAAATTGTTTTCCCGAATAAAATCTAGTTCCTGAGAAAATAGTTTTAATCGCGTACGGTGAGAGGCCGGGTTCGATTCCCCGCTGGAGGGAAGTTATTTTTTGGTAAATTTTAATGAAATATTTCATAATAATTAGGTAAATGTAATTAAGAAAACTCAAAACAAATATTAATTGGAAAACACCGCACCAAGTATTTATGTAATCGCATAAGATAAAGTTAGTCTGAGTTGTCTTGGACTAATTTAATTTATATAGGTACCTTTGAATAAAGCAAGTAACTCTACCGCACTCTATATATTCATATTGGAATTAATACTTTTAAAGATGTGGATATCTTGTCTTTGCACTCATCATCAGGGTGCACCACACCTCTGAAGATGCTTCCAGTAGTGNATACATATATATAATCGATTTAATGACAAAGTAATAGAACATCCATCACAAATTTCAAGAAAACCAAAAACATTTTTTTTTCTTTTTAAAAAAATAACCACATATGGCGATTAGTATGATACAAAAAACATCCATGCCAAATTTGAAAAAAAAAAAAAAAAATCGAAAAACGCCAAACGGATTAGTCTGGAGCTGAAAAGTTAAAACATACACATTGCTCCGCTAGGTTAACTATACAATAAATATAAATGTCAACCAATTATTCCATATTAATATTGAAAATAAAATTATTTCACGTGGAGTGACTTTTCTTTCTTCATTTAATTAATCCATATATCAAACAGATCTACTAGATAGCCTTACCACATAGCTTTTTCAGGGATTTTTAACAACACTCCTGGAAAACCATTTGTTAAATTTTAATATTATTTAAACGTATACTAACGGCTCTAAAACTTTTCGAAAACCCAGGTTCCCATGTTTTTAACAAAAACTTTAGTAATATTGTTAGTACAACCTAACATACTTTAGTAAAAGTGTGTTTCGTTAACATAGCAGAATACAATAACTATAAATGTCATCCACCTAATTTAACAATGTAGGCTTCCTACCCAACCTATAAAAATCTGCATATTTTTCCTTTTTAAAAATGACAGCTAGAAATTTGAAGTTGGCGTTAGCCCAAACAAGCCTTAAGGGTTATGAATATAAAGGAAAATAGGACCCTTCAAAAATAACCATTTTTTATACTATGAAAAAGCAAATAGACTTTGGAAAATATGCGATTATTATACCTTGTACAAAAATACATGAATATAATATATGTGTGTGTGTTATATATTATATAATAAACAAGTAATATAGATTTATTATGAGTAACAACATATTTTAATTTTAGAATATTTTTTGTTACAGGGGATGCAGATCATGGCACTTAAGGCATATGCAAGCATTGGTACTTAAAGTGTATGAGGAAAGAGCGGAATTATATCAAGTATAATTTATGTCTATGTTTTACTCCGAGAGTCAGACTTCACGTTATATAGTCAGGTAGAATATATTTATATTATACATTATTATTTATGGCATCTCGAGAGCTAAAGTGCGATATCTGGAATCGACTTAATGGATATCAGCCCTTTTTAGGGTCTCCACTGTAATATTGAGGTCCCTTATATATTTTCTACCGATACACGTTATCAACGAAAGTGCTCAACACAAAACTTTTAATTTAAGTTACGTATAATTATCCAAACGCAGGAAAATTATAGGGAAGGGTTTGAAGATTTATTTTATCTTCAATAATGGATAAGTTATCACCAGAGACCTTCAAAATGTAGCATTTATTTTTACGAAATGTGACCCTATAGTGCAATATGGCACTTATTTTGGCCAAATGTGGCATTTATTTTAGACAATGTGGCATTTATTTTTCAACTTTCCTTTTAGTTGTTTCTATGTGCAAAATTTGGGGAAGATTGAATGACGGGAAGTGGTTCAAAATTGGGGTAATAGGTGTGCGATGAAACTTAAAAAGCAAAGAAATATGACGCCATTTTGTTTTTAATTATTATTATTTTGGTTTCTGTATTCTTCACCTAAGTTGTTTCCATGTGCAAAATTTGGGGAAGATTGAATGACGGGAAGTGGTTCAAAATTGGGTTAATAGGTGTGCGATGAAACTTACAAAGCAAAGTAATATAAGACCAGTAAAAATAGAGTTACTGACTATATTTTTAAAGCAATTAGTTTTTTTTTATAAATTATTTAAATTTTCGAATAAGAACGAAATTTTGTCTGAAAAACTAAGACTTTCTCTAAATTTGTAATCTTAAAATTTTGTCCGCGCGCGGTCGGAAAGAACCATTTTGAAATGTAAAACATCTCAACGTCGCACCACACTACTGGAACATTTTTTAGGGCAGTGACATCATTTGGGGTCAGATTTTCTATTTCGTCTCTACACTACGCCCCTGATTCAGGCGACATTCTCTACAGTGGTCCACCCCGGATTACGGTGGAGAACAGCGTCAATTTTATGTCGAAGTCTATCCCCAATCGGACCCAGCAACCCTTAATCCTCTCTTTAAGTTAGCTACAGATTTCATTAGCTCAATTCTCCAGTTGCTCAATAATAACAATGTTTCAATGTTTAAATTAGCTTTAATAAATGCCAATCTACTGACTGACTTAGCTGTTGTTAAGGGCACTCTTTTCTGTTGTGGGGGTGCGCTTTTGGGATAGCCAAATTTGCCGATTCTTCGAGCCCTCTATAACCTTAATGCAATACTCTAATGCACGTGTTGTGCATTCATTTTGGTAACGAAGCCATTTTAATCCGATAATAAAGGCAGCACTCTATGAATCGTCAGCGGTAGCTTTGACCGGGATTAAGTCGAAGAACAAGAAAACAAGCCGGCTTAGGGTACCAACCAGTAGGGACTGGTAAACCCCCGTGTCCTTGCAGAAGCTTATAGGACAGGGGGTTTACTTGCACCGTTAGACAATGAATAGCTGGCCACACACGAGCGGATTTTTTGACGGACCCGGTCCGCGGATCTCAGGTCTGTTGTTCCTCCACTAACGTGCAAACCCGGTCCGTCGAATCTAGTCCTTCAACTCGGTCCGCGGACACGGTTCGCTCGTGTGTGGGGCAAATCCGCGGATTTTTCCTTGTTGGTCCGCGGACCCAGGTCAGTCCAGCATGCTCGACAGACTTGGACAACGGACGACGGATCTCAGTACTTGCAACTTTTAGGTTTCTGTACAAAATAAAAAAGAAACCTTATATAACGGCTCTGTCTGTCTGTCTGTCTTGTTTTTCTATCTGTTTGTCTGTCTGTCTGTCTGTCTGTCTGTC
>KZ651611.1:133326-157379 GCA_001010745.2 Gerris buenoi | reverse complement strand
AAAAAAAAAAAAAAAAAAAAAAAAAAAAAAAAAAAAAAAAAAAAAAAAATGGAATACATAAAATTAATTTAATTTAAGCGAGAAATAAAATAAATGGCATGAAACGATATTTGGGTGAGGAATATAGAAACGATAAGGAGCAAAATCCGCAGACTTGGTCTGTGCGTGTGTGTTGACAACGGCAGACGGGGTCCGCGGATCTCATGTCCGCGGACAAGGTCCTGTCGTTCGTTTCTCCACTAACGCACATACCGGGTCCGCGGATTTCCCCAAATCCGTTAGAAAAGTCCGTGGTCCGTTGTAAAAATCCGCTCGTGTGTGGCCAGCTAATGTCTTCTAATCCTTAAAAGGTTTTAGTACCTAAATAATATAATGTTTGAATAGAAAAACCATATAAAATATGCTCCTTAGTGCAAATTTCTAACAAAAAAGTAGAATATTTATGCGAAAATCTGCAATACACTTATGCTGGAAATATGCAATTATATGCAATAATGTCCGAAATATGCATTTTTAAATTTGGCAAAATGTGGCAAAAAGTGTGGCATTTTACCAAAAATTGGCAAAATGTGGCTTTTTACCGAAAAATGGGCGAAATGTGGCATTTTAGTATGGCGCCATGGCAAAAAGGCATTTGAAGGTCTCTGGTTATCACTTAGCACAACTAGCCTTCAAGAATTTTGTTTTTTTAAAGCGATATCAACAAGATCTGGAATATAATTTTTTAGAGTTGCTCTCAAGACTTTACCCCCCAAGGATGTATTCATAAGAAAGACATATCAGACTTCGTAATTACATTCGATAACTGACGGATGTCATTGGTAAATCAAATAAGTACTTAAGGCATAAAAACATTTTAATACAGTGTATGATGGTAAATCCGGGAATCAGAAGTTTAATGGTAGAATAAGGGCAGCAACAGTCAATTTACTCTTATATAAGTGGGTATAAAAGGGGCTTCCGTAATAAGCTATCCACATTTGATAAATATTGGGTACTTGTTAATTAAGCAGTTGAAAATCACCACCAGCAAACTATCTCTCCTTTTTATAGGGAAGCTGGTTAAAATTTGTTAGAGGTGGTTAGAAGAGGTTAAAGGTGGTTAGAGATGGTTAGAAGTGGTTATAGAGGTGGTTAGCTGGTGGTTATTTTCAACGGGAGAGCACTTAATTAACAAGTACAAATATTTGATAAGAAACAAATAAAAGAGTAACGAAATTAATGAATAAAATCGTCACTATTTTGTCCGATCTTTCATATTGTTATTTGTTAAACCCCTGAACTACCAAGCGCACGACAAACATTCTTAAAGCTTCATTAAAACAGCTGTTTTATCATTTTCAACAGCAACAATAAGATGAATTTAAGGTGGTTATTAAACTAGAACTGAAAAATCAAAATCAGAGTTCAAAGTTTAAAATCTTTTATATGATATGATAACCATCATATTTTCACTTAAATATTGTCCTATAAAAATGTTCAAGTTTTAATACTAATTTATCTTTTTACACACTATACCTTTAAACTTATATCAAACACTTTACACACTAACACTATATCAATTTAGAACTGCGCATCGCCACGTTTAACAATTTTTTTAAAGCCGATTGAAGTTTAACGCTTCAAGTTTCGAGATATAAAATTGAATTTATGACTTTGGTTTTCACTATCAAACATTTATCTCCTCTTAGCAGTTTAGGTCAAAGAAAAGAGCTTATTACCTCGAAGAAAGTTTAGTGATTTTCCCATTCAACAGTAAAAAACTTCACAGCACTTTATTTATTCAATTTTTTTTCTTTAAGATTTATTTCAGTAAATACGGTTTAACGTGATTTATTCGGTCGTTAAAGTAAATGATTATTATTGCCATTTAGATACTTATTTTATTGGTCATAAAAAAATCTCTAGTTTTTTAACCTCGAAACGAGAATTTTTTCTCTTAAACGAAACAACCATTTGATGTGGTGTTCTAATCTTCATAGAATTTCGTAGACTTTAATCATTTTAGCATTACTTTTATAGTATGTATAGATATTTTAGGGTAGAATAATCTATATATATAAAATCCAAATACCACTCTCTGACTGACTGACTGACTGACTGACACATCACGATATCTCTGAAACCACTGGACCTACGACCATGAAATTTTGTAGGTGTGTTCTTCTTAGCTCTTAGGTGCTCGCTAAGAAATATTTTAAAAATCCGCCACCTTGATTCAAGATGGCGGCCATTTATATACAAAATTCTACAAACCAATATCTCCGGAACTAATTGCACTAGAACCTTGAAATTAAGAAGTTAGCTCCTTTTTATGAAATTAGTAACTTTAGATAAATGGTATACCAATCGGGCATTTTGAATCAAGATGGCGGCCATATATATATAAAAGTTAACGAATGTATGTACTTTATAAAAATCTACAGTTGTAGTCAGATCTTGATGAAAATTTGCACAATTGGCCTACAAAGCAAGGGGAAAAAACTGTCAACATGAATTTTCGAAATTTAATTTTTGTACACAGGGGTACGGGGTACAAATGTCAAAGTAATGAATACCCTTCATGATGCATATCGTTGAAAAGCTCTTCTAGAGTACAGTAATTGTTGTTATGTACAGTTTTATCATATTTTCACTTAGGAGGGGGGGGGGGGGGGTAAATTGGAAAATATAGCTATATCTTATATAAAAAGAAGAGTATCAGTATGATGGTATGTCTTTTATCCTAATTTGATGAATATTTACACACTTTTCCTTCAAAATAAGGTGAAGGTCACTGCCTACATGAGATTACGAAATTAAAATTTTGGTACACAGGGGTACGGGGTACAAGTAATGAATACCCTTCATCTTCATGATGCATATCGTTGAAATGCTCTTTAAGAGTACAGTAATTGTTGTTATGTGTACGGGGTACAAATGACAAAGTAATGGATACCCTTCATGATACAAAACGTTGAAAAGCTGTTTAAGAGAAAAGTAATTGTTCTTAAGTACAGTTTTGTCTTACTTTAATTTAGAAGGGGAGAGGTAAAATGGAAATTTATATCTAAATCTCTATATGTATATAAAATTCATCATAAGTGCGTATACATATGTATAGTTTTTTATACAAATCTACAGTTTTATTCCGATCTCGATGAAAATTTGCACACTTGACCTTCAAAGCAAGGGGAAGGTAACTGTTTACATGAATTTTCGAACTATAAATTTTGGTTCAAAGGGGTACGGGGTACAAGCAAGTAATGAATACCCTTTATCTTCATGATGCATATCGTTGAAATGCTCTTTAAGAGTACAGTAATTGTTGTTATGTAAAGTTTTGTCATATTTTCATTTAGGAGGGGGTAAAATTAGGATATTTGCAAATGATCTTATCAAAGAGGTGATGGATATAAGAAGTTGGGATAGAATCTAGATATTCTCGCATAGTAAAATAATTTGTATGCTTTCCTGGTAGTTTATAAACTTATCAAATTTAAAAACACTCCATAGCGAAGCACGGGTATCCAGCTAGTATGTTTATAAGATTTCGTTTATTCTTAATGGCATAAAATCTTAAATAAGGTAGAAGGTAAAGTCTCTACACGTAAAATGATGTATTTATTTTCAAAGTAGCTGTCGGCCTCTATAAGACTACCATCAGTGCCGAAAATGATGAAAACGTGCATCAAATTGATGATGGCCTTACTGAGACCGAAAGCAGCGTTGATAATAAATACATAATTTTACGAGGAGAGATTTTTCCTTCTACCTTAAATAGCTCCATATCCTATCAACAGAATAAGTTTTAATTTTCTATGTCTTCAAATATTTATTTCAGCTTTCACAGCAACAAAAAAAAGTCTCAGCTATGTTTCCTTTAATATCTCTCGCTTAATTTTTTAACAGAAATCAGCATTATTTGAACAGAAATCAGCTACTTGATACATCCATCGAGGCCGACAAATCTTCTCCCTATAAAAATCAAATGCAGCATGTAATCGGTGCCATCTTAAGAGGGGTTTTTTTGATACTTTCAAGAAGAGATAGACCACTTTGAGATTTTTGGTAACTTAAAATAAATTGGAGCTAAACTAACTATTTGAGCGCAGTTTGAGATCTTAACTAAGTACTATAAGCGTCAATCAACCTTGGTTGTGAATATTAATCAAAATCAGCTCCATGGGCAAAATCAATTTCATCGGAGTTTTGAACTTACCTATTCAAAGCTCTGGAAACTTTCGACGCCACTCATCTGGCTCATCCGTCAGAGTACATTCCTCTATTCTTAGCTAGTTTCAACTATAAGCTTAGCAGTTCACAAGCCTCCGCTTGTTAATGCTATTACCATGCTTAAAATATGTTAAACATATTGGAGAAATATCCGATACACAATAATCCAAGCTAGTCTATACCTTTTTGATTTTAAAGGTCACAAAGATCTATACCTTTTTTTATAATTTATTGGGAAATTATCTCTCATGAGAATTTCTATATTTGTTCCCAAACATTACCTCTACGTTTTACTATATTAAATGAATATTATCCTGATAAATTTGTATTATTTAAAAAAGAAGAAAGTTCTTTAAGCCCTATAAGGTATAAAGCAATTTTTTCTATCTACAACAAATTTAGGGCAGGTTTTTGGACTTTGGATCCGGACTTACAGTTGATTATTTAAGTAAAGTAAAAGCTCAGTGCGGTGTTTAAAATTTAATACTTAAAGAGAGAGAAATTTACATTGTAATAAATTAAACCAAATCGGGCAATGTCTTTTGTAGTACGATCACTTTAATTTAAAATTAAAACAGAGAGATGGAGAATAATGCTGAAACGGAAATTTAATTCTTCAAGTCGACTTAGCTTTTATGATGAAACACTGGAAAGAGGTAAAAGCGTACTGACTACTCAGTCGCAGGGAATTACAGGAGCCTTGTGGTTTGTGTGCGAGGCAACCAGGCTTCTCCCTTATTTTAATAGCCTTTACCAAGGACTTTTCGCGGGGAAAAGGATTAATGGCGGGGACCTCAGTCACTGGGCTGGCAAGCGGCTTACCCCCGGTACCTGGACCGCAGACGGAGGGAGGGGTGTGCGGCTAGAAGGCAGGAACTAGACCGCAGTAACCCATGTTTAGCAGAAGCAGCTTAGTACAGCCGGCCCGATATTAGACAGCGTGTCGGTAGCCCGTACCCCTAGACCGCTAGTGTTCTACCTCGGCTCCTGTCCCCCGTTTGATAAATTGCACCCTAGAATAATTATAAGGAGGTATTTGCACAATATATCACTGATAATTTAGTTTCTCACTCAAAAAATATAACCTTAATACCCTGAAAGCAATTAGCCGAATAATTAGAAATTCTATTATTTATTTCTAATATAAATTCTATTATTATTTATTTATTATTTAGCTTTAAGATCTTGCTTCTTTTTTAAAAAAATTATTGAAATTTAGTACAATAAAACGTAGAGGTAATGTTTGGGAACAAATTGAAATTCTAATATGGTATAATTTGTCAATAACTTAAATTAAAAAAAATCGGGTACGGGGTACCTCGGAACTTTTCCTCACTTCAGAGGCCACTAAAGTGGCCTCTCCTGCTGCGAGGCAGCAGGAGGATGAGCATTGGACGCGGTCAGTACTTGGATGGGTGACCGTTCTGAACTAACTGATTTCTTATCATTCTTAAAAAAAACTTATTTTTAATACCTATATTTTATTTAATTATTTGAAGTTTGGCGGTATTTTGACATATTATGTAAACAAACTTATTTGACATATTATGTAAACAAACTTTGACGTCATCAAAATTATCGCACTAATAAATAATTACATTCACTTATAACTTTTAAACTAATTAATGAAATTTCATCGGGGTTTTTTAATTTTGTTCCTTAATTTGTTCCGGTTCCAACGATATGCTATATGTCAAAATCCAATTTATACTTTCGGTATTAATAACCGTCAAAGTTTAAAATTTCAAAAATTGATAACTCCAAAATGGCGGCCAATATCAAAATGAAATTTGGCGGGCTTGTTTGTCGTCAGAGAGGTACATTCGTGCCAAATTTCAACTCGATTAGGACCATTTTCGATTTATTACGATTTTTTTTAAATTTCTGCTGACTCAGCAAACTGGGTTTAAAGTTTATTTTCCGGGCGGCACCACTTCAGGTAAGGATTGATTTTTCTGCCAAGTTTCAACTCTCTAGGTTAAATACCTTAGGCGTTACGATGATAACACACATACCTACGTCATGCTGAAAACCACTCAGGAGGTCTTAAAAACACCCAAAACGGATAATTCCGTTGAAATCTCGAAAAAAAATTTTTTGGTGAAAACAATACTTTTCCTACTATTAGTAGTGAGGAAAAGTAAAAAATACATAAGGGTTGATAGTTACACCTAAGCTACACCCATTAATTTAACAAAATGTATTAAATGTTAAAAAAAATTTAAATGACCATATAATATATCTCAGCAGAGATGAACCATTTGTAATGTGAAGTAATCGAATTAAAGAAAAATAAAAATAACCGTGTAATGTTTAATATTATTATTACTATTTTATATGAAAAATTGTGCATCCAAACCGTTACCACGAAATCAATAAAGAGAGGCTTTTGAAGTGGAATTTGATTACGAAAGATTAGGTATACATCAATCAATTTGACCGGTCATTTATGAGGGGAAAAGTTGCTATACCATGTATTATTAGGCATTGATATATCAAAAGAGGTTTTTCAAAATCTAAACATAACCAATCACAAGAATTATTAATTGCACCAATACCACATTAACAGTGAACACTTTGATAATGATAAACATAAATGTTTTGGCTAAATATACGTATTACAGTCTGCACCAAAGTAGAGTTAGTGCGTTGACAGCGCGGGAAAAATACTAGCAAATGGGGTGGGAGTAAATGAGATCTTGAGATTTTCCCGGACAAAAGGTCGGATCAACTAGGCAAGAATAAATGTCTTTAGTGAAGGGGAAAGGCCCTCTGGATAAACGCTGCCCCACCCCTACCCACAGACCTAGTGGCTTTATTTTCCCCCCAGAGAGGTTGGCCAATCTGAGTCACTCAATTTCCCGCGCTGTCGACGTACTAACTCTAATTTGGTGCAGACTTTTTTTGTAGATGCAATTACGTAAACTAAAAAGCCAAATAGCCACAGCTGGGGAAGTGAGTCAGTTCCAGCGACTCAACAAATTGTGATATAGGTATAATGTGTAAAAAAAATTGTATTCAAATTTCTGCAGAGATATGATATCTTAAATCGAATATTCCTTGTTCAATCAAGTGTTTTGGTTGATCCGAATAACTTTTGTTTCGTATTTATGTTGATCTTAAGCTAGAGAAAATCAAATTTACAAAATTAAATAGCTTCTCTACAAGCCAATACAAGAAGTATATTTTTATTAAAAGCAAATGCTTCCACTTTTAATCTAATGATAATAAATTGTTCCATTTTCAAGTTAGGGTATCACTAACAAGTATCTTGAAAATGTGATCTCTTATCTCATGCCATTTCGAGAATGTTGTCGAGGGAATTGGCCCTGTAAAGAAACGATTCTCTCTGGGTAATAGCTTAGCTTAAATCCCTCGTTACAACTAAGCCAGTAAGTAAGGCCACTGAGGTACTCTACACTTTTCAAGGGAGTAGAAGGCTAAGCGGAGGAAAGGACCAGGTCTGAGGGCGCCTAAGGTCAATCTCCTGTAAAATTATAGGTAATTGGGTAGGGCTAAAGGACACGAGGTCGCTGTAGTAACAGTGTGCTATTAACCATCTCCATGCTGGAAACACACGAACCCTTTTCAGTCCCAGCTTCACCTCTACTCTTTACTCCAGATATACCTACATTTTAACTCCCTTTATACCTAATACCTACTCTTTAACTTAATTCTCTAAAGGGAGAGAAATTATCTCTATCGTTTGCATGCAATGTGTATCATCAATTTTTACATTAAAAATATTTGATATCTAATTTTTAAAATATCTCTTTCTACTTTCTCTAATACTTAATATACGGAGAGGAAGAATTATGATGACACACAAAAAAAAAAAAAAAAAAAAAAAAATCGATATTAACAAATTTTAAAGTTCCCTAAATCGAAAATAGGAGTTTTACAACTTGTCTGTATTTAGTATATAATCTGTCTTCCTTACAGACGCGTGGAGGCTAAACTGCCGACCGATTTAAATGAAATAGACATAAGTTCAGAAAAATCATATCTCGAGAAAGGAATTTTAGCTCTAAATTTGGAGGCCCAGCCACCAAAAAACTAGGAAAAACGTGAAAAAATCAACGATATCAACACTTCTAATCGGTAGATGAAATTTTCGAGATATTGATGAAATTGCTGAAAATCGAAAAATAAATGTAAAAAATTACCTGCTGGTACACTTTAATGAGATTTAATTTTATTATCACTGATTTTATTTCATTCTTTGAAAAGTTTTTTATAAACATGAGGAAGTTTTGTCAGACCGGTTATTTTTAGGGTCAGTAGCCAAAAACGAGGATTCTAATACAGTCCTTAAAAAATGTCCTTATCTTATGTTATTTCTTAGGAATAACAAGGATTGGGCTAGATACTTCGGAGCAGTTTCATGCACGTGGATAGTAAAAATACATATAAAGGCGTTTATTTGACGCCATTATAATAAATGGTTCAAAAGTTATAGCTAAGAAAAACTTTTCTCACACAACAAATTTTTGGCCGCCATCTTGATACAACTGGGCCGATTATACTGGTAAAAGAACTCGACCTATTTTTTGAGTTGCTTACGGACCCTTAGCGTGCACTGAAAGCACGCACTTTGCCAGTTTATTTATTTTAAATCTTGAACCGATAAAAACAAACTATTGATATTCAGACTAAGCTGCCATATGAAATCAGTATTCGTATTAATTTATTTAAGTTCAAAAATCAATCAATTTGTTATCTTCAATTTCCAACTCTCCCCCTTCTCCGCACAATAGCGAAGCTTGCTTTTTTAATAATATTCTGTCGTTTTTTCTAATAAATATTCTATCATTTATACAATCGAGTAGTGTCCCGTTGGTGACGAATGACTCACTTCGAAATTATATTTTATTGGTAAGTTAAGGCAACCAAATTTATTCTAATAAAAATAAATGTTTGTTTTGATTTGTTGGTATTCAAATAGATATAATAACTTATCTAAATAAAAATCTAAATTAATTTTACTTTTTTTTCTCGATATAAACTTGAGCATATATTTCTATTTTATGCAATGAATGTAGATTCTAATAATTCAAAATCTAAAATGCATTAAAGGTTGTAGTAGAAAGACATACAGACATAAATGTTTACAGAGGTATTCAAAATTTAAAATCAAAAACTTTTAAACAATTTGCTTAATAAAAACAGTTCTCTTGGTTCCGAAAACAATATTATCCACTAATTTCTTTGCATTTATTATGCGCTTCAAAAAAAAAAAAAAAAAAAAAGTGTTCATCTACGATAGATACGAAATATAAATATTTTTGTTTAGATGCGTAGAATTCTCTGCTCGCGCTAGTGCAGAAATAAAGAAGAATTCTTCACCTCATCTTACGATTAGTGTTTTTGTTTACATTTAAAAAAACTATTGTTTCCGTTTTTAGGGTTTCGCTGGTAAAACCAAAAAAAAGAAACCCTTATAGTTTTCTTTCCTGTGTCTGTCTGTCACTCTGTACGGTTCCAATAACTTTTGAACCAAAAGAGATAAAAACGTGAAACATACCAATATGAAAGATCGTTTTGACGCGCACACAGGAAAAATATAGAGAACTCAAAATAATCAGCTGTTCAAATTCAAAATGGCGGATAATTCACATCGCCAGAATTTTTTTTTTTTTAAATTTTGAGTGGGGTATCAAATGAAAGGTATTGAAGAGTAGATTACAAATATATATACCACTTAGGGTTAGTGTTTAATTTTCGGCGCCATTTTGTCAAAAAACATCGAAATTTTTCGTGTCCCCCCCCCTAAAATCGTACTTCCGCTGTTACTAAAAATATAGAAAAATATGCAAAATGTGCGGTCTGCTGGGCCAATGAAAAAATAAGATTAGCAACTCGATCTGATTTACTGGAAATCCAAGATGGCGGCTAATTCATGTCACTCGAAAAAAATTATTTTTTTAAAATTTTGAGTGGGGTATCAAATGAAAGGTATTGAAGAGTAGATGACAAAAATATATAACACTTGAGGTTAATATTTCATTTTCCCCGCCATTTTGTCAAAAAATTAATAATATCTTGTCTGCATTTATTATTAAAATCAAACAATTGTAGATAAAGTAAGCCGCAACTCGTGCGAAAACTGCTTTTGCTTTGCTTGTAGTGTGGTTTTCACTGTCGCTCGGGTATAAACTCCACACTACCATGCAAAATACTACTCTCCGTAATGTACTATTAATGTTTACGTTTTGCATTTTATAAATGTAGTGAAAAGATCAAAGCAGTCGGTTAAAATGAATTAAAAGTCAGTTATTTTAGAAGCAGGCAAAGCTAAGTTTATAAATAAAATAAAAGTTTTATAATATAAAATATCCTCTTTTATTGTACGATACACAATAGATAAATATAGAAAGAAAAATAGTTATATGATATCAAAGTTGAATTTCCCACAACAAAATGATATATTGGTTTAAGAAATCCTTTTTGAGATCTCAAGAATTTCAGATAGAATCAGTAAGGGCGTAGGAAAGGTGGTAATTGTGTGAAGCATGAAGCAGTGGGTAAAACAGAGAAGCATTCGACTCAACATAAAGAGTAAGAAGGTGAGGTTTAGAAGAAAAGGAAGATCGATATGGGTTAAGAACGAGGAAGACAGAGCGTAAGAGTAATACTGAGAGATAAGGGTTCTTAAGATAAAAGGTGTGCGACAAAAATGTAGAAATAATGACGAAAAGAAAAAGAGAAGAAGAATAAATAAATAAAATGGAGCTTGGAGAAGTATAAGAGAAGATAGAACAAACAGAAAACATAGAAGATTAGTAAAGATTTTACAGATAAGAAAAAAGTGTTAGACAAGAATAGAAAGTAACAATTACAACCCTGAATGAAAGGAAAAAAGTCAGAAAGAAGGAAAGGAAGAAATAAGTGTTGAAAGGAAGGGAAACGACCGAATAGAGAGATAGGGACAAATCCAATGTGACAATAACTTGAAATGGCACTAAGGAAGAAGCTCTGTAATCCAATAACATTAAGGAAATAAACGATATATTATATGGTCTCGAGTCACTCAAGTACCCCATTTTAAGATAGTCAGAGAAAGAGGGTTTTTTTTTCTTCAATTATTACAAATTTGACACTGCCATAGCTATAAGCGAATTAATTTTTATAACTTATCTGTAGGAAGCCTTTTGTTGAAATTTCGCTTTTAGCATTTATAAAATGTAGCTAGGTCAATAAGCAATCAATTTCTTATTTGGGTTGGAGTCATCATAAATGTCTTTCGGTGATATGCGTCTCGAAGGGGTGGGACGCACGAAAATGCGGAGGTGACCACAAAATTTGAATACACATAGATAATGTGAATTAAATTTTTAATTAAGACGATTTATATAATGTAGAGAATGATATTTATTAATAAATTCCAATACACAACAAGATATATACATACATTATGTATGAACACAATTTATTTATGATTGAAATGTTACAATTGTAGTTAAAAACTTTAGATGAGATTATATTTATATATTTATTAACATTGATTTTAATGCTCTTTAACGACTGAAAAGAAAATCCTATTACATTTGCGACGAGTCCCGCTCCGCCTCTATTCTGCATGCTGGCATTTGTGCAGTGCGATGAGTCCCCCTCCGCCTCTATTCAGCATGCTGGCATTTGTGCAGTGCGATGAGTCCCGCTCCGCCCTAGTGTACGCGTTCCTTTAATTAGACGAAAAAGTAAGGTAGTGGTAGTGTTAAGCGAGGCCTTATAATTAGATTATCCTTTCAAGCTTTCCTTTCCTTCCTTCCTCATTAAATAAATTTAATTACTAGGCAAATGCCTTCCATTTTCTAAGAGACTAGCCGTCACAACTAAAACATCTATCATCTATTCACATCTATTCAGCCCACTTCCTTTAAAGTGAGCAGAAAAGTGGGCATGAAATAGAGCAGCGCAAGTATGTAAACGCAGGATACTTGATCTGAACATGCTCCTACCACTGGCACTGCCCGTTCTTCCCCTTTAAGACGGATTTCCGTGCGGAAGTTATAAGGACAGGAAGTGTTTACACTTTCTATTTACTTGCCTTAACCCATTCTGCTAAGTTATATTTCATAAAATCTTAAAATATCAAAAAAAAGGTCCCGTTTGCGTTGAAATTTGCAGCAATCATACCATTCCAACTGAATTTCGTTATAAAGCCATTTTGAAAAGATCAACATTTGTAACTTTAGCAATTATGCCGGAACTATATTGGCCAAATCAGTGAATGAAAAATTGATAGAAACTGTTTTGGTAAAACTGAAGAATATGAGGCGGTCTATAAAATGATGGGGCCTCACTCCAACGTATTTTTTTGACAAAGGCATATCAACTTTCCTACATAAAAAAAGCTATATATATAATTTCTCAAACGTTTAAATCATTCAAATGCACTGTTTGACAATAGAATATTATCTCTGTTTGTACTTATTTGCAATTAAGCATTATTTTGTATAGGGTGGGGTTGGCCTTCAATTCTGGCCCCCACCAGATTTTGTCTACTTCTAGCTCTAGAAGTCAGTCGGCCTACAACCACTCTAGAGTTATGTAATACTATATTCATTGATTAAACTTATTCTAACTCTAAACATTTCTTATTATTTCGGATATCCGAGAATATCCCCCACATTTTGGTCCTTTGGTCTGGACGGTACAGGGAGTATCGTCTACGAAGAAACCAGTGAAGAAGAGGGTTGGAGTGAAACTACAATGCAGACCGCTTTGCCGAGTCAGGTGAGTCCATGCTAATCTCTACTTATCCTATTCATTCCTTCCTTTCCCGCTTCCACTGTTCTTTTTCTGAGATACCATTCGGTTTTTATTTTATTTCGATTTATTAGTTTTATAAAATCACGTTGGTTAATATTACTATAAAACTTAAACTTAATACTATTATTAAAATAAAATAAATATTACGAAGTTCATATTATATGAGCTGATTCCTTTCTTTGTTCATAAAATCAAATTTCGTTTAATTATTTTCTATGTAGATTTGTTTATGGCTATGTCATTATTTTTAAAATTTATGTTTAAACACTAACGTTGCGTTATATATAATTATAACATTACATTATTATTTGTATTAATTTTTATATTTTTATCGAGGTTTTATTTCGTACTTGTAGTTACAATAATTAACGTATAGTTGTGTGTGTACACATTTTCTCTTTTTTTTTAACAATGAAGGGGAAAACAAATAACAGCGTCGTTCCTCTGCCGAAGACAGAGCAGAAAAAATTGTTAAAAATAAGAAATAATATAAATTAAATCGGTTTAATGCATTTTTGGCAGATTGTATCATTAATAAATCAAGTTTAGGCGAACTTAAAGTACGTTTCTCGAAGATATTATTAACCTGGGACGAATTCGATCAAATTCAGTCATCTCTTGAAGAATTAGACGATGATTCAGAGGAAATAAACTCTCTCAGATCAGCTGAGAGAGAGGAATTTGAATCTTTATATTCTAAAATTGTTTCCGAGACCGAGTCTTACATAAACAAAAATTCAGAACCCATCGAATCGGACATTAAAAGTCCCGCTAAAATTAATGATTCGTCGTTTTATGGAAATAATACTCAGCCCGTTTCTGTTCGTCTTCCGCTAATTAATTTACCTAAATTTTCTGGCAATTACCAAGATTGGCTGACTTATCGAGATACCTTTTCAGTTTTAATACACAATAACGAGAGTTTGACTCCGATTCAAAAATTTCATTATCTGCGTTCATCCCTCGAAGGGGAAGCTGCTAGATGCATTTCAAATCTAGAAACATCTAGTAGTAATTACTCTGTAGCATGGAGTCTATTGTCTGAGCGTTTTGAAAATGTCAAGATTATTACAAATAGACATATAAAGGCAATTTTTGATTTACCTAAGATCGATAAAGAGGGTGCAAAACCACTCAGAAAACTGCACGACGACTTTAAAAATCATTTTACCTCTTTACGTTCGTTAAAACAACCAGTCGAACACTGGGACGCCTTATTAATATATGTGTTGTCAGGTAAATTAGATAATACTACACTCCGAGAGTGGGAACAGCGATCAGCTGTTCAACAGATTCCTAGCTTGGACGCATTCATAACGTTTCTAAAGGACAGATGTTCGATATTAGAATCATTAGAAACTAGTCGAAACAATAATAATTTAATAACAACCTCAAATAATAAACCTCTTTCTAATGTTACTCCTAAAGATAATAATAAACCTTTCAATAACCCGTATTCTAAATATCATAACAATGCTCGCCATTCATCCGTTACTTTTCTATCAGCAGAAAATAAATCGAAATGTCCGATATGTTCAGAAAGTCATTATGCGTATCAATGCGCCACCTTTGCTAAGATGACTGTACAAGAAAGATTAAACAAGGTAAAGCAATTCAATTTATGTAATAATTGCTTACGTTATAAAAATCATAATATTCAACAGTGTAAATACGGAAACTGCCGAATTTGCAAAAATAAACATAATTCTTTATTACATTTTGACAAATCTGCCGATAAATCGAGTGATAATACTAATTCAAGTATCGATAAATCTTCTAATTTAACTGAAACTATTTCTAATTTTTGTACCAATCGCGACACTAAACCGATTCAAGTAATCCTTTCTACAGCTATTATTGATATATATGATTCACATGGTACGACCCACCATGCCCGAGCTTTGCTCGATAGCGGCTCGCAATCTTGTTACATAACGGAGTCATTGGCTCAAAGACTACAGTTATCTCGTAAACGTATTTCTTTATCTGTAGTAGGTATCAGCCAATCAAGGTCTAATATTACACACGCTGTTAACACTAAAATAAAATCACGACTCACGGACTTCTCCTATTCTACCGAATTTCTTGTTTTATCTAAAATTACACAAGATCTACCGTTAGTTCCGCTAAACGTTAAATCTACAGAATTACCTACATCAATTGAATATGCCGACCCTGAATTCCGAATTCCGGGTAGAATTGATATTCTTATCGGGGCGGAAATATTTTGGAGTTTAATTGAAACCGGCCAGATAATACTTAAAAATTTCGGGTTAGTTTTACAAAATACTGCTTTAGGTTGGATCGTTTCTGGTTCCGAGAAACCAGATAAACCTGCTGAAGTATCCAATTGCTATTTTAATTCTCAATCTATGGAGAATATAATGGAAAGATTTTGGTCTATAGAAGACATTCCGGATACAAGTTACGACAAAAAACTTACGAGCGAAGATAAGGCCTGCGAGGAGCACTTCGCTAGAAATGTTCGACGAGATGAAACAGGGCGATTCATTGTTAAGTTGCCTTTCAAAGAAACGGTCAATGCCTTAGGTTCATCACATGATGCCGCTATCAGACGATTTTATTATACAGAGAAACGCTTGTCTCGAAATGAAAATTTAAAAACTGAATACTCTCAATTCATTCACGAATACGAGACATTAAATCACATGGAGCTTATATCTCAACCTGTCAGTGATAGTGATAACACACCCTTGCCGAACTTTTACTTGCCTCACCACGCCGTGTATAAACAATCTAGTTCCACCACAAAAACCCGCGTAGTATTTGATGCCAGTTGCAAATCTTCTTCCGGTGTCTCACTGAATGACACATTAATGGACGGTCCGATACTACAACAGGACTTATTCTCTATTATAATTAGGTTCCGTTTTCACCGGTATGTAATGACGGCAGACATTGCTAAAATGTACCGGCAAATTAAAATGGATCCGTCTTGTTGTGATATGCAAAGAATATTTTGGCGAGATAGTAAACACGAACCTGTCCGCACTTATCGTTTGACTACTTTAACATACGGTACTAAACCGGCTAGTTTTATAGCGACACGATGCCTTAAACAACTAGCAATTGATGACGGTCACCTATTTCCAGAGGTCGCTTCCATATTAATTAGGGATTTCTATATGGACGATCTCCTTACAGGAGCCGATACTATATCGCAAGCTACTCAGCTGCGATCTCAATTAATTTCATTACTCGAGCGAGCTCAATTCCAGTTACGGAAATGGAATTCTAACGAGGAAAGTATTATTTCCGATTTACCAGATAACATGAGAGAAGCACGACACGAACTATGTTCTGATTCAGAATCGAATAATTTTAAAACGTTAGGTTTATTGTGGAATCCCCACTTGGATCAATTTTATTTTGAAGTACCCTCTGATTTATCAGATAGTAATTTAACAAAACGTAAGGTTCTATCAAAAATAGCTAGAATTTTCGATCCCCTCGGTGTATTGGCGCCACTTATTTTAAGGGCTAAATTATTAATGAAAAATATTTGGCAACGAAGACTATCTTGGGACGATCCACTTCCAAACGATTTAAACGAGGCTTGGTTATCGTTCAGTTGCGAATTAATTCGATTAAATGGTATAAAAATCCCGAGGCAAGTTACATCGCCAGCGGCTCACGATACAATTGAATTACACGGCTTTTCCGACGCCTCCGAAACAGGTTATGGCGCGGCAGTTTACATCAGAAGTTACAACGCAGAAAATAATTTTTTCGTTGTGAATTTATTGTGCTCCAAATCAAGGATCGCTCCTGCTGCCACACAGACCATACCTAAACTTGAGCTTCAGGCAGCTTACACGTTGTCAGTCTTAATCGAAAAAATTATTAATATTTTACACGTAAAATATAAAAAAATATATTTGTGGAGTGATTCCACCGTTGCTTTGGCATGGATAAAGTCTCCACCTAGCCAATGGAAACCCTTTGTTGCGAACCGAGTTTCAAAAATACAAACCCTTAACAAGTCCTTTAAATCTTATGAATGGCGTCATGTGTCTACAAAGGACAATCCTGCTGATCACGTTTCAAGAGGATTGCCAATTGATAAGCTTATTAACAGTCAACTGTGGTGGCATGGCCCCACTTGGCTTAATCTAGATTCTTCTCAATGGCCTAGTGAAAAATCGGAAAATAATAATGTCTTGCCTGAAAGGCGAAAGGCTAT
The DNA here is from genome assembly GCA_001010745.2 of Gerris buenoi. Classification (NCBI taxonomy): domain Eukaryota; kingdom Metazoa; phylum Arthropoda; class Insecta; order Hemiptera; family Gerridae; genus Gerris; species Gerris buenoi. Next base: position 140,185 of record KZ651611.1, on the reverse strand, counting down.
TACCGTTACATCCACGATTAATAGATTTGATTTATTTACAAAATTTTCTAGTCTAATTCGTTTACAAAGAGTTGTAGCTTATTGTTTAAGATTTATTTATAATATGAAAACTAAATCAGGTTCAGTCCATCGATATGGGCCACTATCGACTAAAGAAATGGAAGAAAGTCTTATAATTTTAGTTAAGATAACCCAGTCCGAAACTTTTTCAATTGAAAAATCACGCTTGCAAGCCGGAAAATTTGTAGGAAAGCAAAGCAATTTAAAAACTTTAAATCCTTTTATGGACATAAATGGTTTGATTCGCGTAGGCGGGCGAATCCATAAATCAAATCTGCCTGAAGACACGAAACATCCGATACTAATACCAAAAAATCACCCATTTACAACTCTTTTAATAAGATATGAGCATAACAGGAACCATCATATCGGTCCGTTAGGCTTACTCGCAATTGTACGAAGGCGTTTTTGGCCATTAAGTGGTAAAAATGAAACCAAGAAAATTGTCCGGTCTTGTCAGGTTTGCTTTAGAGCTAACCCTAAAATCTGTGAACAGTTAATGGGTGATCTTCCTTTAGCTAGACTTTCGCCGGGACGAGCTTTCGTTCATACTGGAATTGACTTCTGTGGTCCAGTTTTTATTCGACCAAGCAAGAGGCGAGGCGTTTCTTTATCAAAGGCTTATATTGCGATTTTTATATGTCAGGCTTCAAGAGCCGTTCACATAGAATTGGTAACCGAGTTATCAACTGAGGCATTTATGAGTGCCTTAAAACGATTCGTTTCTCGACGAGGATTATGCTCGCATATATACAGCGATAATGCTACCAATTTTGTCGGTGCCGATCGTGAATTATCGGATTTATATAAAATGATAAGATTGGAAAATTTCAATTCTGATATCACAGATTCTTTATCAGCTGTAGGAATCACCTGGCATAGGATTCCTCCACGTGCACCATCGTTTGGTGGGGGTTGGGAACGAGCAGTCAAATCTTGTAAATATCATTTACGTAGAGTAGTTAAAAATGCTAGTTTAACTTATGAGGAAATGTATACCACTCTTTGTTCTATAGAAGCTTGTCTTAATTCGCGCCCTATTACTCCCTTGTCCAATGATCCTTCTGATTTATCCTATTTAACTCCTGGCCACTTCCTAATAGGCCAACCCCTTACCTCCTTTCCTGAAAGAGATGTGCAGGACATTCCTGTTAATAGACTTTCACTTTGGCAACGAATCAGACAGATTACTCAGCATTTCTGGTCCAGGTGGCAGGCGGAGTATGTAACATCCCTACAACAAAGAGCTAAGTGGAATGTTAAACGCCGATCCCTTCAAATCGGTGATATGGTCCTACTAAAGGAAGACAATCTACCTCCTCTTAAATGGATGTTAGGCAGAGTCGTTCAACTCCACCCAGGAGGAGACAACCTTGTTCGAGTCGCTACCATCCTTACTGCGAGCGGAGAAAAGAAGAGATCCATCTCTAAACTCTGCGTCCTTCCAATGGAGTCTGTCGAGCCAAGCGATGATAATCCTCAGGATAGTACTACGTAGATGCAATGACATCATTCGACTAATTTTATTTTATTTTTATTATAACGTAGATTATTTGATTTTTGTTAATGTTGCTCAATATTTTCTTTAAATTTAAAATTACTTAGTTATTCTTTGTTTAATTTTAATTTTACACTTATATTTTTTGTTTGTTTTTGGAATCCTTATTTTTGAATCTATTTTTTCTTGAGTTCCTTTTTTTTAATTTTTTCTTTGAAAGATATCCTTTCAAAGGGGGGAGAATGTTTGTACTTATTTGCAATTAAGCATTATTTTGTATAGGGTGGGGTTGGCCTTCAATTCTGGCCCCCACCAGATTTTGTCTACTTCTAGCTCTAGAAGTCAGTCGGCCTACAACCACTCTAGAGTTATGTAATACTATATTCATTGATTAAACTTATTCTAACTCTAAACATTTCTTATTATTTCGGATATCCGAGAATATCCCCCACAATCTCTTAAGTGTATAAATTAAGTTATGACCGCCGCCTATATACTCACACTCAAATTTTAAATTTAATAAAATATATATATTAATTTTTAGTTCAATTCATAAAGAATTGTAATTGTGATATCATCTAATGTAAAATTTTAATGCTTTGTTAAGGATGTATTTAACCACGTCGTTCAACGCCCGAAAATTTTAATAAATAAATAAATAAAATGTATATATTTTATAAAATGAAAAACACTCGTGCAATAATAGGATATACTACATGGAACGTTTTAGAAGAAAATAATTGTATTACCTAGACTTAAGCAAATGGAGCCATAATACGTTTTTATTAACATCCCAAGCTTTATAAATAGTTGAGGTATCTGGGTTGGAACATGATGTCACAGAAAAGTGACTTTTTACACGGCATTATATTAACATTTTTAAACATACATTTCAGCTACATAAATTTTAATCAAACTCTCATAGCATTCTACGTTGACGTTTCAGGCTCTCTTTGACTTTTATATTTTAATAACAACATCAAATATTAGAGATTTAAATTTAATTTCTCCTTTCATTCCAAGAAAATGTAGTAAATAATTGTTTTAGGTAGATGATAAAAAATAAATATGTCATTCTTTTTTTTGAAAACATGAATTATCGCTTGAGGCAACAAAGTAACACAGAAGGGTTATACAAGTAACTAAAATAACAGATATAGGGAACGAAAAGCGGAGAGGGAGGGAGAAAAAAGGCAATATAAATATTACCATAAAAGAGAAGCAACCATATTTCTGACACACGGGAAAAAAGGAAAGACTCGAAAGAAAAATTAATCAACACCCACACGACCTTTTTCCAAACACCCCTTATTTGCATAAAAACACCTTTAAACATCAACTACATGGGGAAATAAAAACGAAAAGGAAGGAAAGAAGAACAGACGTCAACGCAGAAAAGAGAAGATTTTTTTCTGCCGAGAGGAAAAAATAATAAGTAAACAAGAATTGGAGTTAATGTTGAGCTTTGAAGAACACCCCCAGGATTTCCTACCTAGCATGTGACCGGCCCACTGAATCTACCCGTTTCCATAACCTGTAAGCTTACATAAAAAAATCTCAAATAAGGACAAAAATTGAGCACAAGAAAAAATTTCTTGTTAAACACGACACACTAAAAAATTTTTGCATAAATTTACATATATATCGCATCAAAAAAAACCCTTTCTTTTCTTAGCACAGTTTTCCTTCTAAGCCGGTCTTCTAATCATTTATTCAAGTCATATGACACTAAAAAACATTCGTGGTTCCACATGGTTTTAGTAAAATATGTTTTTTTTTAAGAGTACTAGAGTAAATGAAAATATGTAAAGTGTTTTTTTTTGTGAAACATTATACTAAGAGCATGATGAAAAATGTGTATTGATAAATAAATTTAAATATATTACAAGGAGTCGTATGAAAATTAATTAACAACAATGTAAATATAGCTAAGTCTTGTTGCATTATCATAAATTAACTTTAGTTATAAATTATTCGTTGGTAGATTATTTGATACTAAAATTTATACTTGACAATATGCGAGTATGATAATATAATTAAAAAATGGCTATTAATTAGTTTCATAAGTCCAAAGATGGATTTATTTTTAGTAATTCCAGCGTCAGAAACGATAAAAAAGTACTGATTTATTTATTTTAAAAAAATTTATATATGTAAAAAATACTCTGTCAATTAATGTGGCACATAGCTTCCTCGCAAAGAGAAGACCAAATTAAGAAAAATACTTAAATATCAAAAATTTGGAACCGCGCGGCACTGTTCCAGTAAATATTTAATAAAGTCGGGGAAATTTAAACATTCGTTGAAGAAACAAAGCCTCCAACAAGCACCAAAAGTTNGACCTAAAATTTTTTCGTTCTTCTGAACGATCACATAGCTTCCGCTACCTTCGGTAAGCTCGGAAGCAAAAGTTCTAAATGAGCCGTAATCCTTTTAATTTTGAATGATTAATTAGATAAAACTATTAATTAGACTAATGATCACAAAACTACGATTATAAATAATCACAATAAAGAAACGAACATATAATTACTAAACTACAACAACTAATAATAAGATGATTTTGATGAGATATAAGACACAACGTAATGACTGATAACATAACATAATATACCAGTTGTCATCTCCAAAGTTTGAGCCAGTGCCTCTTTTTTAGGCACTGCACAAGGTTTTGCACTTAGTTCCCTTTTAAGCCTCTTGAGCTAGGTCCAAACCAATGAAAATTTGAGGTCCCAATGGAAATTCCTAGACGCTCTGACACAAAATGTATTGACTGTTAGTTATAATTTTTTGTCGTACATAATTTCGGCAGACTGTAAATTCAACAAATACCGCAAATGTTTATTGGTGTTGACCCAGCTTTGTAAGCTCATGATAATCTCCATTTCCAGAAAATAAGGTTGCTGCTTTGTTTGTCCTATTTATAACTTGGTATGTAGCGGTATTATTCTTCATGTCACAGGAATTTAGTGTTATTTTCGACAAGTTTTTCAGTAATGAGGGGAAATTAATATAATAAGTCTTTTAGAGGGAGGAAGAAAAGAGTAATCCACAAGGTCGAGTGGCCAGTGACTTAAAACCTCTGACACTTTAAATTCTACTCCTTAAGATTGTTTGCAAAACAATTGCAACAATCAACCATTGCATGGTTGGTGTTGGTTGCAATGTTTTCTAAGACACAAAAAGATCCAACAGTTACTACACTTACTTTCAGTAGGGTTTCTTTCCACCAACACTCATACAGTCTAAATATCTTAAATTCACGCACATAACCTGCAACCAGCTCGATCATTTGTTTTGAAAGTAATACGTCAACTTTTTTTTTTTTTTTTTTCTTTTCTTGATCTATTTAAGACAACGTTAATATTTTATATAACATCATTTTGTAAAGGAACTGAAATAAAAATATTTAAAGCAATTTTTTTTTAAACACTTTTTATAATTAACTACTTACATAAATTACTGAAAAAACTTATTTAAATATTATCAACAAGTTGAACTCTATAATGTTGTAATTAAACAAGAAAATAATTAAATAATTTATCTTAACGGCAAATTTCCACTTTACATTTTAAGCAATTTGAAGGAACTATCTCATATCGCTGATGAAGATAATCTCTAAATTAACAATTTTTTATTCATATTCCTAAACTTTAAAAGGTCTTTCTAAATATAAGACAAATTTACCAAATTATTTAATTTAAACTGTTCTAAATGAGCCGTAATCCTTTTAATTTTGAATGATTAATTAGATAAAACTATTAATTAGACTAATGATCACAAAACTACGATTATAAATAATCACAATAAAGAAACGAACATATAATTACTAAACTACAACAACTAATAATAAGATGATTTTGATGAGATATAAGACACAACGTAATGACTGATAACATAACATAATATACCAGTTGTCATCTCCAAAGTTTGAGCCAGTGCCTCTTTTTTAGGCACTGCACAAGGTTTTGCACTTAGTTCCCTTTTAAGCCTCTTGAGCTAGGTCCAAACCAATGAAAATTTGAGGTCCCAATGGAAATTCCTAGACGCTCTGACACAAAATGTATTGACTGTTAGTTATAATTTTTTGTCGTACATAATTTCGGCAGACTGTAAATTCAACAAATACCGCAAATGTTTATTGGTGTTGACCCAGCTTTGTAAGCTCATGATAATCTCCATTTCCAGAAAATAAGGTTGCTGCTTTGTTTGTCCTATTTATAACTTGGTATGTAGCGGTATTATTCTTCATGTCACAGGAATTTAGTGTTATTTTCGACAAGTTTTTCAGTAATGAGGGGAAATTAATATAATAAGTCTTTTAGAGGGAGGAAGAAAAGAGTAATCCACAAGGTCGAGTGGCCAGTGACTTAAAACCTCTGACACTTTAAATTCTACTCCTTAAGATTGTTTGCAAAACAATTGCAACAATCAACCATTGCATGGTTGGTGTTGGTTGCAATGTTTTCTAAGACACAAAAAGATCCAACAGTTACTACACTTACTTTCAGTAGGGTTTCTTTCCACCAACACTCATACAGTCTAAATATCTTAAATTCACGCACATAACCTGCAACCAGCTCGATCATTTGTTTTGAAAGTAATACGTCAACTTTTTTTTTTTTTTTTTTTTTTTTTTGATCTATTTAAGACAACGTTAATATTTTATATAACATCATTTTGTAAAGGAACTGAAATAAAAATATTTAAAGCAATTTTTTTTTAAACACTTTTTATAATTAACTACTTACATAAATTACTGAAAAAACTTATTTAAATATTATCAACAAGTTGAACTCTATAATGTTGTAATTAAACAAGAAAATAATTAAATAATTTATCTTAACGGCAAATTTCCACTTTACATTTTAAGCAATTTGAAGGAACTATCTCATATCGCTGATGAAGATAATCTCTAAATTAACAATTTTTTATTCATATTCCTAAACTTTAAAAGGTCTTTCTAAATATAAGACAAATTTACCAAATTATTTAATTTAAACTTTAAATCATTAAAAAATATAAAAGCAGTTAATCTTTATTATAAATAAATTATAATAATTTTATAGAAAAAGCATGCTTTTATCTATCTATATATATTTATATAATTCTGTAAAATAGAAAATGTTTTTCTATTAAACTATAAATCTATTTTTTTTTATTAGATGCATAAACTATTAACTTAAGCTACAATCTTATAATACACAATATCTACAAATTAGTTTGTTTGCATGTTAATAAACAGTTAAGGAGAAAAATTGTACATAAAAAGGCTTCTTTTTCAATATAAAAATTTATTTA
>KZ651611.1:106273-123421 GCA_001010745.2 Gerris buenoi | reverse complement strand
TTATTTAATAAAAGTATTTATTTATTTAATAAAAGTATTTATTTATTTAATATATTATAATTTATATATATTTATTTATTAAGGGTTAAACTTCGAAACTTAGAACTTTGAATGCAAAGTTCTACATATGAACTTTGAATGCAAAGTTTTGTCTCGAAGTTTAACCGTCATAAAGGATTATGACGGTTATCACGTCACACCCATTATGATGGGTGTGACGTGTGACAGACAGACGGACAGAATAAATAGACTGAATATTAGGAGGGTCTATAAACACTCAAAATTTAGTTGATAATCGAGTTATATTCCTTAAATTAAACATCAGTAACTAAAGTATATTTGTGCTAAATAGAAAAAAAATGTATGTATGTATGTACCGTATATAAAAGTATACTGAACTATATCTCATTTACGTATAATTTTAAATTTATAATTTAAGTTATAACTAAATTCTAAATAGCTTGCCTGCACCTTAAAAAAAAGTTGGTATAGGAGCGACTTAAGTTTCACGCCATTTTAAAAGCTCCCTCCTCCCGAGCATCCCCAAGCAGTAGGATATTATAAATATTTAAAGGGAAGGTAATTTCGCGGGCTGAGAGTAGTCTAGAAAGTTGAGCTATCTAGAATACTTGATGCTGACGCTTTTAGGTAAAACACAGTTACACTTTCCATCTATCAATATTTCATTGTTCAAAAGAACAAAATAATGGAAATAAATACACATAGAGTCGAGATATAAAGAACAAATAGTTTATAACTTTCAATTACCCGTTAAAATATGGTGTTACATGTTTTTTTTTCTTATGTTTGAGCCTGATCTATAATAAAAAATCAAATTTCTAAGTGAGATCTCAAATAAATTTAGTAATAAGAAAATAAATCAGTTGTAACTGCTCACAACTGCATAACTATCAATTTATTATTAACATTTGTACACTGAATAAGTTAATACTGAACTCTGAAACAGTATTGTACTTAATAATCGGAATTGTTTAAAAAAGTGGTTTCGCACCGATTACATTTTCCCCTCTTTCTCTGAAACATTGAATATATAAATGCCCACCAAAACCCTAACCGTGAAAAGGACCAAATTCTAGAGCCCTTCCCAAAAAAGTCAGTCTATATAAAGGTGGTAATATTTACATTGTGAACAATCTCTCTTCACTCCTACTTACGGGCGTAACTCTGCTCTTTTATTTTTATTGCTTAACACATCTGAATGAGGGATAAAATAGACTTGGCCTGGATGTAGATATCACTACTTTGATAGACTAACTTATTTGGGATGGGGTCGGGAACTTTTACTTTGTTTTCTGAGTTCTCTCCATCCCATAACTCTACGTAACTCTTATGTCACCACACAAGATAGAGATGTTTTAGATTTTTTTTGGGGATATCATTCCTTTTGCGGGTGTCGTTTTGGTTTTTGACAGAGACACTAGATGGACCAAGACCACTGTATTTTCCCCATATACGTACATTAAACATACGAATAATAAACACGTTATGAAGTATAATTTATAACATTATTATAGTGATACAAAACGGTAATAACAATTTCTTATAACTTTTTGGAATTTTCCTGTCGGTTACCCGGATATATAGCTACAATTGTTTAAAATTTCTACATTTGTAGCTATCCTGGAAGTCACTTATAATTTTAATGATGAGTAAGTCAGAGAGTTAGTAACAAAAATTCAATCTTTGAAACTCCCTTCTTTTGAAAAGGCTTAATATTAAGGGCTATATTATTTACAGTGTCCTAAGCTTCTTAAGCTTAATCCATGTTTTAAATTTCAAAAGCCTATTTTAAGAAGAAGCAGAGATAATAGGTTGAGAAAAACCAGGTGAACTGGTTTAAGTAAAGATAAACTGCACGCTGACTGGAACTTGGCCTTGCACACTGCATGCTGCCGTCTGCCGTGCGCTCAGATTCCAATTACTCGCTTCATAAGATACCTCAGGTAGAGAGAAATCAATTTTTATGCATGAATCTACACTTCTCATTAGCCGTGGGTCATTTTATTGAATAATCCAGTTTTTGGATTTAATCAACCTTTTATATACTTTACAACTCTGATAAAACATTTGTCTATGAATTCCATGTTTAATATATCAAGAGTTCGTCTAGAAGTAATTTTTGGTTTATTAAACAAATTTTTATTAATTCATGAAATTTGTATCAGATGTTTTATTTAAGTTGTGATTCACAAGTTATAAGTTTTCTAACGAGTTCCTCATACCTTGTAGAGTTCTAGAATATTAAAGCGATGAAGTACCTTTTCACGTACTTCTCAAGTATATAACTTTGAAGTTTGAGAATTTAATGATGGTCTGGAGACTTAGTCTAGTATCCTCCTTTTCATTTTATCCTTCTTGGATTTATTTATATTTAATTTAATGATCGTGCTGCCGAGAGAATTCAGTCATCCAGATATTAGCTTTTAATTGATGATTCTTGTCCTTCCCTTCTCTCCATAATTTGTGACAAACGATGTAAAGTTTGTCGAAGACGGAGAGCGGTACTATCAAATAGAAACTTTTCGTATTTGAAGTAAATCTTCGAAAACTTGGGAAAAGCATTAATCGAATTTCAAAAGTGTTACATCAAGACCCAATTTGGAACTTCGTACTAAAGTGTTATGTGCTAACATTGTACTTACATCTGTAAGTAAGAACATACCCGTATAAAATATTAATTAAAAGTTAGATGCGATTGAAACAACAAAATTAAATTAAATATTATGAAAATGGAAACATGAAAAAACTGGTTTTGGGTTTTTTGCTAGATGTATATTATGATTATGAGTCAGTTTTCAGTTAGGATACTACATAAATAGATTATTATAATTCTCTCTTTAGTCTATACATGATTCTCTTTAATAATATTTAAGACACATGATAGGTAACTAAGCTAGTTAGGCTATATTATTCCATTTACTTGTTACATCAAATTTACTTTCATTAAGAGATATAGTATGAAACTCAATGCATCTTCTTTAGTTTACCACTCTCTTAAGTTATATCAAACTATTTCTAGGTGAAGGCACTTTGAGGTGGTAGCAATATGTGCATCGTATTTTAAATGAATGATTCCCTAATCATAAAATTGTTCTACGTAAATAATAATAAAAAAAAATGGCGCATTAACCTATAAAAGGCTTAAGCCTGCCAAAGGGCTTAAACAATTACATTACAAGTATTAGATGAATGGTGATCCCTCAATAGTTAATTTGTTGTAGTTCGTAGTGGGTCATTAGGGATGTAGGTCGAAGGTATTAAACAAAACTCTCCCATCTCATTATGCTAATATATTTCGACTTCAACTTAAGTCATTATCAAGCATCTACAACACATTAATTTCAACAATATCAACATATAACTCCCCTAATAGTCTTTACAACAAAAATAACCATTCTTACCTATTTCATTAGCTAAAATATGTCTTTTTTCATATCAAAAGTCGTCAAATATAAAATGTGCCTATACAGCTACTCTAGTCATTTACATAAAGGAAACCCAACTCTACTTCAACCTACAAACACAATAATTGTAATCATGGTTTATACTTAGAGTATATTATATATTAAGTTGTAAAGACTATTACGGGAATAATATGTTGATATTGATGAGATTAATGTGTTGTAGATGCTTGATAACGACTTAAGTTGAAGTCGAAACATAGCCTCATAATGAGATAGGAGAGAATTTGTTTAATACCTACATTCCTAATGACCCATTACGAACAAAAAACTACTATACTACAAACTCCATGGCGTGGGGAATAGTAGGCATTCGGCACCACCACTACACGGACACTACTTCACATAAGATGCTACCAATTTATATACCGATCATGGAATGGATGCTGGGTGATTACCGATCATGGAATGGATGCTGGGTGATTACCGATCATGGAATGGATGCTGGGTGATTACCGACCATGGAATGGATGCTGGGTGATTACCGATCATGGAATGGATGCTGGGTGATTACCGACCATGGAATGGATGCTGGGTGATTACCGATCATGGAATGGATGCTGGGTGATCACCGATCAGGAATGGATGCTGGGTGATTACCGATCATGGAATGGAACACGGATTTTCTGCTGACAAAAGACAAATTAGAGCAATGAGATACGAAGGAGTTCCGATTTTATAATTTAAGTTAATAAATAAGAAGGAGTTATAGAATACAATCGAGATAAGACTTGTAAATATATACATCAGATAACAAGCTAAAACCTCGTCAATATTCAAAATTTAATCTTCTAGGTGCACATAGCTTAAAATGAAATCACCGATGTTAAGTATCAGTGGGCGAAGTTAGGATGTGGGCGGATGACCAGTTAGGTTTTAGGGGACAACACGGCATTGTATCTCAGGGGATCGGCAAGGTTTGCATAGATAGAACCACACTGCTAACAAGGTCCAAATACTGATATATCGGGATTTCAATAGAAAAAAGGCGGGACAAGTGCTACTCTACCATATCACTAGATAGGTGAAAGGGCCTTCCTTGAACCTGTAATAAGTACCCCCTTTCAATCGGAACATAAAGAAAAAAAAGAACGCAATCAAGGTGAGACTCAAATAACAAGTTCAAACCTATTTGACATTCAACACAAAGATGCAAAAAAAAACCGCGCTTTGAAATAAAAATAAAGTAAAAATAGCTACAATTCACTATTTAACATTATAAAAACAAGTTAAACTCTGGGGGATAAGGTTAATAAATTGGGTAAATAGCTTTGTTGAAGTATGCAGAGAAATAACAAGAATAATAAAAAATGATCTGCTATTTCTTGCACGAACTTTAGGATTACCCTTCTAATTTAAGAATTTACTTCCATGCAAACTTAAATCTTGAACCATGAATCCCGTTTACAATTTAAACGTTCCGTAGTATGAATACTACCAAAAACTTTAAAAAAAAGTTTACAATTGGTTGTACTAGGTACAGGTAGGTACTAATTTGGTACTTTATAATTACAAGCGTAATTTCTCGGTCTAGTTCTATTGTCGTAATTTTGACTTCTAGACTTGTAAAAAAATTTGAAATCTTAATTCGGGACTAGGTATCGTTATCGTAAGAGGACATTATTCTTCAGTGTAGCTAATTGGCTAGAGCATCTGTACTGGAAATATAGAGAGGTCCGTGGTTCGAATCCCGGTGCTGAAGTCTATTTTTCTCTGTCTGTCTCCCCTTGTAAAATGGTAATTATAATTTGATTTAACTTAATTATGTTAATGGGAGGATAGGTGTGCGAGGCCCCAAGAGGAATACTTCGGCCTCATTGTAGGTGTAGGTAGGCTATTTTTGTTTCAAAATATTGTATGGCTGGATAATTTTGGACAGACCTCTTTCATCGATTAATTTGCTTTGTCTATAATTTTTAGCTCTATGTTTTGCAATTTCATATATTAATAATTTCAAAGTTAGAAGTCCGACGGAGACTCCTTGTCAGGAAGCAAAGCTTTCAAGCACCTTGCTTGAGACCCTGGATATCGTGTTAAAGCTAACAACTTTCTAACAATCCGCCCACGGAGTTTAAACAATTAATTCACCTCCTCGACTAAAACACACTAAGAATACGATAGAATTAATTACCTTGAATTTCAAAAGACTTCAAATTTCAAAGACTATTAAAACTTCTTAAAAAATCAAAAACCAAAAACAATCCTAGAAATATTTTCCAACTAAGAGATAAATTTATAAATTATTCATTTACAAACTGCTTTATTAAAATAAGAAATAAGTTTTAATAATCATTGGTATTAATACTGTATTTTTTTATGCTAATGTTTTAGTATGCTTATGTCAAAAGAATACAATAACTTTTGGTGGTTTCGTTGTTCTGAAGCAGTTTTTAAGGCTTGTTGTTGTCAAGCCTTTTCTCACCGAGTATATTACATTCACTGCGAAGATGGCTATTATGTTTTTAATAATGCTTGTATTAGCTATTATGTTGTTAAAATGAATTGTTAGCAGCTCTCCACATAACCTGATTGGTTTGTTAAAAAATAAAGCGTAAGTGGAGGTCTACATGAAATTTTAAAAGATAGTCTCTCCATGTAATAGTACATTACGCGTCTAGTGCGGAAAGTAGCATTTTGCATGCGAGTGTGGAGTTTGCACCCGAGCGACGGCGAGGGTAGTAAAACCAAACGAGAAATGAAAAACGCTGTTTTCGCACGAGTTGCGTACTGTACTTGATATACGATTGTTAGATTTTAATAATAAATTCGGGAAAAAAATAAATTTCCTATACGCAAGTTCGTATGTAATAGAGAAATACGAGTATTTTGATACATTGATTCATTAGTTGTATTTTGTGCAGAATTAATTATTTCGGGAGGAGCACTCACTTAAATCACTATTAATTTTCACAAAAAAATTCTTTATAAACAGTTACTTTTATTAAACAAACAGCATATTAATTTTGTTAAATGTAAACAAACTCGCTAATCGTACGTTAAGGAGAAGAATTCTTCTTTTTTACCGCCCTAGGAAGGAAAAAAAGAGAAATTCTTCAGAACTATGAGACGCGCATGCGCAATGAACACAGCTACGAAAAGAATTACTTTCTACGCATCTAAACAGAGATACAATGTTTTTACTTCGTAACAATCGTACATAAAAATATATTTAATAATTCTCAAAGCAGCTTTCGGCCACTATACGACCCCCAACAGTGCCGGAAAAGGAAAAATGTTAATTAAAAAATCGAAAATATGGGAGTATAATGAGTCATGCCAAACCAGCGACTGGTATAAGACAGTGAGTCTTATCCCTTAGCTGCTTTAAGAATAAATTTTATGTGATTTGTTTTTCTTTTCATGTCATAAAATACCCGTGCTTTCAAGCTATATTAAACATTAAAGGATAAAAAAAAACTAACTAACTTGCAATGTCTGTATGTATGTTCGGGCCTAATCTTGCAACTGAATTTTAAAGCAGTTATCCTCTAAACAGAGATACAATGTTTATACTTCGTAACAATCGTGCATAAAAATATACGAGGGCTGTCCAGAAAGTAACAGACGTTTTGAAATAAGAAATAAACAAAGTGAAGAAAAGCAAACTTTATTATATACATTTTAAAGGTTCACTCTTAGGCTATATTTCTACGAAATCGCCGTTCAAATTGAGGCATTTTTCATGACGTGGCACAAGTTGTTCCATACCCTCTCTGTAGAAATCTGCCGCCTGCGATTTCAATTACTCGTTTACACAGTCATCCAGTTCAGGATCAGTGTCAAAATGTTGACACTGATCACTGTCATGTTGACAGTCAGATGTTGACACTGTTGACACTCTGAGTTGATTGTTTGGCCACGTTCAAGAAAATCACCCCAAGAAGCACACCCTGAGCTTCCCAAAACACAGTAGCCATAATTTTTCTTGCAGTCAGCGTTTGCTCACACTTCCTTTATTTCTGGGGCGATTTCGTGTGTCCCCATTCCATCGACTGCCGTTTTGTACCACTGATGAGTTATGGGCTCTCACTAATTATTCCGTCGCCATAAACATCACAAATCTGGCGATAAATTTCAATTGGTGTGATTTTTCCCAATAAAAACCTTATCATAGATTGCACTTCACAGTCGGCGGGGTTTTTAATTGCGGCGCTCATTTTAACACTCAACTACAGACAAAGTACAAAACGCACGACACTCAAACTACCCCTGCTGGATGCGTACTGAGTGTAGGAATGCACTGATGCTAAGATGACAGCTCTAGCCCTGCCCACTTCCGCGTTAGGCCAAAACGTCTGCTACTTTCTGGATTGCCTACGTATTTAATAATTCTCAAAGCATCTTTCGGCCACTATAGGATCCCCGACAGAGCCGGAAAAGGAAAAATGTTAATTAAAAAATCGAAAATATGGGAGTATAATGAGTCATGCCAAGCCAGCGACTGGTATAAGACAGTGAGTCTTATACCTTAGCTGCTTTAAGAATAATTAAATATATTTTTACGTTACTTGTTTTTCTTTCCCCCATCATAAAATACCTGTGCTTTAAGCTATATATATTAAACATTAAAGGATAAAAAAAACTTACTAACTTGCAATGTCTGTATGTATGTTCGGGACAAATCTTGCAACTGAATTTTAAAGCAGTTATCCTCAATCGATTGAATTGAAATTTTGCATACACGTTTAGTTTGGATAAAAATGCATGGCAAGCTAAGTGACGTAATTTTGAATCCAATATGGCGTACGTCCCAAGGTGGCGGACTAGTTATTTTTTAAGCACGGCCATGATATTATGACATCCAAATGAAAGGGTTTGGAGAAAAGAATACGAATAAAAGATTGTTTTTATAAATGTTTTTTTACTATTAATTTATTTTAATTATCAAATCAGCTTTTCTATCAGATAATCTAAAAGCTGTATTATTTATAGAAGTATTATTTTAAGTAAGGAGTCAGTTTCATCAGATCCTCTAAGATCTCTCCATTACTGAAACCGATTAAACATTAAACTGTGCGATCAAGTTTATCTGACTTAAATCCTACCTCCACTCAGTACATACTTTACAAGAAACTCCAGAGTAATACACAACTTCCTAAGGCCTTTAGCAGTACAAACTTGTCAAAACTTCCATACTAAAGATCGAAGATACTTCAGAAAAAGCTTAGAATAGAACGGGCTTCGTTATTATACATGCACAAGTACTACGTGAGTTGTACCCCTATGAAAGCAAGGTATATAGGAAGCCCGTAACCTGTTAATTAGTTTCGTTAAGGGCAGAGTTTGAACTACCCTTACATTTGAGTACAAGGGTAAAAAAGGGCTCTTAGAAATCACCTCTGAATAACCAGGAAAGGATAACATCGTTACTAAACCGGCAACCTTGTAGCTTCTCTTTATCCTTCCCACAAAACTGTTACATGCAGTCCTTACAGGAATAACAATAATATCAAAATCTTAACATTTAAATAAGTTGAATTTTTCTTCTGTGAAGATACAAAAAGTCTTTAATTCTCTGTTTTCTAAAAAGAAATTTTAAAATATATTAAAAATCCGTCCCATACAATTCGAACTAAACTTCCTCATATGCGAGCATATAATTATAGTCGGTCCAGTATTTCCTATTTGTTATTTTTTTAGGGTTTTTCGTGGTTAAATTTAATTATTATTGAACATTTTTTATCAAAATTTACCACAAAAATATCTCCTATCCAGCAAGGAATCGAACCCGGCCTCCTATCGTCCGCGTTTATAACAATTACTGCTGGAACCACTATTTTTTTTGCAATTTTAGCTGCATCTTTTGCATTTAAGAATATCTCTATCAAATTCTGTGTATCGTTAATACTTTTGATTTGTATTAAGTAATTTTTTTTTTGTAGTAATAATTAGCTAATGTTTTATAACCAAGCATTAGCTATTATGTTTTTAAATCCTTTATATTTAATTCACTTTTGTTATTTTGTTTCTTTTTGCAAGGTCGTAAAAATATATGGAGGACTAATTAACCTTCTTTCACCAACTAATAGAGCCTTAACTTAGCACATAGTCTCTAAACTAATACAAAACATTCTATTAAATTGATTAATTAATTAAAAAAGTAAATAATTTATAAATATTATTATTCATCAATTAGAATAAATAGAATTATAAAGTAATACCAATAAATAACTATTAATTAATCAATTAAATAGGTTTGTTCCAACCACACTTATAACTAGTTTGAAACTGTCCGACGCAAGCGCAGCGGACCAAAAGTGAACTGTTGCTAATGCACAAGCGTCGGACAGTTTCAAACTAGTTTCAAGTGTGGTTGGAACAAACCTAATGTATTAATAGTCCAGGAGATAGCAGGCAAAAAAAAATGTCTGAATATAACATCAAGCTTTTTTTAACTCTCAAGAATTTTGAGTAAAAATTCATTTTTTTTTTAGTAAAAAGTAAATGATTTGGTAAATGGTTTGGGCCAGTTCACCCAAGTTGAAGGAACCCCTTAAGTTAAGAGATCATAACTAGATAGATGATGAAGTGCGGCTAAAGATTAGAAAACAAAACCAAGAATTTTTCGTCAACAGATTGAAAAAATATATTTCACGTTTGGAGGAGTTTGTTACTTTAAACGGTGATTTGGTTGAAAACTGATAATTTTAGTATGGTTTTGGTGTCTTTTAAGATATATGGTCGGCTAAGTTTGTCTGCGGGATATTGCTTTGCAATAGGCATTTGAAAAAAATAAACCGGTGGCGAGCGGTATCGCATTTTTTAGTGGATAATGTAATTTTCATGATCCTGAATACAAATTAGTTAGTAGACCAATAATCAATTTGATGGTAGTTTGTCACTTAATAGGATAGTTAGTCAAATATTAATCCAAATCAAAGAGGTCATCATTTTGGTCTATACTAACTAATTTCGCGCGACTAAGAGCTGAAGTGGAACCTCTCCTGGATGAAATCCAATGTGGCTTTCGCCCTAATAGAAGCACACAAGATCTCATCTTTACAGTACGGCAACTGGCTGAAAAAACAATTGAGTTTGACAAGCAAGTCCATGTTTGCTTTATCGATCTGCAGAAGGCATTTGATAGTGTACCATGGACTTCGCTTTGGGCTGCCCTTGAGCGCAGGGGTATATCAAGGAACTTAGTCGAACGCATCAAAAGCTTCTACCGGAATTGCCAAAATGTTGTCCGTACGTGTAATGCAAGCTCTAAAGAATTTTCCACGAACGTCGGAGTTAGACAGGGTGATATCCTGAGCCCACTCCTATTCATCACTCTAATGGATGATGTGATTAAGTCCTGCAAAACTAGAACCAGAGGTTATCATCTTGGTAACTGGATGCTGAAGGCAGTTACTCTATCGGCGATGGCTTTTGCTGACGACCTTGTTCTGGTAGGAGAGTCAGAAGAAAAGCTCCAGAAACTTGTGGACGTCTGGACGAATCGAGACGACACAAAATTAACGTCGCTAAAACCAAAACTATGGTTATTTCAAGGCAGAGTCTCAAGCATCGGATCACCATTCATGAAGAGGAGCTGGAACAAGTAAATAGTTTCAAATACCTTGGAGTGATGGTTAGTGCAGATGGCAAGTGTAAGGAGGAGCTAGAGGCGAGAATAGCGGCTTCAGGTAGACTCTATCATGCCATGAACAGGGGGTTCGTCAGTAAAGCAGAAGTAAGTCAGAAGACGAAGATGACTGTCTTCAAAACTGTTTATATGCCCACACTATCGTATGGTTGCGAATCGTGGGCATTAACAAAAAAGAACCTTAGTCGCATCCAAGCAACCGAAATGCGTTATTTAAGGAAGGTAGCTGGCAAGACAAGGAGGGACAGGGTCAGAAACTCAACCATTAGACTGGGGCTGGACATACAGCCTGCAACACTGACCGTTGAAAACACTCAACTCCGATGGTTCGGACACGTTAATAGGATGTGTACCGACAGACTTCCCCGCAGAGCCTTTGAAGCCAGGTGTGAGGGGAAAAGGCCCAGAGGAAGAAAGAGGACAGCCTGGATAGACAATATTACATCCTCCCTGGCCCAAAGAGGAATGTCCTTACAACGTGCCCGTGCCTTGTCTATGGACAGGAGAGTGTGGAAAACTTTTTGGTCTTCCTCGACACCGCAAGGTAGAAGAGGATCCGGCTAAGTAAGTAAGTAACTAATTTCGAACTCAGAATCATGAAAATCACATTGTCCACCAAAAAATACGGGACATGGCCGCTCTCCACGGTTTTATATTTTTCAAATTCTTATGTCCCGCAGACGAAATTAGCCAACCACATATTTTTAAAAGGCACCAAAAGATTAACTTATACTCAAAATTCTAACTTGATGTTAGTCTGACACCTTTTTGCACGCTATCTCCTGAACTAAATTACTAAATTTATTTATTAAAAAATTAACTTGCCGATGACTCACACAACCAACATTCATAAATATTTTTATTATTTACTGTAAAAGACTTATAATAAATATGTACTTTGTTTTTATGGGCTACTATTATATTAACCATTGACCGATCGATTCTGCTTTTCTGTACATACAACTAAAGTCTATTACTATAATTTGAATAAATATAAAGAAAACAAAATACAAATCACAGCACGAACAATAAATAATAATGTGTCAGATGTTAAAATTATTCATTTAATTTTCTTCGAGTAAAACTTAGTAGATAACAAGGACGATAATCAATAAAGATTGCGTAATCAATCAAACAATAGTGCAATCAACTTCTACAATGGTAATAAAACAGTTAAGAATCAAATATCCCTTTATTATACGAGTAGGACAAGCCATTAGTACTGGTTGAATGGTTTACCATTCAGGGAAAATGGGTTTCGACGAGCCACCCTTTCCTTTAACCAAGCAATTTTCAATTTAGCGTGAAACGTAATCACGTAATAAGTCCCAATTAGCGGCGAGGACAATGTAATGACATAGAAGTACCAGGGAGTATATTTTGGACAAAAGACATCCTAATAAATAATACTGGTAACCAAAGAAATAAATTGAGAAGTAACAAACGACTACTCGTTAAATTTGTTTTGAATACCTAAAGTACATTGATAATAATCAATGGCCCTAGACTTAAAGCTTGAATAATACCTGTATTTTACGTCTCTAAACGAATATTGAACAGGTAAGACCTTTAAGAAAATGTCATGCTAATTATGTAACGACCTATAAATATACCAGAACAAAACCGGATATAAAGACACCAAGTTTAATAATTTATTAAAAGAAAAACAGTGTGCCACTTTTTATAGCACATTGCTTCTTCTCTTCGCGTCCAATTATTGGACGAATGGAATGGCCACATGAGATTTGGTTCTGTTTCGGTTTCCACAGGCAAACCGAGGTTTAAATTTTATACAATTTCAAAATTGCAGGAACAGTTGAAATTAATACGGGATTATAAACGGACTACTTTCAACAAATCATCCTAATTAATTCAAAATAGGTTAGTAATTAAGACGAGGGAGGATTGATAAGTAAGGTCGCACCCAATATTTGTGATTCAATAAAAAACTAATTACTACCTAAAAGTAAATTAAATTGATTTAAGTTTCAAGGAAAATTATCATTTTTAAACACTATCGTCGTTTAATGTAAAAACTCATAATAATTCTAGAATAGGACTTTTACAAATGATAGGCATTCGAACTGAGAATCATTGACTATTTAGAATTCAGAGGAAGTTGAATAATAAGGCAGCGTTCAACTTCAACTTAAGTTCATTTCTTGGAGCACTATAGACTTCAAACAAGCGAGTTATTACCTTCAAGGCGCGAAATGCCTAAAATTATGAGACAAAGTGACATTTGACACAAAGATTGAAGCTCAGAACAAATAAATTATTTTAAAAAGTGATCATTAATAATTCAAGATGGAGTTGAAATCCTAAATTTTTTATTTATCTTTTTCATCTATAGGTTGAAAATATGGCAAAAATGTTACAGTAGAAAATTTTGTCTTCTTTTCAAAAAAGATAGACTTCTTTTCCAAGATATAAGGCCTGTTTGAGAAAGCGAAAAAAGTAAGTAAAATGAACTTTGAGATGGAGCCTTATTCTTCTTTACTTTACTCTGACTATACTGCCGGTATTCCTTGGGCTTGGTGTTACGTGCTTTGACTTCTTTTTGAATATACTAGAGATTCAGGGTAGCTCACATAGAGCTGGATTTAACTCGACTCTTGGTGATATCCGGATGTTTGGTTTGATTATGTCTTCCTTAGCTCCAGCTTGGCAGGCAATGCGTGACGAGATTTTTAGTTAGCTTAACAAAAACGCGACCGTATACACGTGGAATATTCTGAATTAGAACTTTAACTTTAAACCATATTCCTGTAAATATATATATGTGTATATATATATATATTAGGGTGGCCCTTAGCTATAGGGGTGAAAAAAAAATGTCAAAAATTTTGAGCTCCCAACCCCTAATTTTGTTCGAATACATGAAAAACATATTCCATCAAAATTTTAGACCGATCGGAGGCGATTAACCCGTGCCGCCGGGCCTTTAAAGTTTTATAATGGTCAAAATTGCCAATTTTGGTTACACCACTATACTTTTTTNATATATTTGCCATGCCACATTTTAGCACCAGCATATCACACACCACGTGGGCGGGGCGAAAGCTTTTTTGGTGGGGCAAAAATCTATCTTGAAAGTTATCCACCGATGTGATGCGAAGGAGAGTAGAGGGGGAGGGGGGCCTAAGCAAATAGATAACTCAATGGAAATAGTACCTTCAAAAGTTAATATCCTCAGTTACTTAAAAGGTTTAATTAACTTATTTTAAAACTACTACAGACTGTTTTATGCTTTGCAACCGGGAATTAAAGAAAAAAAAATTAATTACAGGAATTACTTAAAATATTTATTAATCTAATTTTGTTTGTAAAAATAAATACGTAATTATTATTTGTATTTAAATATTCATAAAAAACTGCATTAGGTGCCATTTGAACCCACAGTAATAAAATATACAAAAAAACATTTTATAATGGTGTTCCTGGCATTAAGACATGAATACCAATTTCTATTTAGATCGGATCAAAAATAGTAATACTTGGTTTGTTCCAACTGCCAATTCGAGAACGGTTCTAGAACCAATTCAGGATTTTTTAATGCGCATGCGTCTATGAGGACTGGTTCAGAACTGACTCAAAAAGAGGAGCCTGATGGAACAATTTTAGAACTGTTTCAGAACTGCAACCTTGAAGTTACCTCCCTATCTCTTGTTTTCATCTCCATATCATATCTCTCTCTCAAATTTGTTTGTGTTTCACACAATAAATGAATTACTTGTGAACATATTATTCTTATTCTATTGTAAACTCAGCAAAGTTTTATAAGAATGCACATCGGCAAATCGTTTCCAAATTTATCACACTGTCTTTTCTGAATGATTATATTTCGCTCTCACATTTGGGATTCGTCAGGCATTTCTTCGTAACAATCCTGTCTTTTATTTTTTTGTATAAATTGTCATTTTTTAAACATTAATCATATAAAAGTATTGGTGTTTTATTTTATTAGTATTGAATTTATTTATCTGTACATCATCGGATGAGGTAATTTTTATATAGGACTCAAAGGACTCGGTATGAGGAATTTTAATTATCATGAGGAATAAATATACATCAATTATATTTTATTATTTTAATATACTATCATGATAAAAAAAAATACGTAAAGAAGAAAGAAGTAGTATAAAAACTGTGAAGAAAGAAACTAAACACGCAAGGAAAGAGATAACAGATATCAAGAAAAGAAATGAAAACAAATGTTAGGTTATAGTTGAACTAGTAGTAGTAGTGTAACCTACACGGCCTCCGTATATTAGTATTAGTAGTTCTCGCGGAGTTCCTGCTTCAGTCCGGGAACTGTTTTCACGGTTCTAGCACTGTCCCAGAACCGTTCGTCTTTCTGTTAGAACACGGGACTAAAAGTTCCAGAGCCGTCCGAGAAGCGTGTAGGAACGGTCTTAAGATAGTGCGCATGCTCCGGACAGTTCTAGAACTGTCCGCGGCTCTGTTGGAACAAACCTACTATTAGTTTTCCCGTTGTTCTGTCTAAAACCTTTGCAGGTGGTCTTCGTCTTGTTTTTAAAGGTCAAGTGTGCAATTTTCATTAAGATCGGACGGACTCAAACAGTAGATTTTTATAAAAATCAAACATTCATTCATACTTTTACATATAAATGACTACCATCTTTAACCAAGATGGCTGATTGAAAAACCCTATTACATAAAGGAATAACGCAAACCGTCTCTCCTCGAAAATTAAAAAAAAAAAAATAATAATAATAAATAAATAAAAAATATTTCCATGTAGCTTTCAGCCTTCAAAAGACCATCATCAGTGCTTTACGGAAAAATGGTATAGAAATAAAAATAATTTAGTGAGTGCGCGAGTCAACTTCATATTGGAGATCGTCGTGAGACTCAAAAAGTGAGTCCTACATAATTTGTTGCATCAATGAATCTGTTATTATAAATTAAATAAAAAATACTCGATTTATAAATATATTTATTCATTAATGAAAAATTAAAATAGGTTTATACATTTTTCTCACTTAAAGTAAAGTAAAAATGAATTTCGATTGAGTAGAAGATTGAAGGTGAAGCAATTTTATCATGAAAAAGAGTGAAAGCTTTTTCCTTTATTCTTTGGAGACACTTTAAGCGAAAAAAAAAAAATAAATAAAAAGGTTGATACAACCACGAAGAAAATAAGAAAGCAAAAGTGTATAAAAGACGGAGCAAAACAAGGCCGGCAAATTTCTTTTCAACAACCTCTAACACTTGAGGGTTGAAAACTTTAAAAAACTTTTTACTAAACCAGTAAAAGGAAATAAGGGTAAAGTGCGGAGTATAGAAATAAAAAAGATTGAAAAACTTTCAAGTCGGAGGAGAGATAGAAGAAGAAAAACAGGCAGAATAATACTAGTTGCGTTTGAACTTAATAACAATCGGATCTAATGCAGTATTGTGATGATTTCTCTCAATTTTTATTTATTCACACAAAATGAAAGTTATTAAAATGCTAAATTGGAAAAAAATTAACAATTTCTAAGCTTTGGCTAGTTGCGTTTGAACTTAATAACAATCGGGTCTAATGCAGTATTGAGATGATGTCTCTCAATTTTATTTGTTCACACAAAATGAAAGCTATTTAAATGCTAAATAAGACAAAAATAACAATTTCTAAGCTTTTTAAAAAAATTAACTAATATTAACATATTCGATTTAGTTGTTATAATCCTTGGTGCAAAAGCATACGGTCCCTTGGGCCTACCAAACGGCTTTTTAATACTTTGTGGCAGGTGACGAGGTCATTTGTTGATTCGAATGTACGAGGTCATTGGGTGATACTAAGATAGGTCACTGGGTGTTATGAAGATAGGTTATTGGGTGATACGAAGGTAGGATGTCATAGGGTGATACGAAGGTAGGATGTCATTGGGTGATACGAAGGTAGGATGTCATAGGGTGATACGAAGGTAGGATGTTATTGGGTGATACGAAGGTAGGATGTCATTGGGTGATACGAAGGTAGGATGTCATTGGGTGGTACGAAGGTAGGATGCCATAGGGTGATACGAAGGTAGGATGTCATTGGGTGATACGAAGGTAGGATGTCAT
>KZ651611.1:55727-93982 GCA_001010745.2 Gerris buenoi | reverse complement strand
CCCCCCCCCCCCTCGGGCTCAACCCTCTTCTACAGGGGTATCTCCTTAGGCAGTCCACACTCAGTGAAGTATGTCACTATCACTGAACTCGTTTGTTTACAAAACTTTTTTAATAATATAGATAGATACAATAAACAGGAGGAGCTAGGTGACTTAAGTCATACGTGTGTGGTCAGATTGAGTTTGCGACAGCTAATTACTAACGCGTCACTTCTTGTGGTAGTAGCTTTGTGGTAGCACCGTCTGAAGTGCCCCATTCAATTAAAAGTTGACTCATATTGCGGACTGGTTAGAGATTAGCGTCAGTGATCAATTTCTTTTTGAGCAGCTCCAATTGCGTATAAAGTCTTAAAATTCAAAAAGCTACATTTTAATTTTAACACGTTATACTAAAAAATTTGGAGAATCATTAAAAACTAAGCCTTTAAAATGTAAAATATGTGGGGAAATAAATTAAAATAAATTATATTTAGATATATTTTATCCCGATCTCCCTAGTTGACAGGGAGGAAAGTTACTCATTGTACGGGTTAAGCAGAAAGTAATGGAAAATAAGGGAATCACGAACATTCATGATTTTCTCCAGTGTTACCCTAGATAAAGCAGAAGTAAATAAGATTGGCAATACTGATCAATATAACTCAGCTACCAGCTGATTCTCCCATCTCAGTATCGAATTACAAATTACTTTATTATAATAAAAGTTTATTATGATTAAACTTGGTGAGTGAATTTTTGATATCATATATTGTTACATATAGTCAAATAAACAACAATTTGTGAAACATTGTTATTCTACATTGTTAGTTCCCTCGGCTCTGGCTCTAACGCGGGAGTTAATACTCCCTTGGTGCGTAAATAACTATTTGAAAACTGGAAAAACATATTAAAACCTTTGAAAAATAATTTTTCTAAAAACAAATTCAGGTGGAGGAGAAGAAAAATATTTGAGAATCTAACTTTTCTCTTTATGTTTAAAGTTCTTTATTTTATTATTATTTTTTTTTTTTTTTAATTATCTCTTTTTGAATGTGAAGTTAGTTGATATGGTACACTTGTCTAGCGATTTTATAAATAATAATAAAAAAAAAAAACTAAGGTTATATGATATCTTCCTCTGACTCTTTAATATGAAATATTGAAGCTTGAGCACTGTCAGACGCAGTGTTCCACTTGAGAAATCGGGTTCTAGTCCTCATCGAGTTGAGAGAGATTCAGCTTGGCATACACCATGGAAAATCTCAACTTTCTTACACACCACATTTAACTTATAAGAATAAAAAAAAAAAGCATGAAAGCAATAAAATATAAATTTAATAAAAGTTAATAACTATAATTCGTTTAAGTTTGAAGATTCCACAAGCATTAACACAATTACGCTCCGAGATTACACTTAATATTAATTGCCAAATTGTATAGTTGGTGACAGCAACCAAAGCATAATTTCCTTTTAAATTATTTTTAATAACGTATCATTTGCTGAAGTTTTAATGACGGTGATCGATATTACCAAGTGGTTAAAATCTGTACCAAACGACTCTTAGTGCGTTGACAGCGCGGGAAAGTAAAAAAATAGAGAGAAGGGGCCAATGAGAGCTTAAGATTTTGGAATTCTGAGTTCTCATTGGCGCATTATTTATTTAACTTTCCCGCGCTCTCAACGCACTAAGACTCGTTTGGCACAGACTATAGCATACCGTAAGCATAGCATAATACTCACAAATACCGGTGATAATACTCACATGCCCGGTGAGTTTAAATTCAATTAGTAAAAAACTAAATATATTTTTTTTGTCAGGGCGTCCAGATTTTGAATTCCCCCCCCCCCCCTCAAATGTCGCATTTCCGTACTTAAAAAAAATCAACTCCTTGCTTGTGAGGGATTACTTGGGGCTCTCCTACATTTTTTCCTCCGTTTGGGTTATTCCATATAACAAAACGGCTACGTTAAACATTTTTGTTAAGGGCTTTTGAAGATACACTTGCGTTCATGACCTCCATACAGGTAAACAAACACAAGAACGAAAAAGAAATTAATTATAAGGGTCTTCGGTTTGACCCTATAAAATTTTCAGACTTCATATTAAAATCTATAATTATTATCTGCACTGCACAGTTCAACACGTTGCAGATAAAACGTTCCGTGTAGATAGGAAAAGTGCGCAGTTTTAAAAAAACCGGTGCGAAGACGGTACAGTTGCAGCGGTAACTGAGCTAGAGAGCATAGATATCCTTGAACTGTGCGGACAAGTCAGGGCATGTAGACGTTAGCTCCATTTTCCGATTCATTTTGTTATTCAGTTTCTTTGTATATGTGTTAGTCAACAAAAACAAACATCAATTGAAAAGAAACATGAGATCACTTTTAATGCTTCACTTTAGAGTGCCTCAACGTGGCAGCGGCCGCTTTTCGGGGATTGACGAGCGAAGCGAGTAGGGGCGGAGCCCCCTAGTTTAAAGAAAAAACATTTGTAAAAAAACAATAATACACTTGTAAGTTCTAAACATAAATACCAAATTTTAGATAATGTTTTTTCTGCACAGACGTGAGACAAACATATTTTGTAAGAAGTTATAAAAAGTAAAGGTAAAAGAGATTAGCTCGCAAGGATGCAATATTACAAAGGCAAATATCAACTTACTTTCGGCAGAAGAAGATAATTTGTTTAAAAAAAAACTGGAATTCTATCCTTTTTTAGGGTTTTGTAGATACTTCTCAAAACCCTTATGCCGAGGGTGATGTGTCCGTCTGTCCGTCGCTCTTTGGTTCATAGGGCCCGAACCGTTCAAGCGAAAGTGCTGAAATTTGGAACCCTGGTGCAACTTTTTGACCCAACCAGAGGAAAAATATACAGAAGTCCATAATTAGATTTGCGCATGCGCAATTCAAAAAAATGTGGTAAACTCAAAAATTTACATTTTTTTTAATTTTTGAGTGGGGTATCAAATGAAAGCTGCTGAAGAGTAGAACACAAATATATATATGCTTTTTTAAATTTTGCATTCCTTATAGGGGGAAAAAATCAAAATATACCCAAAAAAAATTGTCCCCCCCCCAACCACTATAGATCGGCTGGTCGAAATAATTCATGCTAATACCTTATATTAGGGCGATGATATTTCCGGGAGTTCATTCAAAAATTTAAAAAATTGTCAATTTTGTGCGCAAAAATTTGGGGTGCGCCCAAAATTTTATTTTTCTAAAATTTTGAGTTGGGTATCAAATGAAAGCTGCTGAAGAGTAGGACACAAATATATATTTGCTTTTTTAAAGTTTGCATTCCTTATTGGTTTATTACTGATAAAAAACATTGTGACCCCCCGGGGAATCGAACCCGGACTCTTGAGATCGAAGACCAGAAATCATAATTACATAATGGGTATGCTTACTCATCTACAAAACCCTAAAAAGTACTTGGGGCAAGTACTTCCCTGTGATTTTTTAAGAATAGAAAGAGCGAATAAGAAAATATTTAAGCATTTCTTAATTAAACTAGGTTGCGGCGAAATATTACAGTAATCTTTCCTCGCTTATTCAAACCTTTATTTTCCTAAGAAATTACCTTATTCATTTCTACATTTTTTTTTTCTCTCGCAATAAACATAAATTGTATGAGTTCATAAAGAACCTACTAAGTACATCAGTATGAGATGAAACTTAAAAGGTTCATTAATAATCCTATTGTTAAGTCTATGTTAACAAAAATTAACTAAAGGAAAAAGAAACACTTTATTATCCAAATACTTATTAAAAGTACTTAGTAAAAAATACTTATTCACTTTTAAAAGCAGGATATCAATTCAGTTTGGTAAAGAAAGTGTGAACTTTTAAACTGCGAACTTCCAATATATAATATATGCGTGTGTGTGTATATATATATAATTCTAAATAAAGCCTGGTATCCGACCTTCAAAGATGTAAGTAGTCAAAGAATTATGACGATTTTAGGTTGGTTAAATAGGTATAGGTAATTATTAATTATTCATACACTCCTTTGCCTAAAAAACCAATAAGGCAAAGGGATGTTTACTCCAGTGTAATTTGGGACAAAGGAATATTACACTCCTGTTTTTATAAAGGGAGTAACAGTCTAAAGAAGAACATTTGTACACTATGTTTAGATAGTAACACCCTTCTGTTTTTTATAAGGGTAGTAAAAGCCTAAATGAAGCGACTGTTTTTGTAGTATCTATATCTACAGTACCTCTCGGTAAACAATGCTATATGTTCGTAAAAGAATGTGCGTTTTTTCTACCATTCAGCCACATCTTTTCTATAAATTTATCGTCCCTGTTTAGCTTTATTGCTATACTTAATGAAAGTTTCATTTCACCAATAAATTCTAAATAAAGGCATGTATCCGCGGTTTCCCGGGTTTGTTCAAAGATGTTAGTAGTCAAATAATTTTGAAGGTTTTAAATACTATACTTATATCTATTGTAGTTAAATATTTAATTATAATTAGCTAGTACCTCTCGACAAACAATGTTCATTGTTTAGTAATTTGTTTACAAAAGAATGTCTTGTGCGCGTTTTTCCTATATCACCGCTGAGAACAGCAACATATATTTCGACAATCTAGCACCTACTTTACATTTCTTGTCCTAGCTCAGCTCCAGTAGAAGAGGAACTTAGGCAATCCGTTCTAACCAAGGGATACTTGGTGAACGTTTTGTTCAAAACGGTCCAGTAGTTTTGGAGATTATCGTCAACATAAAAAGAGATAAGTGTATAAACAAATACACTTATCTCTTTTCTTTCTATAACAGTTATGTATATGAGAATTGTAATTAAATATAATATTATTTGAAATATATATTTGAAACCAATTATATTAGCTGATAATAAGAGAAATAGGTTTTTAAATAGAGAAGGTAAACATAATCCTACAATATGCAGTGTGCGAAGCTGGAAGAGATAGTAATTATTCAGTTATCGTTAACATGTAATTTTTATTTATATTGTTAGATTATTGTAAAGAATGAGTAAAAAGTTAAGGTGAAGCTATAAATATAACATTATAATATATTTGTATTTAAGGAGATGAAAATTAAATTACTTTGCATAAAACGTTAATTATTTATTTTAACTTAGTAAACAAAGGTAATGTTCTTCTTATAACAATACAAAAAGGTAATACCAGCAAAATAAACAAAAGATTAAATAAAGACATAACGAGGCATTTTTATTATATCGGTCGAATTAAAATATAATGTTTATGAAACAAAGTATTATTAATAAAAAAAAAATTTAAAAAAAACTTTTTACTTACTATTAACCACCATTTTTAATTACCAATAATTATTTATAATTATTATGAATTTTAGATCATTTTCTTCTTGCAGTGTTGGTAGTCGTGGCTCTTTTATAGTTACATGTGTCGGCCATATTAGTTTGTATTGCGTCTTTTTATAAATTAATTTACGTTCGAATCGTTCAGTTCAAGTTCAATAAATAACCTTCTTTTTTTAAGAAAAGTATCGTAAATAGTGAAATGAGTCTTTTTAAATTATTTTCTGATAAAATACAATACTTTTTTAAAATGTTGATTCTTTTTTCTTTCGACAAGTTCAACTGTAGAAGGTATGTATAGGTTATTTTCTACATATTTTTTTCCCCCGGTTAAAACCAATTTAAAACGAATGTTATTCTGTACGATATTAACAATAATAGCTTTTTAAGTTGATTTTATAACTTTTATGACTGATTTTTGCAGAATAAATATAAATTGAAGAAGTATAAACAACACTTAGAGAACATTGAAATTAACAAAACAGAGTCCAAAGGTTCTATTATTTTGGTAAAAAAAGGTAGAGTTTGATACTTTTTCATACATAAACGATATAATATCGATCTATCTTTGGGTGTGTTCTTTATACAACTGTCCAGTTTTATTCCGAGCTTAGTGAAATTTTGCATATATCATCTTAAAAAAAATGTTCACTGTCTATATATCATTTAGGTTTATTATTTTTATATTTTTTTTTTCCGAAAAAAAACACTCTCATCCCCAGGCAACCTAGAAGATTCTTAGGACGGAAATTCATTTCTAAAAAGTATAAATACAGGTAAAGAAACGATAAGCAAGATAGTCCACACATCTGGAACTAGTTGATATAACAATATTATATAACAATAGTTGATATAACAAGTTGATATAAAGATAATACATTACGCGTCGAGTGCGGAAAGTAGCATTTTGCATGCGAGTGAGGAGTTTGCCCCCGAGCGACAGCGATGGTATAGTAATACCAAACGAGGAAATCAAAATGCAGTTTTCGCACGAGTTGCGTACCGTATTTAATCTACGATTGTTTATTGATTTAAATAATAAATCCAAAAAAAAAAATAATAATAATAAACTTCCTGCATGTAAGTTCGTATTTCTCTTTTGATAACGATGACATTAATTCATAAGTTGTACTTTATACCGAATTAATTATTTCGGGAGGCGTATTATTCTCCTCATTTTCGTCAAAATGACATAAATCAATCGTTGTTTTTTTCTAGAAACTCATTATAAACAGTTACTTTAATTAAAGAAACAGCAAATTAGTTTTGTTAAGTGTAAAAAAAAAAAACTCGCTAATCCTGCGTTAAAGTGAAGAATTCCTTTTTTTCCACACTAGGGCGGAAAAAACAAGAAGCATGAAAGCGCAATGAATACAGCTACGAAAAGAATCATTTTCTATGCATCTAAACAGAGATATAATGTTTATATTTTATATCAATCGTATAAAAACTATTATTGCTGAAAAGATACACAATAATAAAACAAGTAGGTAGTCATTTTACACATAACAGCCTAGTTTTCTTACAAATATATAGTTTTTGTTTTCCAAATCTGATGGTTTAGGAATAAAACAATATTTGTATAGTATCATTTCCAAGTAAAGTTAATAATAAAAAGGGTTTCTTTTCGTTGAGTTTATTCAGGGACACTCTATATATCAAAATGTATGAAGATATTAGGTTTAACATTTATTTTGAGTGAAATAGCTTGGGAAAGAACCTTTCTACACACAGGTGAAATTGTATATTGAGCTGTTCCAAGTTCTATTTTACTAATACATTCTTTTTTTTTTGTACAAATCTTCTACTTCTTTTGAGTATTCTTAAAAATATAAAAAGCGCCGACAACACGTTAGCATTTCAATTGTATAAATTATAAAATATTTATCTTTCTTATCTCCTATCGATTACTTAACAAAGGATTTGCGATTTCTATGTTTCTGAGCTCCTCTAGAACAAAGATCATGCTTCTAAATCCTAAATAGGTCTATAAAATATCTCCATTTTTAAATTTTTGGTAGTTTTATTACTACGGAAAGATTAAATTTTAAATAATCCAAATTACAATTATCAATAACTACGGGAGACATACAGAGAAAAATACACCCCCGCACCGGGAATCGAACCACGGGACCTCTGTTTACCGTACAGGTGCTCTTAAGTAGCACCGTAAGAGCTACTACTTAAGAGCACCTGTACGGTAAACAGAGGTCCCGTGGTTCGATTCCCGGTGCGGGGGTGTATTTTTCTCTGTATGTCTCCCGTAGTTATTGATAATTGTAATTTGGATTATTTAAAATATCTCCTTGAAAACAAATTGATAAATAAATATGTATATATTTCAATGTAGCTTTAATTTTTTATCTTGTCCTATAATAATTAGGACAGGCAACATTTAAAATAAAGGGCCGTACTTTCTTCTTATATGATTTTAAATTTTTTTTTCTCCAATTGGCCCAATGTTTACTTCACTATATATAAATATGATTGTAATTGAATCATGTTTCGTAAATTAAGAAGCCATATGCCGTTGAAGACTTTGATGTGCCTTTGAGAAAGCTAAAACTAAAACTTATAATATGATATCTTCTATAAGAAATATGACGCAACTTATACAAGTTAAAAAATGAATCTCAACAAATACAAGAAGAAAAATCAATTTTATTTGCAAGAATTACTAATAAAGGGTCAGCAGTCAGCGGGAAAAGAGGAGCCAAAACTGATTAAGAACTAAGGGAGAAAAGACGACTGTAAACATAATAAAGCACAAAACGATTGTTCGACTTCTATACCTAATGAACTCTTGAAACCTTCGAAGAGGAAAAAGGGCAAATTAAAGGAAAAGATTTCTCTTTTAGAGGAGAAAAGTTTTGCGAATCCACTTCAAATAAATAGGCGAGTGAAGAGTTGCCTTTTCTTGGGAATTCATTTTAAAAAGGATAGGATAATAGCCTATAGAGTATTTACTATGATAGGTAGTAAACTAGCATTACAATTAGTATTTACTCTGATAAGGTAGTAAACTAGTATTACAATTAGTATTTACTCTGATAAGGTAGTAAACTAGCATTACAATTTGTATTTACTCTGACAAGGTAGTAAACTAGTATTGCATTTAGTATTTACTCTGACAGGGTAGTAAACTAGTATTACAATTAGTATTTACTCTGATAGGGTAGTAAACTAGTATTACAATTAGTATTTACTCTGACAGGGTAGTAAACTAGTATTACAATTAGTATTTACTCTGACGGGGTAGTAAAATAGTATTACAATAATTAGTATTTACTCTGACAGGTTAGTGAACTAGTATTACAATTAGTATTTACTCTGACAGGGAAGTAAACTAGAATTCCAATTAGTATTTACTCTGACAGCGTAGGAAACTCGAAGAAGAACCTATGAGAGTTCGAGATTTTGATGTATCACCTTGAAAATGCGTCAAAATCTTGAGCTCTCATTGGTTCTCCCTTCTGATTTTCCCGCATGATGGTAGGGTAAACACTTGATGTAATATCAGTATAGGTCCGACGGTATTATCCATAAGGGGATATGGAAGTTATACTAATTAGACCACAGAAAATTGAACAATTAATTTCCCGTGGCTAAAATGTTTCAAAGGTGTAAAAGTTAGAGAAAATATGCAAAACCTCCTACACGGTTGTTAATCAAATTTTCGTAAAAAATGTTTATATACGATTGATACGTAATATAAAAATTGTATCTCTGTTTAGATTCGTAGAAAGTGATTCTTTACACACCTGTATTTATTGCGCATGCGTGTCTCATAGATTTAAACAATTCCTCTTTTATTCCACTCTAGTGACGTAAAGAAGAAGAATTATTCTTCAACTTTACACACGATTGGCGAGTTTGTTTACATTTAACATAACTAATTTGATGTGTATTTGATAAAAGTAACTGTTTGAATCGAGTTTTTTGTGAAAATCAATGAGTGATTTAAGTGATTATGAAGAATATGAGGAGAATAATACGGCTTCCGAAATAATTCATTCGGCACGCAAAAAAAACTAACGAATTGATGTCATCTTTATCAAAAGAGAAAGACGAGCTTATATACAGGAAGTTTATTATTTTTTTCTGCATTTATTATTAAAATCTAACAATCGTAGATAAAGTACGGTACGCAACTCGTGCGAAAACGGCATTTTGCATTGCTCGTGTGGTTTTACTACCCTCGCTGTCGCTCGGGTGTAAACACCACACTAGCATGCAAAATGCTACTTTCCACACTCGACGCGTAATGTACTATTTCGTCGGATTGTGACAATTAAATAGAGCTTACGAGGAAAGGAGTAAAATAAATAAAAATTATTTCATATTAAACTCTAATTTTAAGTGTCTTTAGAGATCTTCTCTCATTGTTTTTCTCTAATCTTACGAGAAATTTTCTCCACTTTTCAGAGACACCTCTAAGTCGTTAACTCTCAAGAATCGAATTCGATAACAGAGACCAAGTGTGTCTTATAGTTTCTGCGCTATTTTTGAAGTATCTTCACAGTAAATAAGTAAATCATTTGGATTGTGAAATATGCTTATTAAATAATAATATGTTTAGTCATAGATATAAGATAAATGATTTCTTAGAACCAAGTTTTTGAAGAACAACAATAATTTACTTATACAGAATAAAATAATAATTTTACATGTTTCGGCTACAACAATTAGTCTTCTTTAGCCACAAATATACTTATTATCTTTCTCTTTGAATAAATAAGATTCCTCTTCTAAATCATATTTTATTCCTAGGCTAAGTCCTTCGGTCGCGATCTAGTCATAGTGGATGTATGTTTAGACTTCCATGCTAAAGATATCTTCAGAGTTGTTAACATTGCTCCGATAATAGTAACAACGTGAACTGATATCGATTATTAGAGCAACAACATTTTAATTTAAATCATAAAGATGCCTCTAGCATACGAGGCGAAACGTGTCGTCTTATATCTCCTATGACGCCACCATCGGCTGACCAAGATATTTAATACAATATCAATAGCGTAAGCCTACGAACTGAGATAAATCATAAGTAACATTGAAAACTGGTAATAGTAATTTCTTGGGTCAGCATTAAAAATCTGTCCTTGTGAAACTTAAAATGTATCACCTGTTTATTGTATGTCTAAGCCCATCGACTTAAATTTGTATGATTGTACTGATAAAGGTATAGATAGTATTGAACATTTCGTATAGCAGTTTTAACCATAAAATAATCTTTTAAAAAAATTATTTCGTACAATACAATTAATAATTTCAAAATTTCTGGACAGAAATTCTTTTCAGATCTCAAGGAACACTTTTGTTCACGTGCGCATGTCAGTGTGTTGTTGTAACATTTCCGCGAGCCACCAAATATCTTAAAAACTATTTTCCGATTTTAATGAACTATGGATGGTAATAATTAGCCCATTGTCGGTCCGATGTTAATTTAAACCTTCTGGCCATTGCTTCCTCCTACAATTAAGCAAACTTGTTTTTATAAACAAATGTATCGTTAATAGTACTCATCCTATTTTAAAAACAACTGGTTTGTTACAAGTAGCCCAAAGATATTCTCATAGTTAGATAGTAATTTCAACCGTTTTTGCACAATTTATCATTGTATAAATAAATGTGACTACCGGGAATCAAAACAGTTTTAAATCTCATGCTACCATTTGCGCAATAATAGGAAGCTATATGCCACAAAAATTGGCAGACTGAGAAAAGCTAAAATATGAGAAAAGCTTCTCATATTTTATCTTTATTTCGTGTTCTAACTACACCTTCTGTTACTGAGCTGGCTAATCAAGGCATGGAAAATTGTGATTAATATTATAGATTCGATTTTTACATTCTTTTAAAAAATAATTTTTAGGGTTATAAAAACCCTTTAATTCTTTAAAATGTATTCATTATAATTGAAGCGTAAATGATTTACATGTATTTATTCCTTGCATATTCAACTATACCTCTTCAATCTAACTAAATAAAAATACATCATATCTTTTGTAAGTCAGTAGCAAAAAACTAAATGAACCAGGGATATTTTAAAAACATTGAAATAAACACCTTGACCACCGAATTAACTTTAATTATATAATTAAAAAATAACTAATTAATAATAATTAAATCGATTGTCGGTTATTTATAACACTTAAAAGTGCACCATATTATAATTTAGTCATTTGATATTTAAAAGTGACTAATCTATATACATACTTTTTTTTCACGCGACAGAAATTATATCCTGAGGGTAGTCATATTCAACTGGATTGCACACAGATTACCTAATAATAATTAAGTACATAATTTAATATAAGATTATATACACTTGAAGTACCTTCTAAATAAAGCCTTAAATAATTTTAAAATCGAAACTTATTACAGATAATTATAAATTGTGATTTATTATTACATTTTAATGATAGCGCATAACAATAAATTATTTGTACCCGCCTTTAATTACAAAGTGTAAGAAATAACTCAACATATTTTAATATTAGTGCTTGATTAGCTTATAAAAAAAGTTACCACACATAGAAATACACCCAATCCTAAAATTTTTAAATTACTAAAATGACATTGCTTTCATAAGATAGTTAGTTCATATTATGAATAAATAGCAGTATCAATCAATCACAAAATCTTACTTTTTTAAAGAAAAATCTGCATGAAATAGTTTATAAACTATTTAATATAAATGTTCAAATGAGTATATCCAGCATTAAATTAAGAGTATTACCTCCAATTGAATTGAAGTACTATTTCACTCAATTTTTATGACATTTCTTTCGTAAGATTGTTTTATTTAATGGATGACATAAATAAGAAGTTATCCACCAATTGCTTACTAAAACGCTAAATACCAATATTTTTAATTGGAATTGCTGGCACAGTTTGTGTTTAGGTAGGTGTAGTTAGCATTAAATTAAAATAAATAAATAAACTAAATTCAGCATTTTTTTTTAAATAAAAAACAGTTTGCATGAAATTATTATACATAACTATCAATAAATTTAGTGTATTGTCTTAAATTAAAATACGCTGAATCCAAAATAATTTTTAAATGGTATTGCTTGCCTAAAATAGTTATTTAGATTAGTACACTTATAGCTAGTTTTAAGCAATCTGAATAGACTAAATACTGCCATTTTTTTTTTTGTCTTTCTTTACAAATGGATCTTACTTATGTATTATAGCTAACAATACAAATCAAGCTAGTATACTATTATATTGAACGATATCCAATATATTTTGATGGCAATATCATATTTTTACTTAAATTTATACAGCTTAAATTAAAAGACACAGAGCTCAAGTTTATATAAAGATCTTTTATCAAATTAAAATAAAGAATGTCTAGAGAATTAATTCTCAGCAACAAAATAGTTAGAACGTGATTAAAGTTAAGTGGAATTATCTTAGCGCAACTGCATTTAAGATTTTTTATTTTAAGTGTGCAAATAATTTTGTACTTTTTCTATTCACGTTTTTCTTTTAATTTTAGTACTTTAGCAAGTACATAATTGTAAATTTTGTTAATTGCGGGTTTTCTTCGTAACACATTATACATACTCTTGTTAAACCAAAGGCGGATAATAAAAAGGGTGTTAAAAAAATCTTTGACGAGGATAAAGTTTATATTTTATGAGAAAAAATGCTTCTTTTTTAAAAAATCTACTTTTAACATCTACTTTTTAAAAATATTGCAAAGAACACAATAAAACTTTAACCTAAAAAATTCAGCCTCACGTCTTTTTAAAGCAGAAGTATTCAAGGGAATTTATAGTAAATAAGGTAAAGAATTAACTATTTTTGTTAAATAGTTAATTTTGACAAAGGGTAGAGGATATTACCTTCCTAAACAAAACGGATGTAAACAACTTTATTTTTAAAAACATAACCTGCTATTTAAAAACCTTCCTTTCCTTGGATT
Source organism: Gerris buenoi (assembly GCA_001010745.2). NCBI lineage: Eukaryota > Metazoa > Arthropoda > Insecta > Hemiptera > Gerridae > Gerris > Gerris buenoi. The sequence goes on along the minus strand of KZ651611.1, from coordinate 80,753 downwards.
GTTGTTTGTTTACTACAGTTTAGATAAGTATAATGATAAGAAACAAAGAAATGATCTCAACCAATTTTAAAAAACAAATGATCATAATATAATAATACATTTTATCTTGAATATGTCATTTTTTAAATTGTTTTACGAAAATATCAACAAGATTAAATCGTTGCATCTTTATTTTAAAAAATAATAAACAATTAACATTTTTATCTTTGTAAACTAGCAACTGAAGGACGTCGTTCAATCATTTTATATATCTACTTATGATAATACCGACAGAAATGTATTTTATTTCATCGATCTTTAAGAAAGAACTATTATATATTAACACCAAGAATATATATCAACAAGATAAAGTATATCAGAATCTTTTATACAATACAAGTGATAAATTAATTGATTATTTTATCAAATATGCAATATTCAGGGAGTTAAATTAATGTTATCTACAGAAATATTCTGATTTTAAAGAGGAAAGTCGGAATTTTAGTCTTTGGAATGCATAACAACTGGTAAAATAACCTGCAGTTGTGTTACCTTTCTAATAGAAAACAAATAAAATGAACAAAATAAACACAAACAGGATATTGATAACGAAAGAAGGATGAAAAGATCATTCAATTTTTTACTGCATATAAGTTTACAAGGTAGATATTGAACTTAGCCTGAAAACATCCAATGTATAAAAGAAAAAAATAATAATCAATCGAAAATGCTTATTACCTACGAAATAGAGTAAAAATAATACATTTACCTGATTCTTAACATTGATAAATAGGTGGGTATCTGTCAAGAGAGGATATAAACAGAGAAATATGAGCTGAACGAGTGCGTGCGGCGTGTTTTTCATGGTTCGCGAATAGTAGACAACATTACCGAAAAGAAGTAACGATAAGCCCGTTACCGTTTGGGCTCATGTTGGCAACTGAAGCGAGGTTCTGTGAAGCGATCGTATATAAACGAGTAGAAAGTTTTCCGGATCAGCCACAGGGACGTGCCTCAGTCGCACAGCCATATTGACTACACTACCGCTTCCTAGCGGTAACACTATTAAACTAAATATAGCTTCTAAAAGAGAAAAGAATTTTGGTTCTTTCCTTTCAAACTTTTCATCTCCTTTTAAATACAATCTTGATTTGTAATTTTATTATACATTTTTTAAAAGGAATCTTTTAACCTGAAAACTCAAGGTTATATTTTATAACAGATATTAATATACTCTTTAAAATCTACTTGTTTAAAAAATAAATAAAAACTTCCTGATAATATTTCATTATTATTACTACTATAAAAAATTTAAAAACAAATTATATAAATGGCATATTTAAGTAGCATCCATCCATTATAAATGTATAAATTGTATTTATTAAATATAAAAACAAAGTTTGTCATATTTTTGGCAGTGGCATCTTATAAAGAAACACTCTTGGCAGTAAGGAGTTATACAAAAACACATTCTTGGCTGTAATAAATCTAAAGGGGGGGGGGAGAGATATTTTTTAAGTTAAATTTGTGAAGAGCGATGACAAAATATAAAATTATTAATTTCTTTTTTAAATATTTCTTCTTAAAATGTAATATTTTATTTATTTTTTTTTTTTTAGTTGTATGTTTTCTACTTTTTCAATATGTTTTGAATACCACAATCAACTAGCTGCAACTAAATTAGGAATGAAGCCTGTGATTAGATTTTTGATATCTTGCTTAGAACCAGAATAATTTTAATTTTACTGTTTTTCCTAACCTCAAAGAGCGGTAGAGCCTTAATGCATTGGTATTGGGTTTTTACCTAAAACTTTATCCATGTATAATTAGTATTTTCTTAATTTATAAAATTGAAAATTAAAAACCTTTGAAGTGCATATCTGGAATTAAAAATACTTGTCTACTCTATTAAAGTTTAACCTAGAAAGACTGATATTAAAACAGAAACCTGATAGTTTTGAATATTTGTTATCTGTTGTTAAATCCAAAGAAATTTGTTAGAATTATAACATTTTAAAATAAATTAACACATTTGATTTGATGAAGTTAATAATTCAAAATAAAATTAATATTAAATGGATTGACAGTGTTGTCTATTCTTTTCTTAAATAAAAAATTATAGAAATGCCCACCTCACCCTGAAAATGTGTTCAATGAAAATATAAGACATTTTTTATATTTTATTAAAACAATAATTCAATAAATATGTGTTTTATTTATTTAGTCATTGCAGTAAACAAAAAGAACTATGTATTTTAATTTTTCTTTGAATTTAGTGTTTAAGAAGTTTTTTTTTTCTTTTTTCAGATACCTAAGACGAGAGCAACCCTGCTCAACAGTTTAAAGGATCTTGGTCTCTCATCACTAGAAATAAAATTGGAAAGGCAAAAACTATGTTTACTTCTCATAAAAGGTCCAATTTCCTCTCAACAACTTTGTCTACTTCTGGACCACTTGAAAGCAGGTTTATCCTATTTCTATTTTATTTTATATTCTATTATTCTCTTTTCCTATATTCTATTATTCTATATTCCTATATTTATATTCTATTATTCTCTTTTCCTCTTTTATATTCTATTATTCTTCTACTGGTGATATTTTGAGAAGGGTCTTAGATAAGTAGGCAGAGCCTCAAAAACTGGAGGCTAGAAATTATCAGAGATGTGTAATAGCAACTTTATTGAAGAAGTGATTTTCAGAGGTGCATGGTGCATACACTACAGTAAGATTTACTAAAGTTTTGACTTTTGACAGCACGAGATCCAACATCCGACAAGAGCCAATGAGAAGTCAGGATTTTGAATTTGAGAAGGTCGGGCCAACAAGGCAAACAAAAATGTCACCGGCCCCACCCCTCCTACAGGCCTAGTGGCATTATTTTTTTCATTATTTAGGTTGGCCAATCTAAGTGTCAAAAGTCAAAACTTTAGTAAATCTTACTGTAATTTTCCAGTACCGGGCCAAACTTTTTTGAAAAAAATAACCTCTAAATCCATAGGGCCCCAAGACTTAGTTAAACTTGATAAGTAATTTTTTATCATAATGACAATCTTATAAGAAAAGAAGAGTGACCAACTTACTCATCTACATGATGAGATCATCAGTGTGAAACTTGTCTCCCCTCTCTGGGATTTAAATTCACCACCAGTGTTTAGATGTAGGCTTCAGAATCAAGTACCCTAACCATTCAGCTACATCAAATTATTCATAATGATCCCAGATTATTATTAGATATCGCACATCCCGAAGAAAACAGTAATAACTCAAAATCAGTAAATTTTACAGGGTGACGAAAAACAGTAAAAAAATGTGTGTCTTGAAGAGTATTAACAACTAATATTACTCTTTTATCGGAAAGATGCAAAAACAATTTACTAACAATTTCCGATGAAAACAAAACTATAACTACAGACAATACTCTTCCCTAAGAAATAAATTTTTAATAATGTACAAAATTGCCGATGAAAAGAGTCTTAACAATAAATAATACAATTTTATCAGGAAAATGTTAAATAGTTTGCTCACAAAAATTAAACAAAACCGTAATAAGAGCAAATAATACTCTTTTGTACCGAAACATTAGACCTCACCATAGTGTTAACTCACAATGATACTGTTTTCGGGGGAAAAGCTGAAACAAACCGTTCCGAAGAAAAAAGAACTATGCGACAACTAGTGAATTCTAAAAGAGATAACTTTATTTCAGTTTTCTCAGAAGAAACTTGACACCTTTTTAAATAAATTTTCCTAAAACGTGAATTTTAATTTTTTTTTGAGTTATTACTGTTTTCTTCGGGATGTGCGATATATCTTTATTAGACAATTAAACTTAATAAATTCAAATTTAAAATAAGAAATCAGTGGAGACATCAAGATATCAAATTATATCATTATATTCTGTACACACAATATGTTTACTTATAAAAGATTGGAGAGTGCCTTAATGTAAGTTCTCCAGGACGGCAATTCAACAACGGAAGTATCCAAGAAGTGACCATGGATAATACGGAAAATATATTGACCAGATCCAATTTCTTCCAAATATAACTGGTCTTCATTCTTTGTAAAACAGCACTTTTCAAACTCAGAATAATATTCTTCTCACTGTTTTATGCCAAACATAATAATTATTACTATTATAAATACAATCCCACAAGAACTAGAGTAAGAATATTGCAAGGTAAAGTACTCAAAATTACATTAAAGTTAAGATAAATACAGATAATATAAGGATGAAACTTTAGGTAAACTGTTAAAAATAAGAAAGACTACATAACTCACAAATATGAAATCAATCTAAATTTTTACATTTTATAGCTCATTTAGAAAGCTGATACATAACTAAATTCTGATGAGTAGTATTACAGCATTTGAAGTCTACAGCTCTGCTCATTTATAAATTCAGATGGGTAGGTGTAACAGCAATTTAAAGCCTTAGGCTCATTGATAAAGTCATCAACCAATATTCAAATACGTAGACAAACCTCGACTTTAGAAATTCAGGGCTTTTTATCATAAATAAAAAAAAAGTAATACTTGTTTTATAATTAATATTTTATTATAAATGCTTACAAACTTATATTTGTTAATTTGAGTGTTTATTGTGGGAACCATTGACCATCAATAAGCTAGTGTAAAGTCAGCTTTTTAATGCTGTTTTTATAAAAGTAAATGGAAAGAAAGGAGGAAATCAGAATAAGTTGTAGGAACGATCGGCACTTTTAAGTTAAGGATTGACAGTATGTTGTTATTGTTAGACACAGTATTGTTTTTTTTTTATTGTTGTTTGTTAGACTTATACAGGTTTACTTTAAATGTTGTAACAGTTAAGTTTAATTGTCATGAATTCTAAAGCACTTCAACTCCTTTGGACCAGAGAATTCTAGGGAAAGCCAAGAGATTTATAACCAATACAGATTATGTCAATGATAACCATAATTTTGTAACCACAAAGAAAATTAGACCCAATTAAATGGTCTAATTCACTCAAGGGGGAAAATATTAATTTAAAATAAATCTAATTAAAAAAAAAAAAAAAAAAAATACTTCAGTTATTACCTTTGGTAAGCTTGGAAGCAAAAACAGTAAAGAAAAGTTATAAAACTAATGTAGACTTTTTTTTAGGATTTACTTTAATCACATCTCACCTTAACAATTATTATTTTAGCTCTTGTATTATTAATTAAATAACTTGTGGAATTAAACAACAACTCAAGAAATCTACTATCCCAACACCAGCATTCTCATTTTAATTTAATAGTGGTAAGGGATATGTTATCTACTTGATATGGTTATCAGTGTAGCACTAAGAATCAAGTTGTATCTTTCCTAACTAAAAGAAGACTGGGATAAAGAAAATTAGCTCAAGGAATCCACAGTTCCATAGTGAGCATTCTCATTTTAATTTAAGAGTAGTAAGAGATATGTTATCTTCTTGCTATGGTTATCAGAGTTACAACACTGATATCCATAGTGAGTAGATAACATATCCCTCACCACTCTTAAATTCAAATGAGAGAATGCTGGCTTGGGATAGTGGATTTCTTGAGCTGATTTTTTTTTTATCCTAGTCTTCTCTAATGTGGTTACCAGTTATCAGTGTTGTTAAACTGATAACCACATGCAGTGAATAAATGTGTGAAAAAGCTGAACCTTTCATTCTGTTTTAACTAACAATGTGTTGACTCTGACCTAAAACTAACGACATAAAAGGTCCAATCAATTATGAATTCCACTAAATTTAAATAGGAAGGGAATAAAAATTAAAAACACAAAACAAAAAAATTTCTCAGTTCCAACCACACTTATTAATAGTGTGGAAAATATATATTTACTACAATAATCTTTTCTAATAAAATAAATTTTTTAGTTAATACACATATTCAACATCGCAATAAAAAAGAATTTAAAACAGATAATTAGAAGTAAAACATAGTTTAACAAAAATTGGCAGTCTCACAATGTAACATAAATAACAGATACAAAAAAGAAGAAGAAGAAAAAAAAAGTTTCTTTCAGATGAAAGTAAAACAATTAGCTCAAATTAAAAACATTTAGGTTAGCATAGAATTATTTCACAAATATCCATACATTTGATAAAGTGAAAATAAATAAATAAATAATAGTGAGTAGAGTAGTTGTTTCCTTGTATTGATTTAATTAGTTATTTTTGGTCTAAAGGAAAAATTAAAACGCTCCCATTTGCGATATTTCGACCCCTCCTTGGGTCATTCTCAAGCTAGAAACCAATTTATTAAATACATTAATTACATACAGGCATCAAAAATTTATTAAATTTAACACATATTAAAACATTAACCATTTATAACACATTATTTAAACTTAAACATATACAACATTAAAATATTAATTCCTACTAACCTGACTGACTAGAAGATTACCCTACATAGATTTTTTGTCAAATTGATAAAACATTATATTAACGAATCGTCTGATTCTCGTCAAACTTTCCTAAAACATNTGTTTAAAAAATCCAATGAAATTGTATACTTAAAAAAAAGGCGTAAAAAGAAAAAAAAATATGATAAGCATAAGCTATTACCCTCTTAATCATGCTTTGTTCTGTTGAAAGAGAAATAAATATTTAAAATAATCATAAGCATAAAAAATAGATATATTCAAATTATGTAATTGTAATCCTGGACATCTTTGCAACAATTCTTTTATGTTATTTTTATTTAGATGAGCCCATGGGCATTGCATAAAAAATAAGTGGGATTACATAAATCCTTTTATATATATATATTTATATGTATATATTTTTTTTTAATTATAAATTCAATTTGTTCTAGAATGAAATATAGGTAAAAAAAAATCAAGTGTTGCAATAAAATTGTTGAGAAGTAAAGGTGGATTGTGGAAGACACCAAACAGATCAATAAAAAAATAGTTAAATTCGAGATCCCTCCTTATTTTAATAAATGCATTATTTTGTGTGATGTACTATTATATCACAAGTAGGAGTACATAAAATTTCTTAAAAAAATAATTTATGGTTTTTTTTAAATACAGAAATCCCTTGATATCCGCAGGAGTTACACCACTTACTAACTTACATTGTAGTGTTTTTGCCTTTCCTCAGATTGTTTTTAAGCGCAAAAGTCAAATAACGGTCATCGAGGGATTACTGTATACATAATTTATTTTGTTCATTTTTAGTTTTTCAAATATTGGTCCCTAAAAATATTTTTTATCTATGTTTCTGCAAGAGATTAGTCCTTTTTTATTTATACTGATTTTTTTTTTTTTTTTAATTCGCTATATGTATAAAAGAAATATTTTATTTGTTAGAAAAACCCTAACACAGACCCAAACACTTTATTAAATACACATTAATTAATGATTAAATTGTGGGTACAAATAATAATATTTTAATTAAAAAGAGTTGTAGTTAACTAACATGTGGTATTTTTGAAGCTTACACTTAGGAAAAACTGCTATTTAGGAATTAAAATTAACAGGAACTAATTCTATTTTTAGGTTTGTAGTTAATTTATACTTTCTCTGAATAATTCATTATGCATTATATTATCAGCTTGCAGGAATTCTATAAAATATCACAGAGGCGAAACTTAAGATCACATTTGGTTTTAGTATACATATTGTGTATATTGATGGTGATTCAGTGCGATCTCATAACTTCAAATTGAGTGTTTTCGGAGATTTTATAGTAAAATATCCCCCAAAGAACACTAATTTGAAGATTCAAGGTCTCACTGCTACACCATCAAATTCTTTTTTTAGGAATTATAATCGCGATACTAAGATCACATTTGGTTTTAGTATACATATGTGTATATTGAAGGTGACTCAGTGCGATCTCATACCTTCAAATCAAGTGTTTTTGGAGATATTAAAAATATCCCCAAAAAAACACTAATTTGAAGGTACAAGGTCTCACTGCGGCACCATCAAATTATTTTTTTTTAGGAATATAATGGTATAAGGAAGACAGATATGTAAGGATTTACCCATTAAATCTAAATCAAGATGGGGGGAAGGGAGTGTAAAAAGTATTTGATAGTAGACAAGTTGGTTTTGATTTTGAAGGGAGTGATTGTTCTACCAGTTTTGTTTGATAAAGTTGATTAGCCCGTTAGTAGAAGGATCATGTGAACTGATAATGCTGTCGTTTTCCAATTCAGGTTCAATCTTCTTGGCTAACTGTTTGCCAAGCTCAACTCTGTAACAAGATATAAGAAGAACACATTAATAATGTTATTACGGAAATCCATTAAATATAATAAAGGATTATATAAAAAACATTAATGCAATAATAATTGAAGATGATTCAAATATAAGATAGAATAGGAAAAAATTGAAACTTTACAAGTGTCTTATTTCCTTTTTTGCTCGCTCAAATACTTGGTATATTGAAATAGTCTGAGCTCATATAAATATAACATATTCAAAAATATCAAACCACCAAAATATACTAGCTCAACAAAACTCAAAAAGAGAAACAGGATTTCTGCAACACCTAATTTAATTTATTTATTATTAAACATACATATAGAGTTGTAACAGATTTATAAGTATTTTAGATCCAATTTTAGCCAGGACAAATGCATTTGGATCAATATCTTGAAAACAAAATATTTCCCAGGAAAAATACATTTATGGTAAGATAAATGAACTAAATTTTAGAAATTTTATATAAAAATCTTTTGAAAATGTAAATAGAAAAATAATTTATTTTATACCTATACACAGTACTGAAAATTTTTTAGTTTGGATAAAAGGTCATTCAGTTAATTTATCTGCATGATCAATGCTCTGGTGAGTTAAAGTAGAAATAGTACATACACATTTTGTAATAAATAATAAGGAAAATATACTAAATAATACTCACCCCCACTGGTCAAAAGAATTGATGTCCCAGATTACACCTTGTGTAAAGATCTTGTGCTCATACATAGCTAGAAAAAAAAACAATTTCTTGTATTAAAATAATTATTACACAACAATTAGATAATTTTATTATTATTTAAACTTTTATTCATGATAAACCATTTACAAAGGATATAAGAAGGTGTTGAGGCCATATCACTACAAAATAAAAATAGGTAGCTTGAAAACTTGAAAATCTTATCTTTTTTTTTTTTTTTTTTTTTTTTTTTTTTTTTTTTTTTTTTTTTTTTTTTTTTTTTTTTNTTGATAACAAACTATTGTAGTTGAAAGGTCTTTCGATATTGCATTTGAAAATATTTTCGAACATCACGTCTCTTTGTGGGCTATGTTTATTACATTCGAATATAATGTGAGTCAGAGTTTCGTGGACATTACAAAAAAGGCACATAGGAGAATTCGCCAAACCAAACCTATGCAAATAATAATTGCAGATACCGTGATCAGCACGCAGTCTCGAAATAGCAACGACCATACCTCTGTTGCCATTAATGTCTTTGAACCAAGGCCGAAAGCTTGTTTTATGCTGAATTGATTTATAAAAAGAACCACTGTTGCCGTTTGAAAACCAGATTTGCCAATGTTGATGCGCTGAAGTCTTTATATAACTATATACATCACTATACACCACTTTATATAACATGCCAAATTCGATGGCTAATTCGTGATTGATACTGCTTTCCTTAGCGATTTGATCCACCGTTTCGTTTGGAGCGATGCTGGCGTGTCCTTTCAGCCAAACAAACACTACTTTTTTCCTTAGCGATCGTAGGCAGTGGTTAAGACGCACAATTTCACTCAGCAGGTAATTTTTTAGGATGCCTGATGTTTTATTATTTAAAGCCATAACTGTGCTAAGACTGTCCGTGAAAATAACAAATCGGCTATGGTCCGTGTCTTTAATATGTTTCAAAGCTTCGACTATAGCGGTTAACTCGGCTGTGAAGATAAAATCTTATCTTCACATAACAAAACGAGCAATATTTTCTTGTAATTCAGAAGTAGCTTAATTAATAGCTTTTGCAGCTTGGTGCTAAATTAGCGGATGAATCATTATAAAAAAAAGTTTTCATTCAGGCCTAAGTAATTCTTATATTTAGAAATTTATTTTTTAAAAACTAAGTTACTTTGAACCACTATTAAGATTTAAAGGATGTAAATCAAAGCCTTAAGGCAGCCCTCTTTGAAAAATTGATCAACACTTTATGATGATTGGTACAAAAAGGATTAAAGCATTGGCCCTTAGAGCAACAATACGTAGAAATACTTAATGGAATAAACTTAATTTTTTTATCAACTAAAATTCAAAGTTACAGTTCATCAACAATCTGAATGTTTGAAGACAAATTTGTCTTCTATTATTAGAAGTATCTCTAGGGATGTTAAGTATCATGATGTTGAGCAACTAAGCTCAAAATAATAAGGAAACTCAACTTGGTGCATTTTTTTCCAAACTAGTTCTGAACGAGGTATTCAAGAAACACAACTAGTTTGCTTTGATCAATTTAGTAGCAGAAGATGCCAGAATAGCACACAAATGCATTTAAAACATTTCAGTAGCGTTTACATTTACTCCTTTTGTAGCCAATAAAAAAGATAAGATAGTTGCCATAAGCATGGATGAACTGAGTTTTTTTATCACCTACATTGTTCATTCTCTTATAAAGTTAAATTATTATTAAATATCAGCAATTAGTTAAGGTTGACCATTATCAAATGAAATCATAGCCAATAAAAATGTATGAAAATTGGCAGAAATAACAGAAATATTTTGATCTAGTAACTATTACTTTTGCTAGTTCACACTTTTAAATGCATCATAGTTATATTAATACAGAAGTGTTGAAGTAGACTAACCAATAAGAGCCCCGAGGGTAAACGGAGTAATTTTCTTTACAATGATTGAGTTCGTAGGTCTATTTCCTGTGAATACTTTGTGAGGAAGGAGCTTCTCAAGTTCCTCTTCTTTCATATCGCCCAGTTCAGCTCTCACTTCAGCCTCAGTCTTACCAACCATAAGGGCTTCAGTTTGTGCAAGGAAGTTGGCTATCAGTATCTAAACAAAAATGTTTAATAAAAATAAAACATGTAAAAGAGAATAAGATTTTTTGCTCATACATATAAAAGCCAGTCTCACCTTATGATGCTTATTATTAGAGACAGGGTTCTGAGACATCGCTGGTATGATGAAGTCGGCAGGTATGATCTTGGTACCTTGATGGATTAGTTGGTAAAATGCATGCTGCCCATTAGTTCCTGGTTCTCCCCATACTACAGGCCCTGTACTGTAGTTAACCCTCTCACCGCTTCGAGAGACAGACCTATAAAGAAAAAACACAATCACATGAACAATACATTTTTTAATATTGAGATTAATAATAATGCTACCTACTTTTAGTGTTTTATTTTTAAATTCTATAAGTTTTGATTAATAGTTTGCTTTGATTTTTAGATAGCCGAGTTGTTTATAAGTTTACTTGTTACATTGATTTATTGTTTCCTTGTTCAATTGTTTTTTTTTTACTCTTTGTCTTGTTTTTTTGTTAGCTTGGTAACTTGTTACATTGTTTTATTGTTAGCATATTAACTAGTAGTTAATACTCGTTAAATTGACATTAACATGTTTACTTCTCATTGCTGATCTTCATTTAAAACATGTGTGATCCTCTGATGTGTCTCATCATCTCTTTGGGGTGTAACGGGGAAACATACCAGATATGTCAGTGTTTGGATATTGGTCATTGTTTTCTGGTTTTCGATAAGTTAGGGGTTATGATTGATTTGCTGAATCTCCTCTCTTATAAACATAACATAACTGGGTACTCATTTACTTAGAAACCCAGAGAGTAACCAAGTAAATTAGATGCCATGTGGGAAACATTTACCTGGTTACCCACCCCATATTTGTTTACCATTTATTAGAATTCCTTTATTTAAATAACTTATTAAGTCAAAGGGATATTTAGTCTTAAGAACTTTGGGACAAAAGAACATCACACTTCATTCTGTATGCAAAGGTAATAAGGTCCAATAATAATTAGCCAAATTAACTATTAAGTCAAGGGTATATTTACACATTGAAGTAATTTAGGGTGGGTTAATCTAGTAAATAATAAATAATTGCCCACAACAGTTCCAATAAAATCACAGTTGTACCCACTAACTTAGATAATAATACACAATTAATCCATGTTTCAATCAATCAATTGACATTAATTTTCATTAAGATATAATTAATTAACTTCATTAGTAATTAATAAACTTGATAATGAATTAATTAACTTATCATTGATAAACTTTAATAATGTACATAAATAACAGGAACTCACTTTCCATTGGATTCCATGTCTCCCTGTTGAAAATAAGCAGGGAACCTGTGCATATATTGATCATAGGGTAGGATAGCATGGGTTTCTGCTCCATAGAAATTTCCGTACCAGACCCCAAGCAATGCTAATATAACTGGTACCTAACAATAATTTACATATAAATATTATAAATAAATAAAATTGCTTTTAAATCTAAAATCCATGTTATTTTATTTGCAGGAGATATGAACGAAGCAGTTTCACTGGACCCTAAGCTAACTTTTTCTGGAATATCTCAGCCAGCAGTCAGCAAGGGTAATGATGCCAAGCCGCTTCGTCTCAAACGCATGGATCTCCTCAGCATTGTGAGGTAATTATTTACAATATTAATATATTTTTTAAATATTTATATATCATTTTTATTTAATAAATTATATAGATATGAATACTACAGCTTATTTGTGAAATAAGCTAAGTTATTATTAGTTTTATTTATTTTATGAAATAAAAAAAAAGTGATTAAAAAAAAAATTGTTGATTGAATTATCATGTATTATGCTTTAATTTTGACTAGCAAAACACTCAAAAAATCATTTAACTAACAGTTCTTGTAAAAAAAAGTAAAAAAATAAACTGCCAATTAGTGTGTCACATAGCGTACTTTATTGATTTTATGCTTTTACAAGCCATTATTGTCTAAATTATTTAATTGTTTCCCCGGATTTATTAATATGTCAAAATTGTTTTAATTTTTTACATGAATTAAAGTATTACAGTCAGTCCCAAACAAGAGTTAGTGCGTTGACAGCACGGGAAAAACTAGCAAATAGGGTGGGGAACCCACCACCAGTGGGGGAAAGCACCATTAGACAGATATTCGAAGCTTTGCTAGCCTAAGGTCTACACTGCTTTCCTATAATACTCTAAGCTAGGCTTCCCTATTAAAACAATAAGCTGTCATAACAAGTGTAAAAAATGGCTTACATTCTCCTCGAAGGGTTGATACTTGAAATGATTGTCCATATGATGAGCTCCAGCTAATAACTTGTAGAAGTTTTCGTAGCCAAGATTCAAGGCAATAGATAAACCAATAGAAGACCAGAGTGAGTACCTTCCACCTACCCAATCCCAGAAGACAAACATGTTCTTCTCATCAATTCCAAACTCTTTTACTTTTGCCCTGTTTGTAGACAATGCTACAAAGTGATTAGCAACTGCTTTAGACTACAACACAACAAAAAATTATTACTTTAAGCAAAAATATTTTGTAAATAAACATTCTGTCACAAAAGAATGGGAAAAGTTTTTTTACTTGAATAAATTGATCAATCTTCTACAAATTTTCCAGGATATTGTCCAGCTGGAATACGTGGCTATCGATGCCTTAATTATTATTATTTATTTTATATCCAATGAAAAATTGGCATTTTATACTACAATAGTTTTTAAAACTACTTTGTTACATAGTAAAACATTATTTAACATATTTTTTTTTAAAAGACTTGACAATTAAAAAGGGACGATCATACTTACATCACATAATTCTTTAAGAAGCCAATTCTTGGCGGTTGTTGCATTTGTGATTGTTTCTTGAGTTGTAAATGTCTTGCTGGCAATAATGAACAGTGTAGTCTCAGGGTTTAGTTTCTTCAGAGTTTCAGCCATATGTGTACCATCAATGTTTGAGACAAAATGTACTTCAGGACCGATAGCATAAGGCTTCAGAGCTTCTGTTACCATAACAGGTCCCTAAACAAAAAATATGAGATAGATAAATAAAAATAATTGTTGAAGATTTAAAACTAAAATGGTAGCTTAAAATAAAATCTTGGTAAAGAGAAGAAACGTGTACAAGCGGAGATGGCAAAAATCAATGTTAACATAACAACTTGAGCCTCTTTTGATGTTTATTATTTTAAAGATCTTTTTAGCATGCAAAAAAGTGTCTGACTAATATCAAGCTAGAATTTAGTTTACAAGTAAATTTTTAGTAGACTTATAAAAATATGTAGTCGACTAAGTTTGTTTGCAGGATGTAGCTTGGCAATAGGCATTTAAAAAAAAAAAAAAAAAAAAAAAAAAAAAAAAAACTCTGTTATTTTTTTCAAATGCCTATTGCCAAGCTATGTCCAACAGACAAACTTAGCCGACCACATATTCTTAAAAGGCACCAATAGATTTACTTATACACAAAATTCTAGCTTGGATTTACTTATACACAAAATTCTAGCTTGATATTTGTCCAATACTTTTTTGCACGCTATTATTATCCCGGACTATTATTATTTATTATTTAAATTATACCAATAGCCTTAACATAAACTATATCAGTTTAGGAATATTCTGGTAGTATCTGCAATGTTAGCCTTACAAAGGCATGGTCAAGTGCCTTTCAACTAAGAACTCTCCCTAAATTCCACATCTAAAAGTCAGTACTTTATTCTATTCTAATGTCTGAACCAAAGACACACACATACATATACATGCATTAATTTACTGTTCTAATTTTACTATGATTATTTTAGTCTTTAAATCGATTCTTATGTATTATTTTAAATAAAAGTTTTGCTACAGATAAAATAAATGTAAATTCTCTTTATAAAAAAAAAAAAAAAAATAAGCTTTTGATAAAAATAAATAATCGGCTGATCATTTAATAGTTAAATTGTGAAATTTTAATCAAAATGATAATAATCTAACTACTCTACCCTCAACACATTTCTTATCTACTTTCCATCTAAAATTATTTTATAAATGATTATTTCATGCAGCAGTTTAATGAAATTTTACTTTAATATGTAAATTGAACTAATTATAAACATGAATTAATATTTTAATTTTTTTTTCCACCTACCAAATCTGAACCTCCAATGCCAATATTGACCACATCAGTAATTTTCTTGCCTGTAAATCCAACCCAAATACCACTTATAACCTGAAAAAAATAAAACACATAGTGAGATTACAAAGAACAAAGCATTTAAAAAAAATCTTCATATTATTATTATTATTATTATTAGTGTTATTATAATTAATATTACTATCGCTCTCAGTCGCATGTTACAAGTTGTTTAAAGAATAATTGTAGTCGTGACTTGTTTTAAGTTGACTGCTTAAAATCCATAAATTTCCTATAAAAATTGTAATAAAAAAGAAAAATGTTTGCTTTTTGATTATTATTAGTAATATTTGATTGATTACTTCATCTTTTGTTTAGTTTGGTACCCCCTTATTCCACTGCATATTTGACATAACCAGGATAGGTATGTAAATTATAAAAAAGAAATAGTCTTAGTCTTCATAATTAATTAGACTAAGGGATATTATAATATCTACATTCAAAAGTGAGATAATTCTTTGTCCCAAAATACTTTGGACTAAATATCCCTGTGTCTTAATACTTATCTTTCTTAGGGAGGAGGGATACTTTACTAAAGTTTTGCCTAATGTCTCCTATGTATCCCTTTTAGGGGGTACTAATTTAAAAGAGTATCTTTTCTCATTATATTTTATTTACAAGGCTTTGAAGAACACTAAATTATTAAACTTTAAAATATACAGGATATTTAATAAAAAAAGGGAATGTTCTCTCAATTTATTACTCAACAAAAAATATTGTATTAAAAAAAATAATAATTAAGCAAAATGATTACCATCCTATAAATATTATAAAATATTATTAAAATTATAATTAAGCAAAATGATTACCATTGGTGCCTTACAAATCCTATAAATTTATCAAAGTGAGAATTAAAAAGCCTAGCATTTATTGATTGTTTAAAACACTTTCAATCAATCCACCATGTATTCTTATTTTCTATTAAAAGAGAGAACAAACCTCATCGCAGAAGTTTTTCATGTGACAAAGTGCTTCATTAACGTCTTCCATGACATTATAACCATCAGACATGATCGGTGAATTGCTAAAGTTACGTAATGCTATGTGTAGAACAGATCTCTTCTCAGTGGAATTGATTTTTTGACCACAGAACATAGCATCTCTTGCTTCACGAACTCTCCGCACTTTTGCCTAAAATTAATTTATAAATTAATTAATAATAATCCTGTGGAGAGGTTTGCCTTGCAAAATAATAAATAACAATAATAAAATTACCAAAGGCAAACATAAATTCATTGTAATTAATAAAAATAACAGGATGAATAAAGCTAAAGAAAAAAATTGAGTAATATAAAGTTAGTTCACATATAAAGCTAACATAATAATGAGGCTCCATACTCATGGCAGATGACTTTAAAAGATTAAAAAATTCCAAACATCAAATTCTCCAATGCTTTAAAAACATTACCACAGACTATAAGTAGAATAGTCTGCAATATAACATTCAAAATATGATAGCCCAAATCCTAACCTCTGGTAATTGGTCGATTGTAAATTAACAGAATAATATGTGTAAAATTAAGTGCATAATTAGTGTGTACTGTTGATACTTTACACGAGGTCAAGAGATTTCTTTCAGACAAAATGACAGAAAAAGTCAAACAGCGTTACTGCATCAAATTTTGTTTTAAGCTTAGCAATTTTCAAATGGAAACAATGATGAAAGATTACAATCTTGCCGATTGTATCTTTTTCTGTAATTTTGTCAGAAAGAAAAGTGCACTGGCACACTAATTATAGCCTACCACCGACAGACTAATGTTGCAGATGTACAAAAAAATGAGCATTCCCACCAGGCATGCCTGCAACCACACACCAAGCCCCGCCCCCACAGCTTCCTTTGTTTGACCAATAAAAATTAAGGTCGGATACTTTTTGATCACGCCACGTATCTTTTACTAACTCAAGGAGAACGTTAACTGAAGAAGGTGAAAGTTGGATTTTGAACTTAAAAATTTGATTTAAAGTTTCTCCGAGTTCTTCTTGTACAAATTGTTTCTTTTATTAGATTTTTTAAACATATTTCATTATGTTTCTATTAAGTTATATTAAAAATATAATAATAAATTAGAAACTACCTTTCACAACCTTGGCAAGAGAATATACTAAAATTAAATAAAATCGTCAGCAAATAAATATTTAACTTTTAGATGTGGTGGAAATTCACATCAAATTAATTAGGTAATAATAATAATAAAAAATAAAAATAAATAAATAAATTAAGTAAAATAAATTTACCAATTCAATAAGTCTTTTGAATACTCCATCATTAACTCTGTTCTTTGAGAAATCAACCAAAATATCGCCGTCATCAGGTGTTGGGATAGTGATGCTAAAATAAAAATAAAAGTGTAAGCTAAGAGAAGTAGATAGGCATCAAAGATAAAAGAGAAAAACAAGTAGTTACATCAGTAAGGATTGCCCTGAAAATGACTTCTTGGTTGAAACCTGGCTTTGTTAAATAATATAGTTTTGTTCTTACTCCCGGGGGTTGAACCTGAAGATTTGAGGTCACCCAAAAACTCAGAGCAAGTAAGAGGGCCCATTTAACAAACCCAGCACTCAGGGCCTATTTAATAAATGGGCCCCGGCCCAGGGGCGCACGAAGTTACACCCAACAAAATCAATTTTCTCAGGAACTAGAATATTCCCGGGAAAACCGCTTTTATATCGTCAGATTTGTTTTGGCTACATTTTAACTTTTTTTTAAATCAAAATCGTCAAAACCGTTTTAGAGAAATTATTTTATTTCAAATTTTATCAGAGTTTTTTGGGGGTAAAGCCCCCAAATTTGAAGCTAAAATTAATTTCTTGCCTCGGGGTATGATTTTTCTGAACATGTATGCCAAATTTTGTCAAAATTTCCCCGTAGTTTAGGCTCCAGGCGTCTGCACAGATAGACGACATTGGACTCAGGGGACCTCAAAACGTGTAAAACCATTAAAATAAAATTTTCTCTTTATATGAGACAATACTAAACTATACAATTTTATGGTTCTTTTCAGTGGGCGGATTTTAAAGATATAATTAATAAATTTGCTATGAAAAAATCAGTCCGAGACAACTCAGACAAACTTTCTGATATACGAGTACCTATCACTTAGCCCAGTATTTTAGATTTAATAGTTTTGGTAGTTACATTTAATTATTTTTGAACATTTCATCACTTCTCCTCTGCGGTGAATCCGTCCGCGTTTTAATCTATTTTCTCTTAGGAACTAGATTTTTCCTCGGAAAACTATTTATATCTTTAGATTCGAATTTAAATGGACTAAATTTTTAGAATTTTTTAATAAAAATAGTCGGAATCTTTTTCAAGAAATAATTTTTTTTTTTCACGTTTTTCAGAGCTAAAATTAACTTATCGATTTAGCTTCAGGGTATGATTATTCTGGACAAGTACCCAAATCTCATCAAAATTGGGGAGGGGGGGGGGTCAAGGGCGCGGGTGTCTCTTGGGCCCAGAGCACATCACATGCTTACCGCGGGCCTGCCAGCACTTGTTCTGTTTATTATAGAGGAAAAGGGGATTGGCCAATTCACACATCCACTTGACATGTCCATTAATGTATTCACAATTATGTATGGTCAAATGTATGGTTTTAACAAAACTTTATTGAAGAGTTAACTTTCTTTGCTTGAAAAATCAGATACAAAAAATTGTAACTTGAATAGATCAGTATATTAGAACAATTTGTAAAACGCTATAGAGTAACTTGGTAATTAGTAAATATTATATTATAAGTGTGGACCTTCTGGAGGAGATAGTGTCAGAAATTTTGGTAAATTTTCACTATTTGGCCCAACTAACTTTTGTCTAAGAGCATGTGCTATATAAAAAAACTATTGAATTTATCGAGATGCCACAGCTGGAATTGTTTTTATATTGGGAAAAAGGAATAGTCAAACAAACCCAAAGTAAATTGGACAGTGAGACATAGGTGAGCCACGTAGTGCAGATTTACCAAAATTTTACGAATTCCAATTTTTTTAACCCACTGCAACTGCAAGGATGATTGGCAAAGGATTTGCTCACGAGAGATATTAGGAACTATTGCTGTTGTTGATTCAGTTTCTTACCAAGCAACTGAGATATTAGTAACTGAATCCACAATAGCCACCAATTCTCTTGAGAATGATCCCTTAAATGTAATCTCAATACTGAGATTCAATTACGTTTGAAAACGATCCGCTAATTCAAACACTGTATGAATGGAGAATGACGGATTGTATCGGATTAAATCCGCTCCACCAAAAATATGTGATCAGAGCGGGGGATCGAATTCAAAACACTAACAGAACAAAACAATATGTTAACGTAGTAAATGTTTGAATCTAAACATCATAAAAAAAATTCTAAAGCTGCGTCCACTTAAAGATAAGGCATTATTATGTAGATTCTAGCCATAGCAGTAAATTAACCCTTTAACACACAATGTATCTTTCGAGGTATATACTCGCACATGTGTTATGTAGAAAACCTTTAATGATAAATCAGCATATTACGGTGTTGTTTTAGAAAAGATGGGGGCCTTACTATCAACATATTTTTTGACAAAGGGATATTAACTCTCCTATTTACAAATCACAGAGATGTAATCTTTTAAATGTATAAATCATGCTAATGTACTTTTGGACAAAGGGCTATAATCTCTCGAGAGTATAAATCAAGCAAAATTGTGCCAACCCGGCTATTTTCGACAGCACCGTCTTCTGCATTTCAACCCTTTTTTTTAAATGCACCTACTTCTGAAATAAGGATGCCAAATTAAATTGTTGTATAAATATCTTGATAAATTGATAGTGTTAATCAAATTGAAAATTGCAAATTCTAGCAGTGTCAACAAATAATAAAGTGGGAAATAAATTGAATATATTAGTTGACTGTAATAAAGAAAATAGAATAGTAGAAATATTAAACACACCTAAATTTAAGCAAGATTCAGTGAGTGTAGTAAAAAATTGATTATTGCCCAAGTTATAAGTATCCCAGTTCCACTCCTAAAAAATTATGCAAGACTGAAACTTGTGTTTCACAAACATTTGTTGTTTAGTTCACTTATAATTATTTTTTTTGAGGAGATGAATAGTTCAGGTATAAATGAATTTCAAAGAATTGACGTATAAAAATGAATTAATGATTATGCTCTAGGTCGTGAGAACCAATAAGGATTAATTAACATAAATAGATTATAGATGATAATGTAAATAACACGAAAGCCGGGTTTAAAAACACAATAATAAATATTGAACACTTGATTTACCTGTAATTGCAGAACCTGTTCGGATCCTCTAGAAACAATTCCGAAATATTGATTTCCGCACCGAATTTCAAATGATAATCCTTTAATTGTTGGTAAACGGGCTCCAATGTTAGTCTGAGTTTAGGTTCCATAGCTGATACCTCTTCGACTTCTCCTGTGAAATTGGAACTGGGACTGACATAACATGGAAATAACCTACCCGATCTGATTCGTGGAATAAACGCTTTCTCCAAATCCAACAGGAGTTTGTACTGTTTGAAAACCATAAATTTGAATGTTTTTGTATTTTTGCGTGTAATTGTAATACTTATGTGCTGATTTTTTAAGGTTTTATTTTGTTTGTCTTGTCAGTTTAAAACAAAGATTTGAAATCATGTTTATTTCGATTTTGTAAAGAAAATAAATGTTATCGAAAAACTAAAAATAGGAATGATTTTATTAAGAGTAATACTTGTTAGGTATGCTACTCTGTCGCCGGAAATCATGACCACAATTAAACTTCCTACTCGACAATATTGTAAACTTTTAGCTAAACTCGATTTTGAGTTTTTATACTTTTATAAGCATACTTCATTACTTGTTTTACCACTTTTTTTAACCAAAAAACAATTTTACGTAGCAATAAGAACTTGAATAATACAAAGAACGCCCTTTGCCATTTTTTTTTAAAATAAGATTTTTACAGCATTAAAGCCGAGAATATGATCTGGCAGCACTGAAGTTTAATCTGAAGGCTTATTTTTTTAAAAATGAATGATCTATTAATTATCTAAAGCTGTTTTATATTCATTATGTCGTATACGTATGACATAATTTCATTGAATTATAAATTATACTTAGGTATAAAAGAAATATACGATTATCAAAAAAGTTAATTTGAATGCTATAAGTTCATACCGAGAATATTTCATGTAAATGAACCTGGGTTTTATTTAGATATTCTTATCAAGTATAAAAATCATTTGTTTTTTTAATTACTAATTACAACATATGTTTTTTAAAAGCTGTTTATAATGATTTTGTAATAAAATTATTTGGATAATAATACATTTTCGAAGTTTATAACCTTTGATATACATTCAAAATAAAAGGAATTGTCTTTTGTTATCAGATAAGTCAATGACCTTGATTATCAATCAGTTACAGTTGAAATTCCGAGGCGAGTCTTTCTCATCCCGATAATTTTTAATGTTACATACAATACAATTTAATGAACTTGAACTGTTAAATTTAATTATTTGATTAATTCTTGATAATTTATTGGTTTTTATATCTTTTTTTTATCAAAAATATCTACAAATATGGCAATATTTTCGATGTTGCGAGCGAAACGGAGTTTTGCTGTAATTCGTGGGAAAAGAGTAAGTAAACAAACAAATTCTTTTTTCATAAATAATAAATATACCTTTATTTTTGTATAAAAAAAGTTTTTCCTTCTTCTTCTTTCCTTATTATTTGAATCTTTTTAAATATTTTTTATTTACAATTATGTATAATAAAAAAAATGGTTACGTAAGCTTTATATTATATAATATAGTGTATATACAGTAATTATTATGTAGTTCAATTTATCACGGGCGTTATCACTAAAGGCTTAAATAAACTTATCTTGTTAAAATAATTATGAATACACTTTTCTTAAAATTATCGCTAATAACTTTGATTTATAAAAAAGTTTTTTTTTGTTTTTTTTATTATAAGTAAGCAATTTATAGCGGATGTCAGGTGTGCCATAATAATCGCACATGCAATAAAAAATGTTAACTTGTTACAACATTGTTTTAAATCTAAATATAATAGAAATATTAATGTCTTGTATTGTCACATCAGAAATACTTAATCAGTAAAATTTGCTGTAGGTAGCGGAAAAGTAGTTTAAAATTATATTAATAGCAAAGTGAATTTAAATAAAAGAGTGGGATTTTTTTTTTTCTATATATAGATGTATATGTACTTAATTGAGGTTTTGTCTGTAAAATGGTCGGAATTGCAATTTTTGTTTTGGATATCTTTTATTTTATAGATTCTGAAATCAAAATTCTGCCTTCATTTTTTTCGAGTATGTTATTTATGCATGTGTTTCTGTGACCAATAGTCTTACTTTATTGGCGCAAAACTGGCTTTAATTATTTTCAGAGAAAGTTTTTTTTTTTCCTGGATAAAGTATTTTACGCACATTTTTGGCTTGGTTTTACCGAAAAATGTGTAGAACCAGTTATTAACAATTTTATAAAAAAAATATATTCTTAAAAAAATTCGCATTATTAAAGTTTTTTTGGAGGCTTATTTGACTAAGTTTGACGAAGTTAAACCTAAAATAAATTGCACCAGCGGGAACTGCTTCTAAAGATCTAAAACTTTGGTCCTTTGAGCTTTTGTCGCACCTCCACCGAGGAGCTCCTTCCTTCTGCTTCCCTCGAGGGAGGGAAACCGACCCAGGGGGGGTTCTTTGCCTCCCTTGCTTTTTGAGTTTAAATTTTGGAGATTTTAGGCCATGAAAAACGTGTTTTTAGGCCCTAAAAATCGATCTTCCAGTTAATTTTTAAAATTTAGTTAAATGGAGTTTGATTCTTTACCACTGAGCAAGAAAGGATACAGCTATAGTTTGCATAAAGTTATTATGGAAATTGGAAAGTGTCAAATGTTAAAAGAAAAAGATATACGTTAACTACATTTTTATTACTTTTTTTTTTTTTTTTTTTTTTTTTTTTTTTTTTTTTTTTTTTTTTTTTTTTTTTTTTTAGGGTTTGGTTGGTAAAACCAAAAAAAGAAACCCTTATATATTTGTTCCTTTTGCTGTCTGTCTGTAACTCTGTACGGTTCCAATAACTTTTAAATCAAAAGAGATAAAAACATAAAACTTTCCAGTAATAAAGTTCGTTTTGACGCGCACACTGTAAAAATATAGCGTACTCAAAATTATCAGCTGTTAAAATTAAAAATGGCGGATATTTACTCATTTATTCAATAATGATACTGTAAAAAAAGAAGTATACATACACTCAGTGCTCTCTAGTACCCTCTCTCTGACAAAATGCTTCCTCAGACGCAGCCGTAATTAGCCTAGTTTACATTGGTCGAGTAGCACTCTACCAAGCTACTAGCCCAATGTGAATGTGAACGATACGGAGAGTAAACGGTCGAGGAGAGTGGATAAAAGTTCAATTTGGGGGATGGCGCCCCCAAATTTAGAGCTAAACATAATTTTGGATTTAGCCCCGAGTTATAATTTTTTTGGAACATGTATGCCAAATTACGTAATTGAAGTAGGCTCAGTAGCCCTGCCAACTGACATATTTTGAGCTGTAAGCTCTGACAACTGACATATTTTTAAATATGCATTTTTTGTACTCTGTGGACCTTTAAAACGTAATCCATACAAATCTTAAGGCTCTACCGCTCTTTGAGGTTAGAAAAATCATTAAAATGAAAATTTTATTGGTTCTAAGCAAGATATCAAATTCAATTTGGCGCCATTTCAAATTCAATACAGGCGCCATTTCAATACAACGATAAAACTCGTTGTATTAAAATGGTGCCTGTACTATTTATCATAGGAAGTTGAAATAGGGCTCAAATTGTGCAGAATTAAAATTAAGCCTGTGATTAGATTTTTTTATATCTTGCTTAGAACCAGTATAATTTTTATTTTACTGTTTTTCCTAACCTCAAAGGGCGGTAGAGGTAGAGCCGCACCATTGGCATATGTATTTGGGTTATAAAAGTACTTTTTCGAGTGTTGTTCCTTCTCCGTAATTCTTTGTCGTCGCGCGTGCTCATTTTGAGCATGTCTGATCGTCCACCCACGTTTGCCCTCCCTAAGCTTGGCATTTTTCATTTAATTTATACAAATAAAAGGTTTTTCAATGACAAATTGTTGCTTACTCTCAAATGTTTAATTATACTTTGACTTTTGTACTAATCTAAAATTTCGAACGTCTTAAAATTTTTAAACATAACTTTTTTTTATGTTCAGTCTTTTAACCTCATGAGATATATGATTAGAGCATATGATGCGAATATGAGCTCTATCGGATAAAAGTTTTAGAAACATTTATTCTGACGTACACCGCAATTTTTTGAATAAAGGTATTTTTATTTCATTTTTTTATAGAAAGATAACTAAAACATTAAAAGTACTATGTAATTAAATATCGAATAGATAGTAGGTATGACTATTCTAATTTTTATTGTATAAAGTTCATATCTCATTTAATTGTGCTAATCAAAAGTAAAATGATTTCAAGATAAAAAGAACTTTTTATATATGTACTACGTTTTTAAATGTACTGTATAAAGTTCATATCTCATTTAATTGTGCTAATCAAAAGTAAAATGATTTCAAGATAAAAAGAACTTTTTATATACATACTACGTTTTTAAATGTACTGTCATAAATTTAAAACCTGCTAAAATGAAGATTGTAAATATGGGACATATCAAAACAAATAAAATAAATAGCGGATTTTTTCCGAATTAACTTTCTATACAGCACAATTTGCTGAAAACGAATTAAATTTTGATGAAAGATGGCTAAAAGTATTAAAATAATGCATTGTCATCGTGTTCTGAACTATTCTAAAAGTTTCAAACGTCTAGCTACTCGGGAAGTTAGTTAAAAATCGATTGCTAGCTTTAAATTTTAAAT
>KZ651611.1:32475-52209 GCA_001010745.2 Gerris buenoi | reverse complement strand
CCCCCCCCCCTGCCCATAGGTAAGGGCGCCCATGTTGTCATCGTGTTCTGAACTGTTCTGAAAGTTTCAAATGCTACTCGGATGTTAGTTAAAATCCGATTGCAAGATTTGTACCGGACAAAAACAAACAAACAAACAAACAAGAAACCAAGTTAATAAAAACGTTGTAAAATATTAAATTTATCAATAAGTTTATATTGTTTCAAAAATAATAGTAAAATAAAATAAAATATACGTGTACGTGTATACTCGATAGATTTATACTACGTGTTACGTGTTTGGGATTGTAAAAAATTGAAGCTTAAAATTAAATAAAGAGAAATTTTTCCCTCGAATATAGAAATCGACTTTTACATATTATTTGAGAGAGGGCACTTAAAAAATTGGCAGTATGAAAAGTGTATATAATAAATAAAAACAAATAAATATAATAAAAGTGGATGTAAAGAATGAGTAATAAACATTGCACACATTTAGGATAATCAACGCACTCTTACTTTTATTAACCACTTATGCACTGTTATCGGGTAAAACCTTCTGACAGTCACTCTAAAATAAATCTTTTTACTTTATCATATCTGTTAATATGTATCATTATCTTGATATCGATAAAATGGAATTTGAAAATGGCAAATCCCGTATTGTATGTAAATGGTAAAAAGTGGGCCAATATTAGTTATGGACTGGTAAATCGGCAGATCGTAGCAAGGAAAAGAGGAAAATAAGAAGCTAAAATGGGACAACCCAGATAAAATGGGACCCCTGCGTAGCTGCATTATGGCACCGCGTTGCTCGATATGTACATTGTCTAGCATGTACACTGTACATGCCAGACAAGTTTTAGTAATTTTGGTATTTTAACATTTGTTTAATTATTAAATATAAAAATAAGTCTGAATAAATTATTTTTAGACACTAATGTAGAGGGGATAAATTAAGGGGGGTCTACTTTTTTTTACAATGTTTCACTTAAACATTTATTTTGAATCAGTAGTACTATGTTCGAGTTATCCAAAAATATATTTACATTTGTAATAATTTAAAGATCTTGAAATCTACTTTTTATATGGATGTAGTTTTAAAAATTGTTGTTATGAGATGAGTATTATTTTTGTTTTTTTAAGTGCCAGTATCTTCGCGTGACCTTACGAGTTAGATTGATTGTTGTTTTTTGTGAGGTACTAAACATATTTCCTTAAAGAATTGTTAAATTAAACCGGTTACTTTTAGAGAGGGGGTTAGCTAAATATAGTGCAAGAAATTAATATTCTTTTAGTTCCGCTACAGGTTTGATATAGGTGTATAATTATGTTGAAATAACATCGTCACAAAAAATATTTCTTCGATTTTAGTCATTCTTCATTTTTAATCTAGTTCGAGTTTTCCGATTAACAACTTTAGTTCTACTAATCCAATTTTTATAGTACTCCCTCGTTTAAAGGTACATTTTCAACATTTTTAAATTATTTAAATAGTATTCTTTACTTTGTTCTGAACGAAAGGCCTCATTCTAGAGATTGTGTTGATCTCCCTATGTCCGGGAAAGCTCAGACTAGCTTTCTCATTTATGAGTTCTTAATTACTTAGCCCAGCGTTTTCCATTTATTATTTTTCGTAGGTACATTTAATTATTATTGAATATTTCATCAAAAATTATCCTAAAAATAACTCTTTCTCGGCGAAGAACTGAACCCGGCTTGAGTTCTTCGAACCTAGTTTTTAGTATTTTCGGGGTGGCGCTCCTTAAATTTAAAGCTGCCTAATATTAATTTTAGATTTTGTCTTACGGTATGATTTTTCTGAACATGTATGTCAATTTTCAATGTATATACTGAATAATATAGTACAACAACAGTACAAGTATCATAAAAATGAAATTTTTGTGTCAAAAACTCGATTTAAAATACGTCTTGCGTGAATAAATTTATATTATCGTATTTACTATACTTGCCTGTGCTTCTTAAAACTAGAAGTTTGCAACATAAATTATCGGAATGTGGAATGTGTCTTGTTTCATCTTATTCCAGCAAAATTATCTATAACTTTTTTCGACGTTTCTATAAAACCGGTACATTTTGGCGTCCCGAAACGTTTTTGGGACACTGGGATTAGAAGTCCAAAACCGGGAAAATCTAGGAAAATCGCAACCCTATTGTGTAGGTGCCAGGTGGGACACTTGGGATTGATTATAGTGTGGTTCAATTCCTGGATTTAGTCTTCATTTTTATTTTGCCGTCTATTTTCTTTAATGCTAATTTATCTCTTATTCTTCAATTCTAATTAATTTATATTACCTGGGTATTTCTAGCTTGGATTGCCAATTGATTTCCATTTTCTTTATTACAACTCTATATCGAGTTTTGATGAAATATCACTTAATTTCTAATTTATTTAGTTGTTTTTAAATTAATAATTTAAAAATCGATTCACTCCAACTAGTCGGATCACGCCACCATTTTAAGAGTTTCTTAAATCATAGTCAAAACCTTATTGATTTTTTAAGGGTTCAGTTTTAAGACGTAAAAAACTTAATTTTTGTTTGAGTACCTAGTTTTAGCAATGCTTTATTAAAGGATATACCGAACACGGAATCGCTGCTTAACTTACTGAACGATACTATCTGCAGCCGACAATAAATTACATTAATTCCGTCTCATTTTTTTGCGGATATTTTTCCTTAGAAATATTGCACCTTCTCCGCTCCTACATCACGTTTTGCACGTGTACACCTTTATGATAGCGATACATTTATAGGTTTAAAGTTTAATTGTGGGTGATATTATTACAAATTTACAATAGATACAGCTTTAGTAGTAATAAGGAAAACAATTAAGGTAATTCTTTTTTTTTATAAATATTGATTAATTTAACCTGAGGATTAGATTATTTTTGTGTTTTCAATGAGGGTAGGGGATTTAATGGTTGTACTAAAGCCTTGTTCGCACTTGGCAAGTAATTTAGTCGAGTGGCGAGTAATTTAGTCGAGTGGCGAGTAATTTAGTCGAGTGGCGAGTAATTTAGTCGAGTGGCGAGTAATTTAGTCGAGTGGCGAGTAATTTAGTAACCGAGCTAGTAAACTCATCAAAAATCGTTCGCAGTTGGCGAGTAATTTAGTCGAGTGGCGAGTAGATTAGTAACTGACCTAGTAGCAACTCGCCAAAAATCTTTCGCTCTTGCACTTTAATTAGCTGTCAAGTACGTTAGTAGCTAGTGTATTTGCAACATGAACAGACAACGCAAAAAATTAAATAAGCTAATAATGCTTATTGCAATGTCTATTTTAGAAGAAGTTGAAGATGAAATTAATATGTAAAAAGCAAAAAAAAGTATGGATACGAAAATGGATTCAGAGAAGGGATGAATTAGGATGTACTTCTTCTCTTCTCAAAGAATTGGCATTAGAAGACCCTAAAGAATACTTCGGAACTTTGAGAATGACTGAAAATTGTTTTAATTTTCTGTAAATGAAAGTGCAGTCACAACTCAACAAATAATTATACTAAATAATAATTATTTTATATCAAATTAAATTATTACATTTCCAGTGTAGAGGTCCGTGGTTCAAATCCCGGCGCTAAAGTCTATTTTTCTTGTCTGTCTCCCAGTCTTAATAATAATTATAATTTGATTTAAATTTAAACTTTTCATAGTATGAATACTGCCAAAAACTTAAAAATTGAATTTATAATTATTATAATATTTAAAAAAAAAACAGTTAACTCGTACCTGATATTTTTAATTTTATATCTCCTTCTCACCAAATCCAGGTATATCCATATCTTTTTCAATATTGACATAAGCAGATTGCTTGATTTGTTTATTTTTATAAAGTGGAGATTTAAAGTTCCACAGACACTCGTGTTGCAAGTAGTTCGCAACAAACTACAACGTTGTATCTTCATTCCATCGTGACATATTATGTATTTGTTGTACTGCAGATATCAACTTGAATGAAATAAACTAATTTTAAAACTTCGAACTTCCTTAGTGAATAGTATGTGGGGTGGGTAGAGGCTCTACTCGCCCGAAAAAATAGAGTAAAATGAATCGAGGATTTAGTCGAGTAGTTTAGTAAGTGACTAAATTACTATACTAAAATGTTGCCGTTCGGATACGTTTATTTACTAATCTACTCGCCACTCTACTAAATTACTCGCCAACTGCTAATGATTTTTGGTGAGTTGATACTAGCTCGGTTACTAAATTACTCGCCACTCGTCTGAATTACTCGCCACTCGACTAAATTACTCGCCACTCGACTAAATTACTCGCCACTCGACTAAATTACTCGCCACTCGTCTGAATTACTCGCCACTCGACTAAATTACTCGCCACTCGACTAAATTACTTGCCAAGTGCGAACAAGGCTTAAGGTTGGCGATGTTACTGACAACACCATAATCATTAACATTAATTAGTACGTGACTTCAAATTAAAAAAAAATCTGATAACTCTATGATAACGAATCGTATAGTTAGTCGGTTTAAGTTTACGAATACTAATTGTCTTATAAACTAACAATAAACATTTTACATAAACAACTTTTTACTATTATAAAAAAGGTGTAAATTGATGTATTTATTTGTAAATGTATTAAGGTTTTAAATTTTTAGTTAAATAACTTTTTTTTAAATTAGGTTTATCAGATTATTAACTTTTTGTGTATAATTTGTTAACAGATGCTGAGTTTCTTTAGTGAAAATGGGTGGCAGCAACTTGACAACCTACCTGCAAGTGATGGCCCTGGCGATGCAGCTAAATTCTATGATTATAGATTCTTTTTAAGAGAATTTGAAAAGGGAATTAAGACACCTCTTCAGGGAAGCAGCACTGGTAATTACAGAATATTTCTAAAACTTTTGTTACGAAGTAATTATTGTTTTTAAACGTCGACTATGAATAATGACAGAGCTTTTAATAATATAGTCACTCGAAAAATACACGCTAGAAATTTCGCTAATACCCAATATTTTGATTAATTTTGATTTTGAATTGATTTGATGGAGAGCTTTTGTTTCTAAAATATCAAATATTAGGACTAGACTTTACTTTTCCGTCTACTATGACTTCTTGGTCAACCTTTAGGAGTTATTCGATGTCAAGGCAAAAAATCGGTCAGAGACAATTCAGACAAACTTTCTCATATACGAGTTCATAATTACTTGGCCCAGTGCTTTCAATTTTCGTTAGTACATTTAATTATAATTGAACATTTGATCAAAATATATCATAAAAATAACTTCTCCTCGGCGGGGAATCGAACCCGGCCTCTCTCACTCCGCGTTTAAAGCTATTTTCTCAGGAACTAGACTTTTCCCGGGAAAACGGCTTATATCCTTTGATTCGTATTTAAATGGACTACATTTTAGAATTTTTTAATCAAAATCGTCGGAACCGATTCCGAGATATAATTTGTTTTCACTTTTTTTTAGTTTTTGGGGGGGTAGCACCCTCAAATTTTGAGCTAAAATTCATTTCTCGATTTCTCGGGGTATGATTTTTCTGAATATGTATGCCAAATTTCGTCAAAATCGGTCCAGTAGTTTAGGCTCCAGGCGTCTGCACAGACAGACATTTTTTAAAAACCACTTTTTTGGTCTCAGGGGTAAAACGTGTAAATCCATGAAAATCTCGAAATCGGATAATTTTGCATAAATGTGTTGTTTTTTTTAAAAAAAAAAAAAAAAAAAAATCCTCAAATGTAGTCTTATGTGCAAAAGTGCTGAAGCTGACGAAGCAATGTCAATTAAATGTATTTAGGATACATAGTTCCATGGTTTAGGGGGGGAGAGGGGGGGGGACGCCCTCTTTAGATATTAATCTGATTATAAAGTTTATTTAGTAAGGGGGGGGGGGGGTATCTGATTATAAGTTTTTGGGGATTTGATTTATTATTCTCAAAATTAAATATGTTGGAAATAGAATAGTAAAATAAAGTTTGTATTTTAACAATGCAATGCTAATTTTTGCAAAAAATGAATTATCAGAATGACAAGAAAATGATCTATTTTTGACGTCTTTGTTAAAAACTGGGACATTTTGGCGTCTCAAAAAGTTTCTTCGGAATTAAGAGCATAACCAGGACAATCCCAGAAAACCAAGATGTCTGGCAACCTTAAACATGGCGCAAAGATAAATTAGTGCAGAGACATAACCAAGTATTTATTTGTACACAGGGTGTCCTATTAACACTTAATTTTGTAAATATTTACATAATCCGCGTTTTTTTGGTTTTTGAGTTATAATAGCTTAATATGTTTCCAAATTTTTAAAATATAATAATATTTAAACTGCTTTACATCGGGCTGAATAGAATTGTTGAAATATGAGCAATATTTTGTCCTATAGGAATAAAGCTGATCTTTAACATCCACTACCACAATGAGGAAATTGTCACTAGGTCAGGACTGTAGGGTGAGTCAGCCAAGCACAAATCGATTTGTTGATTTCGTTCTGCCACTCCACTTTTCATCATGCACATTTTTATGACCATTTTAAAGCCTCGACACTGACACTATTGTCTAACCTTTCCTTTACTTTATACTGTAGGTTCATTAACTAGACATAACTACTGATGAATTTGGGCAGCTAATGATCTTTTTGCTCTCAAAAATCGAATCACAGTGCTCATTTCTGAAACTGGTGGGAGCAATGATTGTCATGGAAATTGCTTTCTGGTAATAATAGACTACTGAATTAATACAATAACTTCAGTGGTCGTTGAAACAATATTTTTTTCTGTTTTCAGGTGAAATCCCAAAATGGTTGGAAGGCTCTCTCTTGCAAAATGGCCCTGGGAAATTTAAATTTGGAGATTCAGAAGCAAAACATTGGTTTGACGGATGTTCAGTAATTCAAAAGTATGTTTGTTTTATTTTTTTAAATTTTAATGTCTAGTGTTTAATTTTAAACCTATTCATTTCTTTCTATCTCATTTATCTCATTTAATTATATCCTAATGAATAACATAGTTCATTGCTGGATGGAATAGACTTGCACAACATTTTGACAACACACCTCTATTTTTCTTCATTATATAAAATTTGGCTTTCCTCCCGCATTGTTGACAAACATTTTTCTTTTTTTGAATGAATTTTTCAAGGGAGTTTATATAAATATATAATAATAAAATTCAAAATGTTACAAACAAATTATTTAGGGCGTTTTTAAACAAAAACTAAATTAAATGAAAATGTATTGGCCATTGATGCTCCTCTTGATGGCCTATTGCATAATTTTTCATGTGCATTCTAGTTGAATCTCTAGCATGAGAGAATCAAAGCGTAAATTAATAGTTGGTCTATATACCTGAGCTCACCAACATCTAACCCTTTGCATTATTACCTTCAAGACTAATTCAAGTGGTAGCATCCGAAATAAGTACTTTTAAGCGGATTCAAAATTCATACCAAGGGGTTGAAGATCCTTACCCATTTGAGAGAGTTACTGCAGAATAAGGAATATCAAATCAGGGAAAGTAAAAATATGATAGAGTTAGAATTCGCTAAAATATTGGTGCCACTTTTTTGTGTTAACAAGCCCTTGTGTTTTATAGCATTAGGCATTAGATCTTCTATCTATGAACCTGCAATATAACCTTGTGTGCCTCATTATTTTATCAGTATTTATGTCCTGATCTAAGTATTGGTCATTACTCGATAGAGGGATCAGACTCTGAGATTTTTTTTTAAGAGATCACTTATGTGAAACATGCTTCAGTTATCCGTTGATTACACCTAATCAGTTCATACAATCACGTAAATTAATCATTTAAGAATGGCCACAATATTGTTAAAGTACCACAGAGTATCATGGTTCCCTCCTGTCTTTTTAACAATTACCTTTATTATTAGTTAATTATCTTATTTATTGATTTATTTAATATTTTCAGGTTTAAAATAAAAGATGGAAAAGCTAGCTTCGAATGTCAGCTTCTTAACTCAGAAACACTAAGAAAGAATACTAAAGCCAACAAGCATGTAGTATCAGAGTTTTGTACACCAGCCCTACCTGATCCGTGTCAAACTATATTTCAACGGTATGGAAATTATAAAATGCAAATGTAACTTTTTTTTAACTTGGTGGGTAGGCTTCTGTGGGTAGACTCGTCATAAACAGCTTGGATTTCCTGTGATATCCGGTTCCCAAAGGGTTGAAGTCCGACATTTTGCTTCTACTACTGGAGGCAAGAGTGTGGGGTCTTCAAGGATGTGGTGCATCGTGATGTTTTGAAGCAACAACAAGACATACATATAGTATGCAGACAAGGAGTATGTCTTGTTGTTGCTTCAGCTAGACATCATGGCATCACACTCTTCTGTGCACCACAAGGGTGTGGACCACAAGTCAAGATGTTTCCAGTAGTGGAAGTGAAACGTCAGACTTAAACCCTTTCGTGATGAGGATTACACCGGAAAACAAGCTTTTTATGATATTTTCTTTTAGTTTAATTTGAGATTAGTTTATTGGACTTGAGATGTAATCTTTTGGAGATTGTTGTCTTATTAGCTCTAATAGTTTTAGAGATGAAATATCTGAGTGAGGCAGTTGTTAACTGAACCATTGGTTCTTTAGTAAACAATTTTACTGAAAAATTTAAGCTATTGGAGTTACTACCTGTCACAGTTTAACACTATGGTACAGAATTGTAGAGCTTACTCAGTTGGTACTTAATTTTTTTTTAGCATTTTACAATATAATTTTTTAACACCTTTATAACATTCATGAGGCAAGTTCACTGAAATCACTTCTAATACTGAGGTGAGGGGCCATTACTCTTTTTAAGGTCCCTTTAAATCTTTTTAAAAAAAGTTGTTGAGAAAATACCTACCAAAATTAAACTTATATATTTGTTTTATTCTCAGATTTCAGTCTATGTTTTCTCCTTTTGTAACTGATAACTGCACAGTATCAATTTATCCAATTGATGGAAATCTTTACGCCCTTACTGAAACACCAAAAATACACCAGCTTGATGTCGAGAATATTCGATCAAAAGGCATGGTATGTCTCCCTATTTTGAATATTATTAAAATAAAAGGTTTGTATTTATTTTAAGATATATATTGAATCTAGTTACAAATTATCACAAATTCACATAACTACAAATGAAATATTTTTTATAACAATTTTCTGCTGATTCAATTGAAATAATTGTTAAACGAATTGAGCCCAGAAAAAGAGTTACATGTGTTTTATTATACTGCGTTAACAGGCCCAATAAATAATATTCATAATACATACTTAATTTTAAAAATACCACTCAGTGTTGCCAACTGTTGAAAAAAAAATCCCAAATTTGAGAGGTCAACGGTACTCTTACTTCCTGGACATGCCTCGTATATAAAATTAATATAAATTAACCATCCGAACCTGAAATAAATATGTTTTGTTTTTTCAGGTGGATTTAAAAAATAATTTCCATATAATGAGTCATGCAGCTCATCCACATGTAACTAAGGATGGCAGTGTGTACAATGTTTCACTCACGAAAGGAGATAAGGGTGCTGCATATGCTATTTATATGATACCCAATAAAGGGGGGAAAGGATTAGAGACCAACAAACAAGGAAATGGTAAGAGATCATTTATAGTAAAAGTATAGATGTATGTTAGAGATGGGATTGTACTGAAAAACATTTTATTTCAAGATTGTGATGAATTTACGTATGTTAAGGTCTCCTAAAATCAGGTCTATGCAGAAAATTGTGACTATTTTGCCGAATAACAGAAAAAGTATAGTTAACTGCAGTACATGGGTAAATAAAATAAATAAGGGGTTATAGTATTGGTGTGACTTGTTACATAACAGGCTTAAAACATTAAAGAAATGTGTGCAAAAAGCGGTGGATTAACATAATGTAATTTAATTGACATTGATGCAGAGTTCAGGGGTTAAGTAATAAGTGGGGAGCTGAAAGTGAAGCTACTATTTTCTTAAATTATCTCCATAGGCTGATCTGGCGGCGATAGTAATATACGGAGTTAACAGAGGTACAGAGAGATGCTTTTTGTTAATAACACCTTTAAACCCCATAAAATCTCAACCAGAAGTTTATCCTAAGTGATTGTTATGGAGGTCTTATTGACTAAGTAAAATTAAAATTGATTCTGAACACAAACACTAAAAGAATTTTATTCAAGTTCAACAGCTACTTGTATGCATGGGTTTCCATGTATCAATGGTATCCTAAATCGATGACTAGACTATTATTATATAACTATTTTTATTTGTGTGTTTAATTATTAGTACTTCTAACTTCTAAGTTATAAAAAGGTTTATTAAAATAAAAAAAAATATGAAATACTGTTTTAGAATTGTTATCATGTGGTTATAAATTGATAAACTCAACTATTATCCAATTTTTTGTTATAGCCATATTTGGTGAGGGCAAGTTGGTAGCTAAAATACCATGTACTTGGCCGTGGAATCCTGGATATATGCATTCATTCGGAATAACTGACAACTATTTTATAGTAATAGAACAGCCTCTCACCATATCAATTAAATCTATTTTAGCGAGGCCATTTTTAAGTACTTCTCTTACTGATGCTTTCAGATGGAAAGATTTACCAGTAAGTATACATTAAAGATTATAAAATGGAAATAAATCTATTTATATTATTAAAAAAGTTTTGTAAACAAACGAGTTCAGAGTGAGAGTGACTTACTTAACTAAGATTAGAGTGCGTTAGGCGATACCCTTCTAGAAGAGAGTTGAGTCCAGGGGAGAAAGGGGAGATCTTGAGTGTGACATAGTTCTAACCGTGTAGACAGAGTGAGGGTAATATTATATTCGTCAGAGAAGAGGAAAGCCTGTAAGGAGAGACAGAGAGTAGGTATATTAAAATGTCAGCGAGAAAAGGAAAGGAGATAGTAATTGCATCCATCCCCACTACACCTCAGTCACTACTACTTCCTTTCACATATTCCCTAACTATACTCATCCCCTCTCACACCACGTCGGCCGCAACCATGTATTTTCGGGGGTTGGCAAGCGAAGCGAGTAGGGGGCGGAGCCCCCTAGTCAATATTAAAAATATTCTCTTTAGAATGAATTAATTGTAATTTATCACACCTAAAGTGGTCCATCACACATCCCTATGAATATTAACAATATATTAAATTTTGGCTCAAAAAACATTGGGGGTACTCATAATCTTTTGTTTAACGAGCTGAACTGTGTGGATCCTCCATTTTTTTTTTAACTAATAACTAGTTATACTCCTTCAACTTTAAACTCGGCTTTGAGTGAAAAATTAAATTTGACTGATGTTAAATTTAGTTGATATCATGGAGGTAGAAAAATATATTTCTCTAATCTAAAAACTGTCAAATGGTGCATGTTTAAGCCACTAAAACCACCACACCACCTGTTTAACATTTAACTTATAACACTTCTTCTGGTCAAGGTCCCTCAATCTTTATTATCTAACATTTAACTCGTTAAACAAAGATCTTGAATACCTCTATTTTTTCATGTTTTATTTTATTTTATTATATGGTACTTGAATCATAAATGGTTTTTTAGATTTTTTCAATAGAAGCACGTAGTTACATATTTATCCAAGAGTCCTCAAATATTTTTTACTTGAAGAAATAAAAGAATTAACCAGGGCATTAAAACTTAAAATTATAAAAAAAGCGAATGTGATTTTTCCTCTCTCATGAAAAGTTGTAAAAAATTATAAAACTGTATATGTTATATGTTACTGGATATGTTAAATGGCATGCCAGTAACTGGCAAGCAAGCAGATAAAAACTTAATAAAAACCTTTGGTATGCCAGTTACTGGCAAGTACCCTCTTTTGTCATGCAAGCTAATTCCCCAATTTTATGGTATGTGTATCTCTGCTTTAAGTTTATTGGCCTGTATTATGAATCTACTTAGTCAAATAAAAACCTTTTTCATTTTCCAAATGCTTATAAACTTCCATAATTGATTTTTTTTTTTTTTTTTTTTTTTTTACCAGATCCCCATCTAGTTATTAAAATAGTATAAATTCCACTCTACAACAATTTCATAAATTTAATAATAAGCAGTATAAATTCCCATTTATAATAACCACAAAATGATCAAAATTTATAACTTCTAATGAAAGCGTTCTAGGGAAACACAATACTCTTTTAACAATCAGTATTAACTTTAAAAATAAAGGCACAGGCTTAGGAAGGGTTGGGGCCAGTGACATTTTTGTTTGCCTCGTTAAACTGATATTGTCAAATTCAAAATCCATGCTCTTATTGTTACTCTCCTCCACATTTTTTTTTTTAATTTTCCACGCTGTCAAAAGTTAATTCTAATTTTGAAAAGAGCCTAGGTTCCTTATCATTAAATTTTTAGGGTTTTGTAGATACTTCTCAAAACCCTTATGCCGAGAGTGATGTGTCCGTCTGTCCGTCGCTCTTTGGTTCATAGGGCCCGAACCGTTCAAGCGAAAATGCTGAAATTTGGAACCCTGGTGCAACTTTTTGACACAACCACAGGAAAAATATACAGAAGTTCATAACTAGATTTGCGCATGCGCAATTCACAAATATGTGGTAAACTCAAAAATTTATATTTTTTTTAATTTTTGAGGGGGGTATCAAATGAAAGCCGCAGAAGAGTAGAACACAAATATATGTATGCTTTTTTAAATTTTGCACTCCTTATAGGGGCAAAAAATCAAAATATTCCCAAAAAAAATCCCCCCCCCCCTCAATTACTATAGATCGGCAGGTGCTAAAATTTCAAAATAATTCATGCTACCTACCTACCTTATTGTAGGGCGATGAAAATTCCGGGAGTTCATCCCAAATTTTCAAAAATTACCAATTTTGGGCATGAAAAAGTGAAGTGCGCCCAAAATTTTATTTTTTAAAAAATTTAAGTTGGGTATCAAATGAAAGCTGCTGAATAGTAGAACACAAATATATATATGCTTTTTTAAATTTTGCATTCCATATAGGGGGAAAAAATCAAAATATACCCAAAAGAAATTCCCCCCCCCCCCTCAACCACTATAGATCGACTGGTGCTAAAATTTCGAAATAATTCATGATAATACCTTATAGTGGGGCGATAATATTTCCGGGAGTTCATTCCCAGGTTTAAAATGACCAATTTTGTACGCGAAAATTTGGAGTGTGCCCAAAATTTTATTTTTTAAAAATTATGAGTTGGGTATCAAATGGAAGCTGCTGAAGAGTAGGATATAAATATATATTTGCTTATTTAAATTTTTCATTTTTTATTGGTTTTATAAGTCAAAATATACCTCCAAAAAAATTCCCCCCTCCAAACTTTATATAATGGCTGGCCCTAAAATTTAAAAATGATTCATGGTTATACTGTATGGTTGGGCGATGAAAATTTTGCCGAAAAATGTAATTTATCTTGTCGTTATTACCGATAAAAATATTGTGACCCCCCGGGGAATCGAACCCAGGACTCTTGGGATCGTAGAAAAAAAATCATACTTACATAACAGGGATGCTTCATTATCTACAAAACCCTAAAAAGTACTTGGACGCAAGTACTTCCCTGTGATTTTTACTTTATAATTATTAATCTATCTACATAATCAGGAGACACTCTATTGTACTCAATTTTATTCCTCACAGTAGACTTTTACAGAGCATTTTCATTCAAATATAGTCCAGGTAATGGGAATAATGTGGTGGTACAAATTTTATTTTGAGATAATTTAGTTCATAATCTTTTACTTAATGTCAGTTGTTTGTGAGGTACAAATTTGTAATATTTTTCAACCCACTCTCCAACTAAGTTCTTAGAAAGCTGAAATTTTCTGCATATTATGTTAATCTAAAATGTGCATAAAAATAGTTTTTAAATGAACAACCATAAACCCCATGTTATGGAAATTATCGAAGGATACTTATTGCTTCTTCTTGTTGTTTTAGGTGAACATTCATGTGATCAATAGAAATGACGGAGAGAGGAAAACCTACACCTCTGACTACTTCTTCTTTTTCCACACGATCAATCAATTTGAGGAAGATGGCCATGTAGTTATTGATGTCTGCACTTATGACAGTGGTCT
Organism: Gerris buenoi; assembly: GCA_001010745.2. NCBI lineage: Eukaryota > Metazoa > Arthropoda > Insecta > Hemiptera > Gerridae > Gerris > Gerris buenoi. The sequence continues at coordinate 38,163 of KZ651611.1, read as the reverse complement.
CGTTATCAATTCATTCATGGTTGATGCAATGAAGGTATGATTTTATGATTTTTTTTTTTTTTTTTGTTTTTATTCTTTAATTTTACTATTATAGAAGTATTCTAAATTAGTTTACCAAATGATTTTATAGTATAGGTTTTAAGTTTGATCATTTAAAGATTATTTATGTTCTTAATTAGAAGAAAGAGATGTAAAATTAAAAAAGTTCTAGAGATTATTGTCCAAGAACCAGAAAAAATTCAATTTAAAAAATCACATGCACTCGATTGACTAAATGTAGATTTTAGTAAAAAAGCAATTTTTTGTCTGGATATATCTCAAGAAGAGGCTGAGATTGTAAGAAGTTCCATCATTAGAGTTCATCTTAAAGGCTTTAAATAAACTGTCCCTCAACATAAATTTCACCTAAACAAAGATGTTTTTTCTTTTTTTTTTAATTAAATAACTTTCTTTTTAGGGTAAAAATTGGGCTGAAATCTTCAGTAAGACATTCTCAGGAAGACCTCTACGTTTTGTTATTCCTACTTCCAGTGAAGGCTCAGGGAACTTGGTAAAATTGTCAAACTCTTCGGCAACTGCTGAAAAGAATTCCGAAGGAACAATTCATTTGAAATCGGAGAAACTCTGTGATGACTTTTGTGAGCTGCCTCGTTTTCATTATGATAAATTACTTGGAAAAAAGTACAAGTATTTCTATGCTGTTAGTTTCTCTGATAAAATCAATGCTACTGGAAAAGTAAGAACTTTTTTTTTAAATACATATTATTTTTATTGGTTTGTTTATTTTTAATTCTAAATGAGAGATGGCATATTAAAGAAGTTCTAGAGTATATTTGCCTGTGTATCAGAAGACAAATGAAAAAATTATAAGGGGTTCCAATTAAAGAGCACATGTTGAATTTGACTTTTTCTTAATAGCTATTTAGTTAGTCATTTTCATTCTAAAACAACATAGGGGAGTAACAATCTAAAGAAGTACCATCTATGCATGGCCGTAGCTTTTAAGCTACTGATTCGAAAGGAAAACATATAACGGATAAGGGATATTCTAAGAGAGGAGATGAAGTAAATTGAGATGGGGGATCACAAAGAATGAGCTATCTAGGGGTCGACCAAGAAGTCATGAACACGGTAGAAACTGAAAGCTTAGCTTTGTTTAAAGTCGGAACTTCCAAGTATTGCCGAAGTCAGTATAGTCGGGTGCTATTCTAGTTTGTATGGCATGCGCAGTTATGTCAAATCTCACAAATAACAACAGGAAGGTTTCCAATTTGTTAGGTTTCCTGTTTTGTTTGTTTTTATACAGTATGTGTTATAGTTACAACTGTCGACTGATTTTCGTACGATCCACACCACAAATCCACGGGATGATGCAAATACAAAGGACGCTACAAATAACGGGGTAGGAAATCAAAAGTAACAAATCAAACTCAGAAATAAAGAGGAATAATCAATAAATAATTATATAAAGATATTATCGTTTAGTAGAAGTGATTTCTTATCAGGTACAGTGTTGCCTATAGCAAAAAATATAGAATTTAAAAAAATAAAATGATTAATAACCAAAGAACAACACTGTGTTTTTTGACAGTGGTCTATTTTATTAAAAACTGACTGTACATGACGACACTAGCGCACTCCTCAGATTTCCATGACTTCTTGGTCGACCTCTAGCAGTGAAGGATTTATCAAAACTAATAACTATAAGGTTTGTGACAATAAATAATAATAATAATAAAAAAAATCAATATACAGTAAAAACATGTTTTCAATAAAGCCACTTTCATAAAAGAAACCATTTTTCTTCACCTTTTCATATTTATTTTTTTATTTATTTTTATTTTTTAATTTATTTTGTTTTCACTCTGTGTTAAATAACTCATGTATTTCTATTGATTGTTGTTGATCATTCCTCTTTCCAACCTCTCATCAGAAGTAGTTAATGATTTGTGTTTAAATGTATTTTAAAAATGTAATTATTACATTTTTGAGTTCTTATTTGAATTCTAATTAAATTTCCTAAAGTGTGAACCTCGTCTAGTTATTAAACTTATAATAAGCTTATTGGTGTTTATAACACTTTAATAATATCTGAATTTTTTGAGACATCCATTTTTATTTCATGTTTATCTTTGCTTTTTTTCAGCTGTTGAAAGTGGATACTGATAAAAAGACAACAACGCACGAATGGTGTGAAGTTGGTACTGCACCTAGTGAGCCAATTTTCGTTCCCTCTCCAGATGCTAAGGTAATCATCATCTTTGCTCAACTTATTAAAGTAACAACATGTTTTCAAATAAGTTCAAAGCTAGTCACACGGTTGTAGTACTAATATATCCAGTAGTGATAAGTAAACATTTCAAGATTATAACTTGGTTTTATGTTTATTCTTGCTAAGAAAATAGTCACTTATCTTTTATTGTGTAGAAAAAATTAGACAATCCGTTTTTTCTGAAATTCCTAAAAATTAAAATAAATGGGAATCTATCAGAGATTTATTTTTCTTGAAATAATCAGGATTTATATTATTTGGAGATATTGTAATTATTATTCTAGCAGTGTAAACAACTTCTAATTGTTGGTTAATTTGTAGCTGCAATCCACATTTTTAGCCAATGTAAACATTATTTGATACACAGGTCTTTGTAATAGGCTTAGAGATTAGAGCGTTGCAAATTAAATGCTGAGATCAATGGTAAGATTTCCAGTTGTGAAACACATGTTTTGTGCCTTTTTCCTTTCTTCTTAAATATTTATATACAATCTAGGTTTGGTTAGCATTAGAATAAGTATATCACATAGATTTTGTGATCAATTTGTAGGTTTGGATTTAAACATTTTAACAGGAAGTCTATAAGGGTCAAACATTTAATGAGAACCAGTTAATTGAAATATTGAAAATCCACGCACAGAGCTAAGGACTATAAACTAAATATTTTCCTACATTAGCTATCCTTTCTTTTGGAATTTTAAACTTCAATTGTGCTTTCGACTTAAGATTTCATTCAAATCTCTTTTATCTAAAATCAGTTTCATCAATTCCAGGCACTTCTTTAGATTGTTACTCCCCTTTAAAAAAAAAAATGAAAAAAAAGGGGAGAAACGATCTAAAGAAGGTGTACGAAATGTTCTTCTTTAGATTGTTACTCCCCTTATAAAAGCAGAAGTGTGATATTCCTTTGTCCCAAAGTACATTGGTCTAAACATCCCTTTGTCTTAATAGTTATTGAGTCAGTCGTTTATATTCCAAAAAACATAGGGGAATAACAATCTAAAGAAGTACCCAATTCCATTTGTTTTCAGGATGAGGATGATGGTGTTGTTATTTTCTCTCTTCTTTCATCTCAATCAGAAGAAAAAGTAAGTCTTATCGTCCTTAATGCCAAGGATCTTAAAGAGATGTCCAGAACTGAATTCAAAACTCCTGGCCCTATCCCTAAACCAATACATGGATGGTTCTCTTAAAAACATCTACCTCTTTTAAAACTTCAAAGTTTCAAAACAAGACTATGCCAAAGAAACCTCTTCTCATGCACAAAGAAGGTTATCTAAACTGCAACGTACTTTTTACTAAAGTGCTTACTGTCAAAGATCCTTGTTTTCAGAACTTTACAATACAGAAGGAATACGAGTGCTCTTAAGATTTTAACACTTGAGTATTAATGTTTTTATGCGCAGCACTACTGCTAAAAACGCTTACTATAAAAGATCAAATAAAAATATAACATTGCCAATTATTTAAGATTCAAATAATGTTTTATTTTTGTTTAATAAAGAATTGAACTCCTTCTTTTCCTTCTCCATCTTACCCTTTTGAAACTCCTATCAAACTTGTTGGTCCCTTACTATAGCTCTCATCTTGGAAACTTTAAAAAAAAAAAAAAAAAAAAAAAAACTACATTTTTTATGAGAGAGATCTCCAAACAAATTTTTAAAAAAAAAAAAATAAATAAATACAGGTACAATAGTATACTATAATTATTATGAAACTAACTTATTCCTACTACTTATTATCATGAGTACCAGTACAAACAGAAGGAGACATTCCTGCTACCCTATATTCTCCCGTCACATCTCAAAGTGTTGACTGATTCCCTTATCCTTTCCTGCTCCTGGTGTCGGTGTTATCATTCCCTTTTCTCTAGAGTAAATGTGTTTGTGTTTGCAATAAGGTAGGGATGAGGGACTAGTGGGACTAGAGTCCCTCATAGAATATTTGCCACACTACGCCAATGGTAATTGGATTTAGAAAAAACCATTCTTGAGAAAGACTTAATTTAACAGCAATAATAATAGTAGTAGTTGTAGTCTAGTACTTCCTACTAGAACAGGTAGGACGAACCACTTGTTCGGACCTTGTAATTAGGCCATCACTTAGGCCCTTTTTACGCCCAGTGGCGGAGAGTTCCAGCTACTTCCTACTTCACACATCATACATTTGTACATTGTACCACCGAAGCAAGTATGATGTAGTCATTATTAAGCTATATAAGCGTGCAAGCGTGCGTCAAAGTATGGGGGTAGAGTCCCCATAAAGGGTGTACCTCGCCCTGCTCCGTCCTCGAAACATGGATACAAATCACATCATCATGTACAGATAGGACCCACATCAAAGAGTGCCCCATAGGGGGTGTCCTTCGCACCATCCACAATTCATTGATGCAATTCAGGGTATCATGGCACAGGATCGAACCAACGACCTCGAGTTGCCTCGACTCATTGATAGCTGAGTGAGCGCCTAAAACGCTCGCTAACCTGGCTCCCAACAACAGTAATAATAAGTAAGAATTATCCTTGTTCCTCTTTACTTTTAAAAAATTATGAAATATATATGTATATAAAAAAAAAAATTAACAATTTTGACTTATGCATTATAATTCGGAAATGATGAAACTTATTGAATGAAAAATTGAAACATCTTATTAGGAATAATAAATCCTTTTTGTAGTTCAAATAATTATATTCTAACACAAATTTTCTTAACACAAAATATACAAAAACTAACATTTCCAATGACAAATTTTGTTTTGTTCATTATTTAATAAATAAAAACAACATTATATTTTACCAAATAGTTTCATTTAGATTTGTGGAATCTCGCAGACTGTTCAAAAAGTGAGACACCCCTGTTGTACGAGTATAGTATCTTGAATATACATGCATCTTATTATAACAGTGGTTTTACAACTACATAATATTTAAAATTTACTTAAAACTTAAAGAGAATCAGTAATGTTTCTAGTAACATTTGTAAGAATGTGTTAAGTGTTACTTGACTAAATTATAAATTATTGATTTTCTTTTTTACTTTTCCTCACTATCACTACTAATAGTAGGAAAAGTATTGTTTTCACCAAACATTTTTTTTCGAGATTTCAACGGAATTATCCGTTTTAGGTGTTTTTAAGACCTCCTGAGTGGTTTTCAGCATGATGTATGTATGTGTGTTATCATCGTAGCGCCCAAGGTATTAACCTAGAGAGTTGAAACTTGGCAGAAAAATCAGTCCTAACCTGTAGTTGTACCGCCCGGAAAATCAACTTTCCGCCATCTTAAACCGAGTTTGCTGTCCTGAGTCCAGTTTGATCCTCGTATTTGATCATAGATGATCAAATACGAGGATCAAGTAAAAAATAAGGTTCCCACATTTTTTATTGCAATAAATAAATATACCATCTGAAAGCTTGT
>KZ651611.1:13946-27340 GCA_001010745.2 Gerris buenoi | reverse complement strand
CTATGTAGAAAAATAGTTTAAAGTACAAGCTTTCAGATGGTATACTTATTTATTGCAATAAAAAATGCCTTACACCTGAAAAAAATGTGGGAACCTTATTTTTTACTTGACCTACGTATTATCAGATAATTTATTAATTTTTGATTATTTAAATAAAAACTATGGATTTTAGTAATTCAGTGATAAGTGAATACCATTATATAATATGTACACTTATTCAATTTTTGTTTTCTTTTTGTTTGTTTGTTTCTTCTAAAAAATTCTTTGATGTTTAGTAGTGTAATATCTAATTTATTTTCTATCCCTAATACCTTTCCCCCTGTTTGAAGCCCTTGTCAGTTTTGGCGCCCTTATCAGTTATTTGGCGCCACCTGCAGCCGCGTAGTTCGCATTATTCACGGTCCGGCCCTGTACACACTGTAGAAACAGTTCTGAATCCAGGCTTGGATTAGCCATTCTGCTAGGGAACTGACCCCGCAATGCTGTGATGTGTATATGGTCCGCTTAACAATATAACAGTGAAGTTAGGTGTTAGTTGGAATTAAAGTCCGTTTTATTTCTTTTTTATTTTATTTTAACAAAGCTTTCGTCCAGGGAACCTGGGCTTCTTGGGCGAAAGCTTTGTTAAAATAACGACTTTAATTTCAACTAACACCTAACTCCAGATAAGAAAACCTTCAATAACAGTGAAGATTTTTTTTTTTTATGAATTATAATTTTTTTTTATATATTTTATTTGTTACCTATCAGTTTGTAAGGAAATTTGGTTATGCTATTAGGATTTTAGCATTCTTGTTGCTAGTTTAAGGTAGGGAGAGGGGAGGAGGGAATAACCATAAAAATTAGGATTGCCTATGAAAAATTTCGTCCTGGCTCCAGTCATGCAGGGGATGAGAGACAACAGCTCTCCCTAGAATATTTGTCATGCTACGCCAATAGTTCAGCATTAAGGCGGCCACACATGAAGAGAAAAATTCTCAAGGATAAAGCCTCCGGGATTTCCTTGAGGTATTCCTCCTAGTTATTGTCTTATAAAGTAACACGACAATATTGTAACCACAATTTCATATCACCCTCAATTAAGTTGTGTTAACGCAGAAAGAGTGAAGTCTCTAGCTACCAAATTTACAAGTTTTTATGACAAACTAACTGTACAAGATGGAGGTTGATTAGGGCTGTGTGAATAAAAAGATTACGGAAGGAACCAAAGTGAAGATCCAAGGTGGAACCCAATACAGGTGTAACAAATTTTTCTCATCTACTTAATGCTAAAAAAACGCTTTATGTAGTCGTCCGCCATCTTGAAAACATTTAGTATGAAATTTCCAAAAATTGTATAGTTGCAAATGCTGAGATGCATATGTGTGCAGTGGCAGCGATAAGGGCGCCGCAGACCCCGCGGCGTGGGGGCCCTGGGGGGATCTGGGGCTCCTGGAAGGGAAATAGAGGGGCCCCACTAAATGTTTGCGGGGCTCCCAATATCTCACCGCCGCCACTGCATGTGTGCCGAATTTTGTCTAAATCGATTGATTTTTGCCAGTATTAGACTAATATAACAACTTTTCAAAGCCCTAGTCTCTGAAATGAAGAACTCACTAAAATGGTTCAAATTATTTTATTGATTGATTTGGAAAACTTTGGGCATATATACACAGTTTAGCTTCTTTTTAATTTTTTTTTTATTGATTGACATAACAATTGTTTTCGAATAATAATTATAATTGTTATACTTATTAGTAAAACTCCACTCGATTTTAGTTCCCAAAACATGGACCTCGAATTGCGTTATTATTTGTAATTGCGTCTTGAATTTTATCACATTTTTTTCTACATCTTATCTAAAAAATATTATTTATTAAAGGTACTCCAGCCACTTCGATTTATATTAATCTTAAAAATGTTTGTTGTAAAATTGGAAACAATACCGATAATTTGAAACTAGTTAAGTTGCTATCACAAAATAAATTTCCACATTGATTTCTTTTTTACCGATGGTGGAAAAAAAAATACTCGGTTTATTCGGTGACTAATACTGTCTCAGAATAGGGAGTTGTTAGTATGTAAAGGTCTTCTTAAAGCTAAGTAAAACTAATGCTGAAGGTAAATCAGTCCCCCAAAAAAATTAATTTACAATTTTAGAAGTGGACATCTTCTGTTTGTAAATAATGGAAAAGAACCTTTTCAATGAAATTAAATTATATTGACTCTAAACTAGTTTAATTCTAGTCAATGTCACTTAAATATTTTATTACTCTAGACGTGATCATTTTGCAAAACACATTTACTATTTACATTAGATGATTCACATGCATATTTGTACTGCTTTCCTTCGTCCATAAACAGGGAAATTACCTTTGAACATCTTAAATACTTTTTTTTTTTTAATGTATCTCCTGATTGTTAGTTATCTGTAGAAATACTCGATTAATAAAAATAATGTTTAATCAGCAAACATTTACAGTGAATTTCATTTTGATATCTGCCACCATTTTGAAAATATCTGCGGCAGATATTAGCCATTTGGAATTATTTAGTAAGGAACAGTTTCGAGACTTCGTCTGATAATTTTACTTTTTTAAATAGATTAAGAATTAAGACTACATATTTAACTAAAGATTGAGTCTTTGTCTGTTGATTTTTTGTACGTTGACAGTAGGGGAAGTAAGGTCCCTGATGTCTAAAACGGAGTTCTGTCTTGGAAATTTTGATGAAAAAAAACCATATCATTTGAAATACTATAATATAAATAATCTTAAATGCGGAGTCTTTTCTGAACTTCTTATATGATGAATATGGCAAACATTTTCAGGGCTTTATTCTTTCTTAGATTTTTATTTTCGGCGAAATATTTTGTTGTTTAATGTAGAAGCAAGACATTTGTAAGACGTGTTATTAGTGGTAAGTAGGAACTTGTTATAAGACAAGCAAGATGATAAGGTCAGGTGAAGTGAAGAGTCAAGATTAATATGCAGGTAGTGTAATCAACCCTGACACTGTTCCACGGCCCGACCATCCGTATTATCCCATCCTGAACTGCATTCATTATATGGTTACTTGTCCTTATCCTTATCAATCTGACATAATCACTTATCTTAGATCAGCTGTGACAATTGCTGTCACCACTTCATTTCACATGAAGTTAGTATTCCGAATGTATGGAGGTAATTCGTTAATTCATTTACCGTTTACCCATTACTAAAACTTGTCATTCCTGAAATATTAATCCACTATTTTATCCTCATCTAAAGCTATAATTACTGAAATTTTTTCTGTCATCTTAACAAAAGGATCTATTAAAATCGTTTAAAATAAATATTCCGCGTCAAATGATGGTAAGCTATTGACTTAAGATAAGTATAATATTTTCAAATCGAGCACCCAGCATTAAATTTCTTGGAAGACCTTGAACTGATTATAATTCTATTATTTCCTGTTAAAAAGGTTGGCAAGAAGAATGAGAAATAGCTGTCGATGAGCTAACGGATTCACTTATATACGTCATTCGTTTTACCTACGACCCTCGGATTTTTACACCTGCGACACTAGGATCTGCCACTTTAATAGCCTTCTATCTTTCATGTTTAGCTTAAGATGTTAGTGCTGAGAATACAGTTTTAGAAAACCGTTAGGCATTTCATAGGGTAAAAGCATCTGCCAACTGCGACACTAGGATCTGCCAACACTCATTTATCTTTCATATCAATAGGATAACATTCATAAGATAAAGTTCGAATCCCAGAGAGGTGAGACATGTTTCACACTGATGATCTCATCGAGTATATGGGTAAAGTGGCCGGATAACCCCGTCCTGTAATGATCTAGGCTGCTGAATGGGTCTGAAAAAAAGCAGCAAAATCAAATATGATCAAACACTTGATTTACTATATTGTATTATCGTTATTATGTCGCCGCTTTGCTACAAATGTGGAAAAATTGAAGACACATTACGGACACTAGGATCTGCCAACTGTGCGACAGTGCGACACTAGAATCTAACATAACTGTGACACTAGGGGATCTGCCAACTGTGACACTAGGATTTTGCCAACACTCTTCTCAGAGCCGTCCTAAGATATTCGGCGCCCGTGGGCTATTACAAATAATGCGCCCCTCTTCATATAAAAATACACGGAATGGTTGATGAACGGAACTTATACAAGATTAATAAAAAAAAACCTGCATGAACAAGAACAAAATAAAAAGAAAAAGTAACATATTATATTTATTTGCCTAGTTTTTTCTTTTACAGATAGATCAATAATACTTCACGTATTTAACTTATTAAATAAGTCACTCTCTAATTTCAATTGCAATACATAATTTAATTTGCTCTGTCCCAAAGAAGTGAGTAAATAATTGTTTGTTCTTTTTCAGTGCTGAAAAAGATCTTTCACCGTTGCAATTTGTAGAGGCAATACTTAATTAAATGTGTGGTGCTGTGGCCACGTTAGGATATGTAGACTCAATTTTTAAGTCGATTATTGTTTTTAAACAAAGTTCCGCAGTAGTTATATGTATTTTCTTTATTTTCCAATAAATATACGTTTTTAAAATGAAGTTATTCCTCAATAAACTTAATTTCTACATCGTCCTTCTACGTTTCGCATAACTTTGCAGCATTCTTTCTAATTACATTTTTATTTAAATTTTTCAAACTGACCAGAAACCCAAATATTGAGCAAATGTCATCATAGGCCCTTGTTCTCTTTTGTACTTCGGCTAGAAGTTTATCAATAATAGCATAATATGTATTTATGCGGAATTCGGCATTGGCATTGAATTTAACTTCTTCTTCTTGATTTTCGTCATACTGATTTTTCTTTTGCGTATACGTTTGTACTCATCACATCCAGACAATTTTATACCTTCAGTTTTGTAAAGGTTAAATTATTCTGTATTTCGTTTGGACAAAATAAGTATATAATCTAATAATGCTTTCAATTCTATTATTAAGTGATGTATTAGTTTTATCTATGACTTCTAACATTTCGCTCCAAAATGTTACAAGAATAGCAGTTTCCCCCCAGTTTCAACTTTTGTTGCAGGCTTTTGAAAATTATTTTCGAATATTTTATTCAAAGCATCTTTAAAATGTTTATAACTGGAAACCTAATACATATAACACTAATAAAAATTGCCGCCCCCAAAAGGCTTGCTACTTCGCAGAATGATTTAAGCCTAATTCCAGAAATAAAAGATGACGAGTCTTGTTGGTTTTGTCTCTTCCCACCTTCTATATCATAAACTCTATAACTCAACAGCTAGGTATGCTAGGCAATATTTTATATAGATGCTGGTTAATATTAAAAAAATAAGACAATAGATAATATATAAAATGATGCAATAATAAATAAAAGAAAGACATAAATCTGTAATTATATTCTTTAGGTTTAGAGCTATCAGCTATTATTTTTGTTAAATTCACTTAAACAATTCTAATGTCATTTTTCCGTGTAATTTTTATTAAAAAATAACTGACTGTATTGCTCAATCTTTCTTATTCCCATTGAATTATTAGGTTTCAAGTTTTCCCTTTAAGTGTACAACTTCGAGTCAACAGTTCTAATGCAAATTGAAACACGCAGAACACTAATTAAGTAATACATAAAAGGGTGAAAACTCTAATAGATAATATAACAAAGTAATAAATACATTCTGTAAAATAATAAATCAGCTTTATTATAAAATATTATATTTTAGTTTTAGATAAAGCGCTGTAGTCTAGTTATAGGGCTTGCAAGATTTATTTGCCTATTCGTTAGTATTCATTGTTTATATAAAGTTGATAGCAACACAATTTTTTACTCAGCTTCTTCCGGCAAGGTCAGATTGTCCTTGCTACTTCCTTACTTCTACTTTCAGAATTTCATTTTTTTGCTTATTTCAGGTTTTTGCTTTCTCATATTTGTTGTATATATATTATAATACATACCTATGTCTATGGAAAGAGAAAGAGATAGTATTTTGATGGCTCGACAATGGATTTTGAGGGATTTATACGCTTCCGAGTCCAAAAATATTGTTTTAAAAACATTCCGCAGTCTTTGCAGACACGTGGTGCCTTAACTACTGCACTGATTTCGATGAGATTTGGTGAAATTGTTCTAGTGAACAATTAGTCCGAAGTGAAATCAAGATTGCTCTTCCACACATTCCATAAAATTTCCTTCCTCCTAAAGAACTCAGATGAAAAGAAAAAGTCCAGACCCCCTCCCAAAAAAGACAGCATATCAAAGTAGTGATATCTATATTGCGGCCAAGTGTGTTTTATTGCCTAATTCAGAAACTGGCCGTGTTTAAAGAGCAGTTTTGATCATGAAAGTAGGAGTACAAAAAGTGAGGCCTCGGACCAGTGGTGGCAATAAGGGCCCCGCAGACCCCGTGGTGCGGGGGGCCCCGAGAATCTGGGGGCACCTAAAAGGAGATAAAGTCCCCTACTAATAGTTTTCGGGGGGGGGGGCCACTCCCACAGCCTTACTGCCGCTACTGCCACGGACAATAGAAAGAGCTGGCCAAGAGGGCCAAGCCACAATAAAGATGTCACTGCTTTGACAGGCTGACTTTTTTCGGTGGCCCTTCTTTACCACAGTTGGTGGCTTTGTGGTTTGGTGGTTTTTGTTGGGGATTTTTGATACTGCGACTCACTGACTCACTCGTTATCAAAATGATGTCTCTCTCAGAATAGCTAGAATCTTGAAAGTTGTCACTCTTGTATAGCTATAGCCGTTATCCGTGTAACTTAACGGGAAAATGCGAAAAAGTAGAAATTTCCCATTTTTACATCTCAAAAATAATTATAAATGGCGGAAGCATCTGTAAAGCTTTTTATGAATTAATTGTTAGTCTTATCGAAAAACTGATTGCACAAACAGCTACCTATTTTGAAAGATCTACAAGTTCGATTCTATGACCTTTTTTTGTAACTCCATAGTTTGTATCTTAGTATATTTGATTTAAAGCTCTCATTGCGTCCAGTCATTTACCGCTTATAATCACTCTACGCGTTTAAATTTAAAAATATTTTCTGACGGCAATTACACAGCATAAAGATGTAATAGTTATTTATGCACCTAGGGAGTAAAGTAAGCCATTATTCTCTGAGCGAAAAAGTTGGTTTTAGAGGCGAAGCCGAAGGTACCATGGTCCATAAATCCCGAGGCGAAGCCGAGGGAATTATACTTTTTCGTTCCCGAGGCGAAGCCGTGGGAATAACGCTTATTAGCTCCCGAGGCGAAGCCGAGGGAGATAATTATCGCGAAGGGAATAATGGCACTTTACTCACGAGGTACATACAATATTTTATCTCCAGTAGAGAGTAAATACACATTTTTGTCCATTGCACAGTTTTTATTTATTATTTTTATAAATAACAATAATTATTAGCACTTTTAATAGCAGATATAAGAGATTTAATATTAAAAACAAATAAGAATTGGAATTAAACTCAAATAGAAGGTTATTTAGATGCAGGTTATAAACATAGATAAACATGGTCGTAAAAGCAGTGACGCCAACCTGATTTCAACAACTTCATTACATTAACCATTCATTTTCTACTATTTATAAAATAATTAAGTTACAATCTTTACTTTATTGCCTTACTTTACTTTTTCGCCCTAGTTCACTTTTTGCTCTACTTTTTACTTTTTCTCCCTACTTTATGAGTACAGGGAAGAAAAGACCTGCTTTAGTCCCTCGAAGCTAATCCAAAATCATAACTTTTTCTTCCTACTGGAGATAAAACAATTTTTTGTTATTCAATTTATAACTGTTGCAAAAGATTATCATAATAGTCAAGAAGTCTACTTTTGATGCCTTCGTTGAAAACCGTGACATTATGACGTCCCGAAATATTTCTCCGGGACACCGGGACTTTTAGTTTTTGCCTTCTAATTTTGCCGACCTCTCTTATAGATAGTTACAGAAAGGTAATAGATAATTATTGATGTATCAAATTGCTTTTGTTTTGATTTTTTAAATAACTAAATTTTATTCCAAACATTGTTTCAACTTATACTGTTACGTTGTGTAAATCGGAAAATTCTCGTTCACACAAACTGGCACGAACTAGCTAAAACTAACTTTACCACCTCTACATAGATTTTTAGTACCCTGTAAGGCGCTACCTCTTTGTATTTTTACAGTCTAGCAAAAAGTTTTCAGAGGTAGACTATGTGCAAATTTTAGCTCGATATATTTTAGGTTGCCTGGCGTAGATTTTCCTCTATAATATCTTGGTGCAAAGTTTTACTTAAGCTTATCTCCCTTCTTTCAAAAATGTTGTAGTTCCTTATACTTTTTCTCGTAATATATATACCTGTAAATGTACTTATTACTATTTTAACTTAAGATGATACAATAATTTTATATAATAAAAGCAATTGAAAGCAATATCGGAGTTTTAAAACAACCAAGCCGTTATTGGTTAAAAGTTCTTTAGGAACTTTAACTTAATTTTAGTCAGAAACATTTCTGTCGAGCAATTATACAAAAAGGTAAATATATTTTTGATTTAAGATGTAAATTTTTTTTTTTTAAAAAAAGCTTTTACTAAACTTTTTGCATTAACATAGTGACATATAGATAGTAATAAAATAATAAATAGATTGTCAATTGGTGTGGCAAATAGCTTTCTCGCATCCTATTACGTACTTAATTGATTTTATGCTTTTACAAGCCATTATTGTCTATTTTGTTTCATTATTAGTTTCTGTACAAAGTACAAAAATAAACCTTATATAACGGCTCTGTCTGTCTGTCAGTCCGTTGGCAGGTTTCAACTCATAAACTACTATAGCTAGAAACATGAAATTTGGCACACAGGTACATCTCGGCATTTTAGACAACTGGACAAATTTTGAAGTTTTTGCACTTAATATTTCCAAAATGGCTCCCCTGCCAATATGGCGGGTGACCAAAAAAAGTTTTTAGCTACCATGGCATGTTATACATAAATTTAAAGGTCTTGAAGTGTAGAAAATGAATATGCAATTATTACACTTAATATTTAAACTTAATCGTACAGAAACCGGCGATTATCGCCTCACGTACTTACGTGAAGCGCCCCTTTACTTGTTTCCCTAATATTTTTCAAAATTGTTTTGATTTTTTTTTTCATGAATTAAAGTATCAATTTAACAGAAGTTAAAGAGTGCAGGTGGTTCAAATTTATCTGGGGCTATCTGCGGGTAATTTTCGATAAACTGTAAAAGTTTCTTACACATCAGATAAGATAAGTACATACTTTTAAAGCGATGTAAATAAATGTATGTTTGTGCGCATGTGGAAGAGAAACAAATATGCCCAGAAGGTTGAAACTTAATGAGACCAACAATGAGTTAATTATAACCTACACCAAATTACATTATGTAAATGTGTAGTTTTTTAAGATATATTGATTCACAAAAATTGAGTGACAGACAGACACGGAAATTAAAAATGTTCCCTGATTCCTGAAACGGATGTCGGTCTTGGAATTTTTGACATCGGAGACATGAAATATTATCGTTCTTCAGAACAATCACATAGCTTCCGAGCTTATCTTCGGTAAGCTCGGAATTTCCCTGATGTCAGAAACAGTTTCAACCTTATGCGCCAAAAGGTTTTTTGCCCAATTATTTTTCTCCCACGTGCGCTCAAACGTATATTTATTTACAACTATATCTTCAAAAGTAGGTACTTATAATCGGTTTTTTTATTAAATTTTGATGGTTCGTCAAAAGTAGCCCGCAGATAGCACTAGATTAATTTCATTCGTACTCTATAAATTTTGTTATAAATGATTTGGACAGATTTAAAAAACGGAAAATGAAATAAATAGGATAGCCATACGTTTTAAAGGCATAAAATCATTAAATTTTACGAAATAGGACGTGAGGGTGAGGAAGCAATGAGCCACACTAATTGTTAGAGCATTTTGTTTAAAATTCTGTATCATTATGTATGTGAGAAAATGCTTAAAATGTGTTTTCACATTTCTTTAGCATTAACATTAAATTTTTAATGTAATTTTTAAAATTAAATCTAAATAACGTACCTTTAGTAAATTTAACGTTATTTCTAAATGTAGAACTCCTATTTTATATTATAAAGTTCTTTTCAGCGATCATAGAATCCTTAAACGGAATGATTTCCAACTCCCCTCTTTATCTACCTGTGTTAGACTACTAGCGCTCCACGGGAAGGTGCGGTTAATATTGTAACTAAATCTTTTACACAATTTAAAAGATTTCGAGCTTTTTAATTCAAAGAAATAAATTAATAAATTATTTGGTCATTTTCCTGGAATCGAACCCGGGAACTTTCGTATTTTAGGCGATCGCGCATCTCATTCGGCCTCCGAGGCAGTTATTTATATAATTGTTTATTTACAATATAGTATAAATGTTAAAAGATCATAAGTAGTTTACAATTATAACCACCATCTTCCCGTGGAGCGCCAGTGCTCTTACACCTCTAGAATACTGGAGTTGGATACCCCTGGTTCTTTTTAACTAAGTTAAGATTACTAATTATTAATGTATTAATTTATATGACATGTACAGTAGAATTTTTACCGCTAGTCGGAGTGACAGGTAGTAGTTAAATTAAAGTAGTTAAAATTAATTTTTTTTTTAATTCAAAAATCAGTGTTATAAAATAGTTTAAACCATTTAAAATATTTCATGTTTTATTATTCATTAGGTTTGTTCCAACAACACTTCAAACTAGTTCCAAACTAGTTTCAAACTGTACGACGCATGCGCATTAGCGAAAAACGATCAATTGTGGTCTGTTGCGCATGCTTCGTACAGTTCCAAACCAGTTTGAAGTGTGATTGGAACAAACCTATTATCCAAATAATAATAATAAAAAAAAATGAAACTGAAACATAAAAATTAGATCCTAAAAGCGAGGTAATAAACTCCACAGTATAACTTGTTGACATTAAAGTGTTAACATAATTTTACCTGATTTTTATTAATACTTTATTTTGAATGAATCTAAAAGAGAATAATGACTTTATAAATAGCATTGACCTGGGATTTAAACTTAGTATTCTTAATTTGATAAAAAAAAACAAGTTTTGTCCCATAATTGTTTGTACTTAGTACTTTTTTGATTATTATTATTTTGTTTCAGACAGTCTCAGCGGAAGTTAGAGGGCAAGGTAGACGTGAATTCTTTTTTTCAAGTTGAGGGCAACAGCTTCCTCTTATTGGTAATAATTTGCTTATATTTTTTTACCAGACATAACTGGATATAACTGACAGTAACTACTCACTGGTTCATCATGTAAAAGTTTATTTCTTTTTTTAAAAAAAAAAAAAAAAATAGTTATAATAGAATCATTTGAAAAGAATAATGATCGTTAACATAAAGTGGTACATTAAACTTATTTACCTCCTTTCTTTTCCATTTGCCATTGTTATAATTTAGTTTACGTTTTTAGTTACGTTATTTAGTTTACGTTTACATTTTCCATTTTGCCATTGTAATAATTTAGTTTACGCTAAGAAAATCACCCCAGAACAAAAGGTAACACAACATAATTGTGAATTAATGTTTTAGAAATTTAGGCTAGAATTAAAAGAGTTTTATTGATAAATATCTATTTACCTGAGCTTTCATTCTAGTGGTTTAAGCATCATCAGTGATCAGTGATCAGTGATCAAGTGACCTTAGCAACATCAGTGATCAGTGATGACTTAAGCATCATCATTTATCAGTGATTAAGTGACCTAAGCATAATCAGTGATTCACTTCAGTATTACGCAATAGTGAGAATAAAACTAACCAGAATTGTCTATAACTGCAAATTTTTCTTGACTTCAATATTGAAGTTGCTAAATATTTTACATTCCTTCTTCAGTCCTCGACATTATTATGCAATGTTAACTTTAACTATTATGTAGTGATAGTAAATACTTGAATGTGAGTAAACTCAGAGTTTACATTGGTTTCAAATGTGAGTAATGTAAGTAAACTCTTTCACGCATGCTAAATTCAAGAAAAAGTGATGCTATAATTAATTTAGATTAATTTTATATTTACGATAGCTAATGATGCTAGACTGAAAGCTCTGATAAATAAAATATCTTTGTCGCTAAAGACTTTTATTTCAACCTACAACAAACCTCAAAAATATTTGTAGGGAACAAATAGTTATATATTGACTATTTGACTACAAAACCTTGTTCCAAGAGAAATAATTGGAAAGAGAGTATAGATGGTTGTTGAGGTTTAAAAAATGAAAACGCTATTTCATAGTATGAGACGTTTCAACCCTTTAATTATTGTGAGACGTCTTTTCTTTTCAATATTGATTTTATTCGAATATTTTGCCAATCATTTTCTAGTTTTTTAGCTTTTTGCTTATGAGCTTACCGAAGGTAGCGGAAGCTACCTTCGGTGTGATCGTTTTGAAGAGCGAAAATTTTTCATGTCTCCGATTTAAAAAAAATCCAAGACATAAATCCTTTTCAGACCTCAGTTTGTCTGTCTGTCGAGGTTGATTTTAGGTCTGTCTGTTTGTCTTGCTATCGGTCTGTCTGTCTACCATTCAATTTTTGTTAACGAACATATATTTTAAATACTACTCAACCGATTTTAGTGCAATATGTATGTTAGGTCTTAAACTGTAAATATACATAATAAGTACGTAGTATTTATTACCTTTCTTTTATCTTTTTTTTATTGGTTATTATCTAATAAATGCTAAGACCAAATAGATAGCTATGGTTAATAGTAGTAGTTCACAGAAAATTATCATGCTTAGACTAAAGGCCCCCATAGACGATCAAACATTTTGCGCAAACATCATGTTTGTGCAAACATTTTGACCTGCTTGATGTTTGCGCAATCATGATTTTTTAACTAAATTTCCCCGACATCAGGTTTGCGCAAACATATTGCGCAAACTTTTGCACAAAATGTTTGATCGTGTATGGGGGCCTTAAGAGCTTAGTCAAATAGTTTAGAGTTTAGCGTTTAGGGCACGATAGCTCATTCTAAATAACTTAGTATTTATTTCTTTTACTTATTTCTAGCATTTTTCTGTTCCTGTAGGTACTCTTTTAATAATAATTCAATAAATTATGTTTTTATAAAAGATATATTAATTTATTCTTCTCACGTATTGAAAAACATGTAAGAGGAATACTTTTAAGGTATGTGCACTTAAAAAGGAATTTGTTAAAAGGAAATATATTGAAGAATAAAATTCGGTCAAGTGCGATATTTTTTAACTAATGCCTTCTCATTATGATCTCTCGAATAAAAATATTTGTCCTTATTTTTATCTTTTCCAATACGCTTTATTTAGATCTAGTTTATATGTATATATTTTTTTCAATCCAGAACACTTATGATTTACCATATGGATCCCTTTAACAGGGGTGCCCATATTCCCCCCC
>KZ651610.1:455830-476357 GCA_001010745.2 Gerris buenoi | reverse complement strand
CAGATACATTTGCATGGCAAATTTCCAATTGTTGTAGTTAAACATACCTTCTAATAGTTCAATTTGAAATGTTGAATCTGACATTTCGAAATATTTAGGTATCCAACAATTCTTGAGAGAAAAGAAATCTTCTTTTAAAGCTGCAATTACACTTTAATTCTTCATAGCAAGCCCATAACCTGATAGAATATGTAATATACACAGATTAACTCTTTAACTCTTAAGAACACAATATATTTTAATTTTCAATTAACAATGACATGACTTTTGTCAATAAATAAAATAAATATACAAACAAGTATAAATAACTTAGTGTTTGTATTAAATGTATTACTAGTCTAATACTAACATCCTCCCATAAGGTAAACACTAAGCTACTCTGAACTTGTTGATGCTTAAGAGGCAGCAAGTCCTTTGGTGATAATATCGGCTACCATCTCTTAAGTTAGTTGATAGTCTTAATTCACTATACTATCTTATCTTCGACTGCCTCCCTTAAGAAATGGTAGCGGATATCATTGTATTTACAGTTGACCAGAAGCTAATTTAAAGACGAANCAACAAATCTAAAGTTCCTGAAGTAAAAACATTTTTTAAAACAATAATTGGCAACAACACAAATACTGAACTTGAATTCACAGGTGCTCCAAGAAAATTTCATCTCTATGTTGGTAGAGTTTCAAAAGGTACATCTAATGAAGCAATAAACTCCTACCTTAAAAATAGGTTTCCTAATGCTGAATTCGATGTCACAGATTTGCCTACCAAGGGACAAAATTCTAGTTTTAAAGTTGTATTTAATGCCGACCTCAAAGACAAAATTCTTAAACCAGATGTTTGGCCAGCAAATGTCATACTGAAGAAATATTTTTTAAGGAGAGGGATGACTGCAAATTTTCTGACATGAACATTACTTGTTCTGACGATAATAATACAACTGACCACAAGATAAATAATCTTGAAAATAAGACTTGTGACAGAATTATACCCGACCTGGATCTAAACGATCTTAAGCCCCGTTTACACGGTGATAGTTGGTGCGATAGTTGCGGTCATGACAGCAACTATCTCAACGACTATCACCGTGTAGACTACGTGATAGATTTTGTCGCGATAGAATTATTCGCCATCACACTATCTCGTCTGACGAGATAGTTGAGTGTTCTATCACAGCACTCAGAGTACTCACGCGGATTATATAAAAACTACAACGCTAGATACTAGACGCTGATTGGCTTAATACTTTTTTATCAAGTGATAACAGATTTTAGGCAACAAATATGAAAGCTTGCTTCACATTTGACATCAGATTTTGTTTTTTNAGCATGATACTTTACAGGACTAATAATTAGCGTAGCATGATACTTTACAGGACTAATAATTAGCGTAGCATGATACTTTACAGGACTAATAATTAGCGTAGCATGATACTTTACAGGACTAATAATTAGCGTAGCATGATACTTTACAGGACTAATAATTAGCGTAGCATGATACTTTACAGGACTAATAATTAGCGTAGCATGATACTTTACAGGACTAATAATTAGCGTAGCATGATACTTTACAGGACTAATAATTAGCGTAGCATGATACTTTACAGGACTAATAATTAGCGTAGCATGATACTTTACAGGACTAATAATTAGCGTAGCATGATACTTTACAGGACTAATAATTAGCGTAGCATGATACTTTACAGGACTAATAATTAGCGTAGCATGATACTTTACAGGACTAATAATTAGCGTAGCATGATACTTTACAGGACTAATAGTTATTGGCAGAGCGTAACATTTGGAAGTTTACATGTGATGACATTTACCAAATCAGTGCCATAAGATAAGGAAGACTTTCCCAAAGTATTTTTATTAAGTCAATAACTTTGTGCAGATAGTGTTATGCTAAAAGCTATGAAAGCTACAACCTTATAAGGGGCTTTACTCTAAGTATTATTCTTTCAAAACCAGAATAATTATTAATAAAAAAACAATAAAAAATGAAATTTCATCTTAAAACTAATAAAAAGTCAGTTCATAACTAATTTATTATCATAGTTAATTTGATAAGAACAACTTTGACCTTTAGCAGTATTTCAAAAAAGAGCATCTTCAATGTAGATCTCTCTTAAATTACTGTCTAACATCAACAAATCTTAAAATTAATAAAGCTACAGACTTAATACACCTACAGAGTTAATATTATACCTACAGAGTTATTATACCTATACAAAGCAAATAATATACCTATAATATAAAAGGGAGATTAAAGTTTGTACTCAACCTCAGAAAATATACACAGCATCAGTAACGCACCCGGGAGGGGGGGGGAGGGCACAGGGCACGTACCCCCCTCCCCCTCCCCAAGCAGCAAAAGACCTGAAACTTAAGTATGCAATTCCGCTAGTTCAAAATATAAATAAATAAGTAATTATATACCTAGTTTTGCCCGATTTAACTATCAAATAAGTAATATAATGAATTTGGAAACGGGTTCAATTGTAGAATAAGATTTTATAAAAATGCAGATACCTGACCTTTCACAAGGAAGAGTATTTTTTATTGACTGAACTGTTATATACCCTACTATGTTTATTTTTAACCTAATACTATCAGCTATATTTCTGTTAAACTCAAAACAAATACGCGTACTTATTTTTTTTTGTTAATTCACGTAACTAAAATATTTTTAAAATGTACCAATTTATTTTTCTGGCTACTAAAATAAAACATTAATCTATTATATAATGTACAACTTTTAATAATGAAATATTATTATTTTATAATTTTGTTTAAATAAAATACCCCGGTCTTCATGTCCCGTTCATAAAAAACTTAAAATTTATTTGTATAAAATGACATTTTAGATTTAGATGCTCTTAGAATAGGCTAAAAAAAAAAAAGTTTTTAAGTAACGTAAACTATAAAAAGTTTCCCAGGGGAGGACCCTGGACCCCCCTAAAAGAGAACCCGGCCCCCTTCAAAATTGGCTGGATCCGCCCTTGATATGAAGTAATTTAAGAACAAAGAAAACCAGACTGCTTAATTGTCTGTGATTATGATAAGCCCACATTACATCCCCTCCCCCTCCCTTTATTATTAATTTTTTTTTTTTTATCTGTGCCCCTCCCAAAAAAAAATCCTGGGTGTGCCACTAGTCGCAAGGAAGTACATTTTTTGGGGGTGAAATTTGGCGCCAAAAACGCAATATTGGGGTTAAAAGCACAAGAATCACAAAAATGCATATATATATTTGTAACCTACTCTTCAGTAGCTATCATTTGATACCCACCTCGAAAATTTAAATAACAGAAAATTGAAAATCCGCCCTGCTATTTTCATGGCCTTAACATATTATAAGGTATTGGCATGAATTATTTCATCATATGATTAGCTGTTGTAGGGTGGCAGGGGGGGGGCATTTATTTTTAGTGAAAATTTGGCACTAAAAATGCAATATTGGCAGTAAAAAGCACAATAGTCATAAAAAGTCATACATATTAAGTCGTGTAATATGGATCCTTGAAGGGTAGGAAGAAAAAGACTTGAACAACTACTGCATGATCAACAAAAAGGCAATGCCAAAACAGCTCTGTCCAGCCACACATCACACCTTCAAGTTCGAAGACACAAAAATAATAGGCAGAGAGACTAGAACCAACAGGAGGAAAATGATTGAAGCACTTATCATTGTTATCAATTTAGAAACAACTGTCAACCTTAAAACGGATTCTAGATCTCTAAATAAGTACTACAGCGGAGTTTACAATTTTAATTCAAAACTCCTGCCACGCAACACACTCCATAGTTCATAACTAACCACTTAGTATGAAGCAGTGTTAGTCTTCTTCCATGTTACACGACTTAATACTAATTATAAAAGGTACACTTAGCTTCACTACACATCATATATATTTGTAATCTGCTGTTCAGTAGCTTTCATTTGATATCCATATCAAAAATTAAAACTTTGAGCTTTGCACATTTTTACACATACTAAAAGTTCAAATTCTCTATATTTTTCTTATGTGTAGATCAAAAAGTGCCACCATTATTTTACACCAGTATTTTAAATTTCACATCTCTAGCGTGAACAGTTCAGGGGATATGCGATGGACAGACAGACACATGACCCTCAGCATAAGGGTTTCGAGGATGATCTACGAAACCCTAAAAACAAAGGATTGAATGAAATTTTTTTATGGCTTACTATAAATGAATTGTTGATGTGACCGAGACTGCATCACCATTAGGGGCGATTACAGACGTGTGTGAAGTACCATGATCATCAGTAGAAAATTCTATTGCATCATAATATCTAGGATCTTCTGATGTTTTTTCCCCCAAAATTCTACGTCTTGTCTTTCTGGCCAAATCCTTTGATAGTAATTCTTTCTTTACCTGTAAACAATAATAAAGAGCATATCAGAGATATAGTTATATATAATTTCATTCATTAGGATCCACAGGTACTATGGATGGGACTAGCAAATGGGAATGCTCCTTGTTAAATATAAAAAGATGGTTACAAGCAGCAGCTTGGCACAGACTCATTAATGGGCTAACTTTATTTTGTTTTATTAAGGTAATTGTTAAAGTTGATGCAACAAACATATCCTGATTATGCCCAATCTGCGAACTGAGTATATATAAAAAAAAATATATATATATGTGTGGTGTTGCGGGACACCCGGTAGGAACTAAGTTCCTTACATTTTTCATTAAATATAATTTATAAAATCACACTGCTAAGTACGTAAGTTACTAACTACTTGTACATGGCGGAGTTAGAAAAGAGACAGAATTAAAAGTAGTTAACTGTTTGTTCCTAGACATTTTTATTTTAAACGTCTCACGTTTGAGACATTTTTTGGTCCACTTTAACAAATTTAGCGATCTTTATCACTTCATAACTGTGTCGGTGTTCGTTTTACTAAAAAAAAAAAAAAAAAGAAAAAGAAAAAAGTTGTTTGTCTCATTAAATAGATGAACTTAGAATTTTTTGGATTAAGTATGCAGAATTATAATAATATACCTAATACATTGAAATAAGCGTCAGCACAGATCAATTGTGCTTTTAATAAAATCTGTGATAATATTTTCTATATTTACAAAACGAAGTGACATTTCGACTTTTTAAAATTAATGGTTAATGTAAATGACATAAACATTGTACATAAACAAGTCAAGGAACAGGCTTCCTTAATATTGTCAATAACATTTATTCCCGTCCTAACATTTTTGAAGCTTACATTTACATGAGCGATGCGTGTGAACGCCTGGGTGGATTAATTTCCAAAGGAAAAAAAACTTGTAATTCATTCAATTCTGCTTAATTTACAATTAAATGAGTTGTACTATAAAATTGTAAAGATTTTATAATTCTACATAAATAAGATTATTATAATAAGTGCACAATAATTATTTCAGAGGCTTTATTTCAAATTATTTTTTAAAAGAAGTACTACCTAAAAACTNTTAAGTTTTTGGTAGTATTTATACTATGGAAAGTTTAAATTTTAATTTAAATCAAATTATAATTATTATTAACACGGGAGACAGACAGAGAAAAATAGACTCCAGCACCGGTACTTGAACCACGGGCCTCTACATTTCCAGTGTTGCGCTCTTTCCAACTAAGCTACGCAGGAGAATGATTTTTCTCCGCCCCTACCGATAACTAGACCCGAATCCAAGCTTTCAATATTTCTACAAGTTTAGCAAGTCAATAATTATGACATTAGAACTAGACCAATAATTAACACTTATAATTTTAAAGTACTCAATTAGTACTTATACCTTGTACAATCGATTAGAAATTCAATTTTTAAAGTTATTGGCAGTATTCATACTACGGAAAGTTTAAATTTTTATTTTAAATCAAATTATAATTATTAATAACACTGGGAGACAGACAGAGAAAAATATACTCCAGCCCCGGGACATGAACCACGGGCCTCTACATCCCGGCGCTGGACTCTATTTTTCTCTGCCTGTCTCCCAGTGTTAATAATTATTATAATTTGATTTATTTATTTTTTAAATACATAGTTCTATAACAGGGTTTAAGTTATTTAAACATAAGTAATGGCAACTACAAAATCTGAGTTTTAACTAAGGGCAAATTAAAACAATAAAAGCAAAATAAAAATCAATGTGGGGGAAAAAAAAAAAAAAAAAAAAAAAAAAAAAAAAAAAAAAAAAAAAAGGTATTTTTATCTTTTCTACCTAAAGTCATTAGGAAGGAAAGATAAATTTACCAAGGTTCAAGATTATAATTGAGAATAAGTAGGGAGAGGAGAAAATAACTTCATTATTTAAATGATAGATATACAATATTAGGAGGTAAGCAAAATTTAATTTATCTAAATCAATGGACTAGGGCACTAAAAGGGATTACATATTTATATTATCTATGGCTTCTAACACCAGAGAGATCAGTCAAAAGTACCTGTCAGGGCTTGGAAGTGAAAGGAAAATCATTTGCCAGACGTCTTAAGGACAGGGACTCAATACCAAGAAGTTTCCACTGATGATCATATCTACAATAAGCATGATTAAACATGTGTGAAACTTGGGATTAAATTAGTGATTAACTAAATTAGTGATAAAAAGCTTATACATTATATGGAGAATGGGTGTTTTAGGGACCCTGGGCTGTTTCAGGTTGTTATGCTCAAAGCAAATACAGGGTGGCCCACGAAAATCAGACAATTTTTGAATAAGCAGTACTCGGTTATTTTTACTTTTAAAAAAATAATATAAATATAGTTGATGGATCTTTAGGTGTGAAAATTAAAACATTAATCCATTCTTGTTTTAAGAGACGTTTTGACCCGTAATCATAAGGTTAGGTTTTTTTTTTTGGGGGGGGGGGAAGTAATTTGCTGATTAAATATGCAAAAAAACTTATTTTAAGGTCCAACCCTAGATAAACACTGCTAAAAAATTAAGTAAAAATTAGTAAAAATTGTGTTTATTTCACTAGGGCTTTTATTATTTAATATACTTATTCATAACAAGCTACATGGTCTTCACCCTATAAATCGAACCCTGCTTTAAGCTAAAGAAAAAAATCACAGGGAAGTATTTGCTCCAAGTACTTTTTAGGGTTTTGTAGATGAGTAAGCATACCCATTATGTAATTATGATTTCTGGTCTTCGATCTCAAGAGTCCGGGTTCGATTCCCCGGGGGGTCACAATGTTTTTTATCAGTAATAAACCAATAAGGAATGCAAACTTTAAAAAAGCAAATATATATTTGTGTCCTACTCTTCAGCAGCTTTCATTTGATACCCCACTCAAAAATTTAAAAAAATGTAAATTTTTGAGTTTACCACATTTTTTTGAATTGCGCATGCGCAAATCTAATTATGGACTTCTGTATATTTTTCCTCTGGTTGGGTCAAAAAGTTGCACCAGGGTTCCAAATTTCAGCACTTTCGCTTGAACGGTTCGGGCCCTATGAACCAAAGAGCGACGGACAGACGGACACATCACCCTCGGCATAAGGGTTTTGAGAAGTATCTACAAAACCCTAAAAAGCATAAACAGTTCCTGAGGAGAAAAACATTTTAGATTATTATTGTGAAAGATTCTCAGCTGTGAAATCTCTTTGTTAAAATCTAATACTCAACTATTAATAGGAAAATATGCAATCTATACATGCAAAAAAGGTGATATAAATAAAATGACAATGGATATAGATTAAACGCTTGATTATTTACACCGCAAATAGCTTTAATCCGAGGCAAGCTACCTTTACAGATGAAAATAAAATGAAATTTATTTATTACAAAAGTAGAAAAAACATTTAAGAGAAGTAATAAATTATTAGTGATGGGAATGAGAAAAAAAAAAAGAAGTGCAATGGGGAATGACTTTAAATAACATTATTCACTCCAAGAACAAAAGCAAAAATAAAAACTATTTTATTTGTGATCAAAATATTGAAATTATTATTTATTTAAAATGAGATCTCTTTCACTTATAAATATCAAGGAACTATTTATTATCCCACTTCAATTATAAAAGGATATTAATAAGATATTTATTTTATCTATGAAAATGCTTTCTTCTAATTATCAATCTGGCAAAAAAAAAAAAAAAAAAAAAAAAATCCCTATAACTTACTGATTCCATATCAATATATTTTGGGTCACCGAAGCGACTTCGCTGAGCAAATGCAAACTTATAAGTCTCGACTGTTCTATGAACGATTGTGATATATGAGTCCACTGCATGTTCGTCAGCTGCTTCAGAGATGTTGGTATAAGGTGCTGTTATATTGAAGCCATCTAATACTTGAAGGATGTAACCAAGGAGAATTCCTGATGCAGGAGGAGGACTAGTCAATGCAGTGAACCCATCAGACAGGTTAAACGATATTGGTTCAGACCAGTCAACACTGAAAGTATAAAATTATTATGAATAGAAACTATCAATACTTCAAAATTTCAAATGTAGGTTTTAAGAGTCTCTCTAACTTGGGTATTATGTGCTAATTTTATTTTCAAAATGGTGGGGAGGGGGGATTTCATTTCAATAACTCAGACTTTTAAATCAAACCATTAGACGAAAAAGTCAGACCGCCTTTGTAATAAGATTAGGTTTGGGAAGTAAAAGGGGAATTTGAACACTAATGTTTATAAACACGAATGATTATAAACGAAAAGAAAAATTAACTGCCAATTAATTTGGCACAGAGCTTCCTCCTTTCCTATCTCATACTTTAATGGTGTTTTGCTTTTAAGATTCATTATTGTCCATTTAATTTAACTCCCTCCTTCCTTTTTTTAAAAAAAATAAAAAAAAATATATATATAGATATTTTTTTATTCATGAATAAAAGTATCAATTTAACAATATTTAATGAGTGCAGACAGTTGTAACTTATATGGAACCACCTGTGGGCTACTTTCGATAAACTATCGAAAGTCGAGTAGTTATCGAAGTTCGATAACTATCCAAATTTCTTAAAAATCTGATGAGTACTTTAAAAACGATACAGGGATTAATAAAAAAAAAAAAAAAAAAATTGTACGCATATGGATGAGAAGGTTGAAAATTATAAGGGACCAACGACGGGCAAATTTCTAAAAATTAGAAGAGTAGTTTTAATATGTTGGTTCAAAAAAAAAAATCCCATGATGTCTTGGAATTTTGCAATTGGAGACATATACAACAATGTTTTCCTTCAGAACAACCACAAAGCTTCTTTTACTTTCGGTAAGCTCGGAAGCAAACACTATGCTTGTGC
Organism: Gerris buenoi; assembly: GCA_001010745.2. NCBI lineage: Eukaryota > Metazoa > Arthropoda > Insecta > Hemiptera > Gerridae > Gerris > Gerris buenoi. The sequence goes on along the minus strand of KZ651610.1, from coordinate 467,098 downwards.
ACATAAAGGAGAAAATCTTGGTGTTCTTATTATTATTATTATTATTAAATTATTAAAAAATTATTTAATCAGTGTTAAACTGGCAAGGGAAATGAAAATGTGATGACTGAACTAAATATTTGCTTATTTAAATTAGTAAATAAAAATAAATAATCAATAAGAACTCAAAGAAGAATTAGATTACCGAGGTAAACTATAAAACAAATTAGAGCGATTAGAGTTTAATTACAAAGCAAAAAATATGGCAATAATCAAAATTTATGGCAATAAATCAAGAAATATTAATAAAATTTGTCTCACCGATATGATCTCATATCATCTTCAGTAATAATACCCCCATGATCCCTAATATCTTGTACGAACCCTTCAGTAAGAGAACCATTATTAAGAGCCATGCCTCCCTCTTTTGCTATAGTCTCATATGTTTCACAGATCTTCTTTGGCTTAATAACACTACCAGGTTTACGAAATTCATTTGTTTCTGAGTTAAAAAACATCTCTCTGAAATAAGAATTGAACAGATTATTAAAAATTAAACATTAACTGTGCTATTATGTGTAACTTAAGAGGCATAGGAAACTATCACAATTCTTATCGATTCAGAGTGCCCTCTAGTTTTAATATTTGTCAGTGATCTAATTTTATTTCCTTTTTTTTTTATTTAAAAGACAAATTTACATATTACAGTATGTAAAGGAAGACATTTAAAAAAAAAATTAGGACATTGATTAACAGCAAGACTAATATATGGTAATATTGGAATTATTTTTCTTATTTCTTCATAATTTTACAAAATATGTGATAACTCATTATTATATAACAATAAAACTTGTAATTCTAAATTATTAAGTATATATTTAATAAAATAAAAAACTATTTATTTCTTAATTAATTGTTATTATTACTATTATAATTTTATTTTACTTGTTTAAGAGACCATAACGAAATGTAAAATCTAAATTAATTTATATGTTTTAATAAAAAAAAAAACAGAATGTAATGAATCTAATGTAAAAATATTAAATTTCAGGTTTGAGAATACATATCCCAAAAATAGGGATGAAATATCACCTTTTTTAACAAAAGAAAATTGTATCATTTATTACCCCTGAAGACCCTAATTATAAAGAAAAAACATATATAAATTAAAGGGGACAACACAGAGGAAGGAATAATGTCTAATTTTAAAGTTGCACACCTCATTGCAGTAACATTATTCAGATTTTCAAAGAATCCTGGTAATTTCTTCATTACTGGATCAATTTTTATAAGACTGGTACTAACCACGGTAATTAAATACAAATTAAAAAAAAAAAAAACTTACTTAAATACGGGGTCACTATCAAATATTCCACGTCTAAAAAAAATGGAATTATACTGAGCTTGATTCATATTATAGCCTTGTTTACAGAGTTCAATTGATGGTTCTATAAGTTCATTCCACTCCAATAGTCCAAATCTCTTCCAAACTTCCCAATAACCAACTAGTTCTCCAGGAACTCCGACTGCAAGCCCCCCTAAAAAGTTACACCTTTTTATTATTATTTGTTTGCATAAGTATTTTAGAACATATAACTTTTAATACTTGGACAAAAAAATTACATTTATAAAAACCCTCTAAAGAAGATGTGGGTAACAACAGTTATTTGGCAGCAACATGTTAGTACTTTTCTGTTATTGGGTGATAAAATGTTCTAATAACATGATATTTATCTAAATAACAGAATTGAGAAACAAAAAAGTAATCATTCATTGTATAAACTTATTAGACTCATGTCAATAGGAAAGTTACAAGGTATTTATAGAAAATAAATTAAATTAGTCAAAAATAGTTGTGGTGATTTGATGCCCTGTAAAAATATATAATATCTATCTATATTATTAAAAAAGTTTTGTAAACAAACAAATTAAGTGAGAGTGATATATACTAATTGTGTGAAAGATAAAGTGAGGGGTTCAGGCCGGTAAGGTGGAGCTTGAGAGTGGTATATCAGAATGTTAGGTAGACAAGGAAATAGATAGTTGTGCACATACCCCCACTACCTCAGCCGCTCTCCTACTTTCCTTCTAATTCCATAACTATACACACACCTTGCAAAAAAGATTGCTAAATCAGTCCTTCTCAGGATTTTCTCAACAGTCCTTTTCAGGACTTTCTATTATAGCTAACGTGATATTTTACAGCATGTGTGTTTTTGTCATCATTGACTAGAAACATGAGATCAATTTTAAAGCTTCACTCTTAGAGTGAAGCATTAAAATTGATCTCATGTTTCTTTTCAATGATGACAAAAACACACTGCTCTCACGTCGAGTTTTAATGCTTCACTCAGCGAGTAGTACATTAAAACAAAAGAAATAGAGCTGCGAGAGTGTCAATAGAATAGAGTGAAACGTGGGATTGACTGGCCCTTACGCAGAGGGGGAGTCGGGTACAAACGACTGAGTTCGTGCGCACTCGGATTTACTCGGCTATCTTCGCCATCGGCTGAAGCTAGCTTCAGTTGCCTGCTTATTAGAAGGCAACCCTTCCCTTCCTCAGTCTTCGAGTTAGATTGCGCACGCAGCCTGTAACCCACGCTCCCACAGTTCCGCTTCACATGAATACGGATTGGGGTATTTCGAGTCATCGTTACCAATGACAGCGCGCTTTTAAATGGAACGTCTTTTAATTACATGAATCGTGTTTTACGTATGCTGTAGTTTATAATATAAATATATCTATTTATCTATAAATATCACATATTATGTGAACAAATTAATTTTACATTTTACTACAAAATTTTACTGAAGCAGTGCTTCCTTTGCTTCCTCGCACCGCTCGCCACTGATGTCTTGGGTACACCCATAAATGGCCTTCCTAACATGGATTCTGGATAGGCAAGGCAATGAGGAGTTAACACTAACGCTACCCAGATAGCCCTAAGGTAAGTACCAAAATCAATGTGATAGGAATTTGGAATAGAGTTCCAAGTTGGAACCAAGCTTCATCCAGTGGTAGCAGTAAGCCCGCAAACTCTGTAGTGGGGGCCCCTTTATTTCCCTTCCAGGTGCCTTCAGGGGCCCACAAATCCCCAGGGCCCTCCGCGCTGCGGGCCCTGCAGGTCCCTTATCGCCGCCACTGGCTTCATCTTAAAACAGCAAAATCATTGCCATTTATAATAACATTATTTAAACCTAAAATTTAAACGGAAAAAAATCAAATAATATTAATAAAACGAGAACAATAACAGTGACAATAATGAAGTGTTAAAATATAACAAATAACAGTTTATTGCAACTTGTTACTTCAGATGTTATTAATTCCGTTCTGTTATAAAATGACAGATGATCTTTCCTGTTATCTGAAATGTTTTCAATAGCAGGTCTTAGGTCTTTTTCAATTACATGTTTTCTGACAAAACTATTATTCTCCAATAACTATTTTTTTGAAATGTTATATTATTTTACTCCAAAGTAATCACATTTGACTACAAGTTCTTTGATTTAAGCCAATGTATAAACTTTTCTTTTAACCAACAAAAAGAGCACTCAAAATTATTCAATTAGGGATCAGGCCAATTCAGATAATTGGATATAAGAACATTTTTTAAAAAAAATAACACACCTTTTATATATTATAAAATTAAATATATTGATCATAATATATACCATTGAAAAAGAGAGTAAATAAATAAATAAAATATGCACAAGTTATTGTAAATTCTCCAACAATAATTTGATTGGTTGATTAGGGTTTGTATAATTGAAAGTCTACTGCAATATGTTTTATTATTAAAAAATGAATACATTTCAGCAAATGAACAATTAGTAATACATCCGATGGAGGGACATGCTAACCCTGTTATATCCATTTCTTTGGCAGGCTTAATTCTTCCAAGGCTTTCACGCCACTGAGTATTTCTTATTAATGAATAATTAGCAAACAAAGTTATTTTATCACTTTCGTAAACCAATTCAACTTTAGCAATTGTCTGAAAATAATAATACAACTGTTCTAGAAGAGTTTGACAATTTTTATTATTACAAGGATCTCTCCTAACGACGATAAGGAGAAAGTAATCCATTTTTAGGGTTTCGAGGTCGTCCTAGAAACCCTTATGCTTTTGGTAGTGTGTCTGTCCGTCCGTCGCAACTTGGATTATATCTCCCAACCTACTGACGCTATTGACTTGAAATTTGGTATATCAGTTAAACTTTTTTGCCCAAAAACAGAAAACCTATTGAGAACTTTAACACTCCAAATTTCTGCGATCAATTGCGATCACCGCGCAATATTTTACATTTTTTGTAATTTTCAAGTTGGGTATCATTTCAAAGGTATTGAAATGTAGATTACAAATATGTATCGCATTTTCAAAATGGCGGCCATTTTACCCCCCAAAAAATTCAAACAAACCCAAAATTTACCCCCCCTGCACTACCCCATTAGAATAGGTCCTAAAATAAGGCAAAAATACATAAATATAAATCTCTGTAGTCCAATAAAATTTCCAGGAGTTGATTTAAAAAAAGTAAAATTTTAGAATTTTTAGGGGGGCGTAACTAGGGGGCCCCAAAATTTTTGTGATTTGAAAAATCGAAGTTGGGTATCATTTGAAAGGTATTGAAATTTGGTTCACAAAAATATATTTTGTTTCCGAATTGGCGGCCATTTTACCCCAAAAAGTATTCAATAAGTGCATACTGAAGATAGTTAAAGAATAATAATATATGCACATCTTGATTTTTAAAAGTGAACAATAGATGTTTTTGTATTAAATACAAAACCAACAACTTTAAAATAAAAATATATACCTGTTCTTGAAAGGGAAGCATTGGCCACAAACATTCCTCTGTGAGCTGCCTTTGGAGCAGTTTCACGTGCCGTTATTGAATATCCTGTTCCATTTATATATAAGGTCATCATGAAACCCCCGCCAATACCTGAAAGTTATTGTAAAGTAAGTTTTTAGCTGAAAGTAAGTTTTAATAGTTAAAATACCACTATAGGTTTTAAAAACACTGAGGGTTATGACAAAACTCTAAAAAAAAGAGGAAGAGTTTTATCCCGTTAAATTAATCCTTTCAGGACCACTCATTTATCCTTTTTTTTTTTTTTTTTTTTTAAAAAAAAAAAACAAATAAACCTATGTAACTAAATTTCTATATAGCAAATTTTGTTCCTGAAACCATCAATTTCATTATATAGAGGTCCAACAGTATTTTTGATATGGACAAATTTACTTTGAAATAAAGAAGCTATATTATAAAGCTTAAAGCAAAGGCATAGTAGAATAATTATAAGAGGTGGTTTCAGTTTGGTTTCTCTGTTTCTGATATGAATAGTTACAATATTACAATTAAAATTAAATGTATATTATTACAATTTATTGTTATATGTACTGTATGTTTATATATACTAATATTATTATTTATATGCATGTTATATTACATACTTTAATTGTTAAATGTATTCTATTTTAATTCAAGAGATAAAAAAGATAATAGAGTCGTGTATTATGGTCTCATGAGTTAATTATAGGTTACTTGTAGAAGTGTCATTAATTATTTTATTCATGAATATGTACGATTATACACACCCATACTCTGGCTGTTATATATTCCATTGCAGAAAAGAGCAGCAATTGCTGCATCAACAGCGCTACCTCCTTTCTTTAGGATATCCCTGAAATAATCAAAACATTATTTTTGTCATTATTTTGAAAAATAAAATGTTGGATATAGAATCACAAATCCGATTTATTAATTTAAAACAGTATTTCTTATCTGGAAGAGAAATTAAAAAAAAAAAAAAAAATGAGCATAATGTTTATCTTTCATCTAAATGAGTTTTCATACAGTAAGTTCTTTTTTATTGCATAAGATGTAAGACCATTTACCCCCTGAGAAATTTTATACATTTAAAAAAAAAAAAAAAAAACTTATTTCAGACCTTTTTTAAATTAAAAAGTTAATTCCTTGTCTGAATACCACCTAAGAAAATGCACAACTTCAATACAATGTTACGATATACAAAGTAAATCGATAATAATGAAATAAACATATTTTCACAATCAATTTTTTCTCCAGGATTGGTCATTCCCTTATTATTGTAGTAGATGTGTCACTGTACTAAATTCTGGCTACTGCCACTTTTAAAAAACAGACATATATGAGTAGATAGTAGGGTAGGGCGGGGCTAGTTGAGCAATTTTTTATATAATCTATAATAACTCCTAAACGGTGCATCAGATTTACTTGATTCCTTCAACGTTAGTTAAGTAATTTACCCTTCTTTAAACGTCTCCAGAAAATAAAATTATTTCTGATCTGGTTTAGACAATATTATCATTAATGCGAAAAACCTCATAGTTGCTCAACCTGCCCCAGGGTAGGGGTAAGTTGAGCAATGGAAAGAATAGGTCTAATAGTGCTGTGGAAATTGCTTAAAACTAAAATACATAATTGATAATCAAATCAAATATATATTTTTAAGTTCCATCTGTAATGTATAGGTGCAGTGAAAAAACAACAAAAAAATCTAAAGCAAATATGACACACTTTTACGACATAACTTATTATTTATCTTAGGATATCATTCCAATTGTTCTTAAAACAATGCTTTATTATTAATTTTCAGACGACGGATATCTTTAGGAGAATAACCATAAAATATCGACGCCATTTGCAGCAAATATTGAAAATATTGACAATTGAGCATGCCTGCCCAACTAGGCTTATAGATAAAAAGGTTAGGTTATGAAAAAAACGGGTGGACTTGGGACTAAATAGCTAATTATAATCAAAAGTACAATAAATACGTAAAATATCAACACTTACGTGATTGCATATGGTTGTTTTAGTACGAGTCTAGGAGAAAAATAGCGATTGTCAATTTTTTTACTTTTTACTATGAAAATTAAAAAATGTGTCTGTTATCTTTCTCAATTGTTGTAGGGCAACTGAAGGACACGCGATGTGTTTTCCTTCCTCGAACTCTTCTTTCCTTCATTTGAAGAACTTTTGTGAAATGCGCAGTTTCAGAGATATTTAAATTGCCCAACTTGCCCCTATGCTCAACTAGCCCCGCCCTACTCTATTATCATCAAATACATAATATTTAGTGGGTTGGCCATAGGGTCTGAAATAACAGTTGGCTAGAAAAATAAATAATTAAAGAAGTCCAGTCATGCACCATGACTTTATGTGTGAATTTTCAACGAAATCTGGATATAGGAATATAAAGATAATAATATAGGAATATTTTGTTTTAGAATTTGGATGGGTGACAAAAAAAAAAAAATTGGTACACACGGGTAGGGGGACAAAAGTCAAAATAGTATTTACCCTTCAAGATGCACATTGTTGGAATGCTCTTTAAGAGTACAGTAAATGTTGTTATGTACACTTTTATCATATTTTCATATAAGAGGGGGGTAAAATGGAAAAAACACGTTTATGCAATCTTTGACCCTGAATTGTCAAATTTGACCCCTAAATGAACTCCAAAAATTCTGGCCAACGAACTAATCCTTTCTTTTAACATATTAAAATTGGTTTGAAATTTTTAAGTGCATCCTAAGAGGAGATATCATCTGGAGTGACACATATATACATACGTACATAAAAAAGTGTTAAATTTTAGGAGTCGATTCAGAATGGTCTAAAACGGATTTCCATAGAAAATTTTTTCAAAAATTTGCATTACAAAAATTTTGAAACCATTGCAATAGCTTAATTTTCTTCGAAAATTCGCTAAAAGTAATAAGTTATAGTTTGAACAACTAAATTTATAAATCACCCTTCAATTAATTAAAATTAATAAGAGCCTAGGTCAGCCTGGATAATAAGACATTTTTATTAAAATAAAATATTTCAAACTCCATATATTTTATTAAAATAAGCTAAAATCCATCTGATTTGGGATTTTTATATGCACTATGCACATGGTTATAAATATATCTGATTTTTACATAATATTATATTCATTGAGTCCCACTGATTAAAGTTTTGTTCTATGAGGAATGACTTACCTATATCTAACTTCAAATTATATTACTGTTTTCAGGATACATATCGACGGTTTGGAAGAAGACCGTCACAAAACCGGTTTTTTTTAGAAAACCTTTTTTTTTGCACCAAAACACTCCTAAGGAGTAGTACTTTTATGTAGAATATTGTCATATTTCTAGTACAAACACAGAACGCTAGATTAAGTGAAATGCCAGTCTGGCAGTTGAGGGCGTTATATTAGTATTATGGTCTAAACTGTAACAAATCTTTGTTCAACTTAAGATCTAAGTGGAAACGTCGCGTTTTTTATTATTAAACTGCCACAAATGTATATCTTGCAGTCTTCATTATAAGGCAAGAAGATATGTATATCTCATTTTTGTGCAATAACGTATCAATTGCTTTTATGACTATTCAATCCATAAAATATTTATTAAATGCATTGATCAAAACGTTACATGATATTATGACAGTTTTGATCAAAACAATTACATTTTTTTTTTTTTAAAGTGTCCCTCTTAAATAAAATTGTATCAACATTTATGTTATTTTGGAAGTATTTTGTTACATTATTATTATTTTAAAACAATTTTTTACTAAAAGTATTGTGATGTTAGATATATGGCACGAGGGGCAGGCCGTTAGAGGCTCTAAGGAAATCGGCTCATGGGCGTTTGGAACTCACGTATTGCACTTAAAGGAGCTACAAGAAAAAACTGAAACTGAAAAAATGATAAATAATTGGGCTGGATAAAATAAAAATATAAAATCAATGTACATGTTTGCAGTTATGAATCTCCTGCAATCAAATCTATAACATACATTTTTAGTTACAGGGTACACCCAATACCAAAATAAAAAGGATAGTGTCCATGTAAAAATAAAAAGGGCCAAATAATCTGGACCTTTATACTATATTTAATATGTACCAGATAAAAACACAACATTGATTCGCAGTACAGTTACTTTTCATTGCCATGACATTTTATGATCGTATTTTATTTTTTTGAATTAACATTTCTTTTTTCAATATGAATAAATTATAGAAATCAGTAATTTTTTTATTTTTGGTGTGTAACCACTTACAAGATTGTGTGCCACGGAGTCGAGGTTCATTCGGAGTGTTAAATTCGGAAAAATCTAAATTATGTCATTTAAAAAATTGAAAAGTTATATTATTTTTATGGGTACTAAAATAGCATTGACAGAAGCTAAGTCACCTGATTTTCAGTATTATTGCTTTTAAGTCTTTATTTATTTAAGAAGAATGATGTGAAACAGAAAATTTAAAACTAATTTACTTGTCTAAATATGATAGCCTTGTCACAAACAGTTCTTATTTATTTGAACACTATGCATTTACTAAGTAAGACTGAATAGAATTTTTCCAGATCACATTTTATTAACATATTATACATAGAGTTTATGTATGATGTTGATTTTGGTACATAATTTTAATTTTAGTAAATAAATCTTTTACCAAATTATTATAACGCCTCATGTACTAATTTGCAATTTGCTTATATTTTTTTTATGGAAAATCATCACAAGTACTGATTTTTTTATGAAAATTTGCCTAAAAATAAATCTCTGAGCTTAATATGTAAAAAATAGTAGTATGGCTAAGTTTTCTAAAGTATATAGAAGAAGTTAATATTATATCAATCAAATCAAATTACCGTAAGGTCAATAAATTCGGCATCACAAAATAGTCACTTTTTCTTTTGCTTCTCGTGTAAAATTTGAAAACCCGGTTTTGTGACAGTCTTCTTCCAAGCCGTCGATATAATTGCTGCTTCCTTGATCTTAATCACTCATTCTTAAGTTTCCAGTAAGGGATTTTTAAATAGAAGTATTATTTAAAGTTCATTAAGCTTCTGAGGTCAAATAATATTAATAAAACTTTCTCGAATGATTATAGGAATAACTATATTCTGCTTAATAGGGTATAGGAAAATTAGGTAATATTGTTATACATTCAAAAAAATTATTTTTCAGGAACTTCTAATTTCAACTGTCTACAAAAAAGAAACCTTTGTATGATAAACTGGGCAGCTAAAGTTTTGCTAAAGCAGCAGAAAATGTCTTTAAAAAAATAATGTAAAATAAATGTCTTTTCTTTGTGTTTGTTATATTCAACAAAAATATAATTTATGAATTGAGAGCATATAATATCGCCAACTAAGATTCAAATTAAATTACCTAATTATAAACTATATTTGTAACGTGAAAAGAAAACTCTCCAATTCTTGGTAATTAGTAAAAAAAAAGCATTGAAATTTTAGTTAATATTCTATTGTGTGGTTTTAATTGTTTACTCAGGTGCTGTGCCTTGGATAAAGGCTTTCTATAAATTATTTATAACTTTAGTTGTGGGACAAAGATGTTTTGGTGTTTTTTCACCCAGCTTTCCCTATTAAAATAAAAATGACACATTTTGAATATAAACTGTGTATTTGAAGCCCTGTGAGTTATAACAGAATCTAGAGAAAATTCTCAAAATCAAACCATTAAGAGGTCAAAGGGAAGTCACAAAAAAGTGTTCGGTTCAGTTATTCATTGTGTATCATAAAGATTAATAAAAATGAACTATTATTTCCTAAAAGCATTATTTCAATGCTATTAAAGTTGTTTTAGAAACTGTTTTGGGCCATTCTATAAATAGACCGAAATTTGATTCCCAAAGATGTTATTTTTGGCAATTGTATTTAGAATCGAGTCAACTGATTGATTCAACTTCTTTTTTTAAAATAAATTATTAGATTGTTCCTTGTAGTATAAATTCTTGATTAGTTAGGTCTTTTAAGGAAAATTCAAACGCCTCACATTTGCGATATTTCGATCCCTCCTTGGATCATTTACAAGCTGACTGACTGGCAGGCTAATTACATTGCCAATTTATTGTTTTCTATAAAAAGATTCTCTAAATAAAATAGAATCTCATCAATTCACCTGAAATCAGGTACTGTCAATTAAAATATACATATAAAAAAATAACCAAGAATAACACACTTTTACTACCTACTTAAACCTTCCATATATTTTGATCTTCATCTCATCTCAACTACCAAAGTAAAAGAAAAAATTCTAAGTTGATTTTTTCATTCTCCTGGATGTCCCAAAGTGCAGATTAAATATTTAGAAATATACAGTAGAACCCCTGAAATCCGAACCCCGCAAATCCGAAAACCCCGATATTCCGAACAACTTTTGGGGTAAAAAAAAAAAAAAAAAAAAAAAAAAAAAAAAAAAAAAAAAAAAAAAAAAAAAAAA
>KZ651610.1:410159-421279 GCA_001010745.2 Gerris buenoi | reverse complement strand
GGCCCCCCCCCGCCCCCCCCCCTTAATCCGCCACTGCCTGCGACAAGTAAAAAATTGTGCTTCCACTTACCTAAACCACACTTGAACGTTATGTCGCCAAAATGGATGTATTTTCTGGTGTCGCGACTAAATGAACTAATTTCTGTCAAATTTCAAATTTCTCTTTTTGATTTATAAATCAAAAGTAGTATAAAAAAATTAATTACCAAGAAAAATTGTTAAATACGCGAGACAGTGGTTTGTTAAACTTCCTCAGGTCACCACTTGAAGTTTTGGTTTTGGTTATTACTTTGAAGTATTGACTAGTTCTTATGTATATAAAAGCGTACTTAACAGTTTGAGAGGAGGCAATCAACTATATTTATTCATTGAAATTTTGTAAAATCAAAATGAATATATTAAAAAATATATTAAATCAAAAATATAACTAAGAAAAAATGAAAATTATAACGTAATTTCATCTATAACAATGAAAATTATAACTTTTCCACAAATCGAACCTAATACATAAACAGAATGAATTCATTTATAAAAAATGTAATTTGCACATGATATTCAACGTTAGAGAAATTTTTTCTGCCCTACAATCAGCTATATATTATGTATAAACCGAACTACTGATAGAATTTCTAACTTTACATAGATACTTATGTCATATATATGTGCTAACAGAGGATACAACTATTATGCTCATGGTATTTTCATGTGTACATATGACATTACAAAATTTCCTATTGTAATTTTCATGTATGCTAATATTTGTTAACTTACTTTAAAATTACAATTAATAATTAATTATACTAATACTAAAAAATATAAAAATTATAGGCTTTGAACTTCCTTATGTAGTAGTGTGGAATAAATAATTACACACCGAAAAAAATTGCTTTAGAAGGTACGAAAGACAAAATTAATTCTAAGGGTATTTACCTTGGATTGTAATAGTGAATAGAAGTCTCCACAAGTGATGACCCCGAGTAGGACTCAAGAACACTTCAAGAAAAAAAAGTAATTCCAAATTCATTTTTTAAGAAAAACAAGAAACTTTTATGTTTGACATATTATAAAACTCTAACATTCCAAACACTGACGTAATATGTTTTTATTTTAAAATCATCTGTTTTAGCATTTACTCTGACGTACTCTTATCAGTCCACTAACTTTGTAGAACTACGAGAGTAGAAGCTACAGTAGCCCAGTCAAATTAGAAGGATGAATACGTTGGGATATTGTTCAATACGTTCAGGACCCGATAAACTGGTAGACTAGAACTATGGTTTCGAGCACGACTCCAACTTTTTCTCGAATTAATACGCTTAGATAACTCTTGGATAGACTCAAGCTAGAAAATTAAGTATTTATAGTTTAAAAAAAAAGTTTGATTGGACATCTATGTGTTAAGCTAACACACATTTTTTTCCCAATAGATTATTTAACCAATAGATTTTGTATTAAAAAGTGATATGTATAAAAAAAAGCTGTCATTAAAATCATATTAGTGACAATCAGCAAAAAGAAATCTCTATAAATAAAACTACGAACACAATAAGGCCACGGCACGCAAGAGTTATAGTGAAGGTCGCGATTATTTAATCTCAATATTCCAAGGAAATGATCTCCAGGGTGAGCTCCTAATATAATCTTAAGTAAATTTTGTTAATTATTGTTTATAATAAACATTTTAATAATAAATATATTTTTTTGTGTATAATAATTTGGGAATATTACATATTAATATATTAAGAGTAAAATAATAATCAAAAAAGATCAATGTCATACTAATTTATTATAGGATTCTACAACTGTCAATGTTATCATTATCACTAAGGAATATTATCGCTAAAGGCATAAGAAAGTACAAGTTCGTATTCCTCTCATCTAAAGTTAAATGGGGCCCTTATACATCCACACGACTAGTCGAAGCTAGGCCAACAAACGTCCTACCTTGACCAGCTAGGCTAGCTTGGACCTGTTATTTATCCAGAAAGGAAATAGATGTTGACGTAAACTGTGTCAAATAAATTAGAAACCTTGCTGTTTATATAACTCTGGTTCTAATAGCTCAGTTTGATTTCTTTCCATTTGGTTCTTAACAATAATTTATTGATTTCAGTGCCCCTATTTTATTGATGCCTAACGAAAATATATTATATATTAGTTTTTCTTTCATTACATTTCACAAGTAGTATTTTGTTAAGGATGGATCACTGTTCTATATAATTTGGATGGTAGGTCCCCATTACTGGACCCATATTCATTTCAATAATCCACAGCAATTACTTTCTTTCCAGCATGCGCTCAAACTTTTTTTTATGAGTGCTTTTATAATAACACCAACATCTTTAAATGTCGGTGTTATTATAAAAGCACTCATCGGATTTGGAAGACATTTAAATGGTTTGCCGAACGAAAAGAGCCCGCAGATGAGTCAGGTCCCATATCAATTTTAACAGTTTACCCAGATTTAATATTGCTTAATTAATCTTTATCTTAAATTAAAATAAACAATACAATTTTGACAGATTAAAAAAAAGGGGAGAAGAAAAATTAAATTAGACAAATGAGTCGTAATAACAAAAATCATTTCTGAAAATGTATAAGTGCAAAATGGTGAGTTCTAAGGAATTCTCAGGGCAGTTGTAGATCACTCTTTATTGGTAAAAATCTTTAAAATTTAGATGTAACTAAGAAAAATAGTTATTATCACATCCATCCCCCCCCCAAAAGAGGAAAAAAGTGCTATTTAATACCCCCCTCAAGAATTTTAACGACGCACATTCTGCGTCATAACCCCCCTCTATGGGCACCCCTGATTAATTGTCATTTTAAAAACCAGATAAACAAATTTAAAGAGATTGATTGAAAATAGTAGGATATAAAATAGAGAAATAGTATGTAAATTAGCAATGCTGTGAAAATTCACGAATAGGTATTTAATTTTTTCTAATTGCATTGGCTCATTATTTAATCAACATTATTGTGAAATATTTATTTCTACACAATCTTGGTTGAAACTTGAAATATTAACTTAACATATTATTATCATATATATCATACATGTATCATGTATGCGAATATGCATCTATAGCCTATAGTCAGTTTCTCGGTGACTCCTATAACAATACAAAACATGTGCCTGGGCCTGGAACACGTTTTAAATAAACCTGAATGAAACCTACTGTCAGCGCAATTAATGTTTGTACTTGCGCACAATACAAGATTCGTCTCATTCTTTATCACTCTAGTTTGACTTTCATTCTTGACTTTCATTGATTAACCTGTTATCAGTATGACTGTGCAACCATATTTTTACACACCGACTGACGCAATTATAATGTAGCAAGGGAATTTCTTAGAGCACAACCAATAACGTACCTGACATTTCCAGATTGAAATTGAGTTCGAGCCCCAGCTGGACCACGTTTTCTCCGCCTGATACCGCTTCTCTTGTCCATCCATGACAACCCTTTTGACCGAATTACCCTTGAATAGCCGGCCGGTTCCTCGTGTTATCAGATCTGTGGATAGAGCCCCCTGGGTCGATATAGCGTCTAGACCCACAGTTAACTCACGAGGGGGAAGGTATACTGCGCAAACTCAGCCAACCTCGTGCCAAAACAGCAATCTAATTTTTTTTGCCGAATTTAACTGGGCGATTTAATACCTTATTACAATGATAGCTCCACTACTATGTAAAGATTCATTTTGGATGCAAAGGAATAAATGTGTTTTGTTTTTAAGTTTAAATATAAACACGAAACAAATTGCAACCTTAAATGTTGTAAAGCAACTGTCTTTTTGTTTTAATCAGACGTTTTCTTTTAAATAAAATACGTGTACGTATAACATTTTAACTTCGGCGCCAGTATTTTCTATATAATAAGAAATAAGATTATAACTTCCTTCCTGTTTAGTTTCTGAGCATATGCATGCATCTCTTAAATACTCTGTTATACAATTTGAAGTTGCAGCATTAACTGAGATAATACATTCCTCCATAATCCATAATTTGCATTTATTTGCTTGAATGTAAGTATGTTAAAATAGCTTACCTTACTTTAAAAACTGTCTATTAACATCTAGAGACAAGCTGGGTAAGATTTCTTTCTCCCTGCTGAACTGCTGAAAACTCCACAAACACATCAATTTACGAGACAGAAGGAAAAGAATCTATCGCGTGTTTATTATTATGGTTGATTTAGAATGGCTTGTCGATAACAGCTAAGTCATTTCTGTTAGAAGCCTTATTCAATGGCATAAAGAAAAAAGAAACTGCAAAGATAAAATAAGTTTCGAACCGGATGTAAATACAGCAGCTACAGTGAATGGGCAACTAGGGCAATAGCCTACCTCAAGGTTTCGTTTTGGAGCTAACTTCTCTGATATAATTTATTCTATTAAGATTGAGCCTTCCTTCTCTGGTTAACAATATATTGTTCTTTAATTTTTTTTCTAATTGCTAGATGCATAAATAACCTACTTGTTTTTTTAGTGAATTTCTATTGCTATATGGCTTGAAGTTAAAACACTATAAATAAACAGTGGGGAAGACTAGGAAGAGTAAGATTATACTTACTGCCAGACAAAACTGTCACCCTCCAACAATATTTTGCACCGGGGGGACAGTTTCCGCAGACTGTTTTGTCTCCAGTATGCGCCTAGCCTTAGGGTGGGTGACCCTAAAAGACAATAGAATATTTTTGTAATAGAGTGGAGTATATATGTGCCAAATTTAAGTTCGATTGGATGACTAATGGACAAGCTCAATACTCAATATGATGGATGACTTAATAATAATTAGCTCTTCAAATTACGACACCACAAACACATTAGCGTATAACTAATGCAAAGGATTTTAGAAGTAATGGAAATAACACTTGACCATTTTAAGAATTTGAACAAACCACTCTGTCTTTGGAAGCAATAATATATCCATAATCCATACATTATAGAGATAGAGCATAACGAAAGCCTGTTACACACAGGCAGAGTGTAACTAAATTATCTACAGACTGTGATTATTTTGGTATCAAATTATCAAATATAATATAATTAATTCAAATTTACGAAGTATTATTTATTACATACTAAACTACAAAGTTTATGTACTTTCATAGTTCTTTGGACAAGTGATGTTGATGTATATTAATATTATTAATTATTTTTATAATATTTTATTTATAAATTATTGTAATTATTTAGTATCGATTAATGCATAGAACTATATTTACAAGCAAATCAGGTAGTATTATTTATTGGCAGGCAATATTTTTAGATTCTTAAAGTTTGTGGGGAAGTAGCGTAAGCGTAAGATCAAAGCCTTATTAATTTTAGAATTTATACTTCTTTAATTTATGACAGTGTGTAGTTATAATATCGTCATATGAAATACTTACCAATGGTCTATTAATGTATAAATGTCAACACCGATTTGACAGTCAAGGTTAATTTCGAGATTAGCTAATAGATTTGGATCAGGAGTATAAATATGCTTTCATGATATTTAAACATATTTAAATGACTACATTAAACAGTTACGGTTATTATTGTAGTTTTATGACAACAAGAACAAAATTAAACGCCAGATTATTAATCTTGGGTCTTGGGTTTTATAAGAATAGAGGAAACAAGAAGAGCAATGAACGTATTCTGTATTACATAAAACAAATTGGAGGTATTTTACGGAGTTTGTCGAACTTAATTAATAATCAATGAAAATAAATAAATTGGTAAGGCGTGAAGACTCACGTAAAAAGGGTTTCGTTGGTATTGTGAACAAAAATTAGTAAGGGGGAGGGGGGGGGGGGTTTTTTTTGACAAAATGGTGGGGAAAATNGGGGGTGGGGAATAATTATTTTTTTGACAAAATGGTAGGGAAAATGAAATATTACTCACAAGTGTTATATATTTTTGTAATCTACTCTTTAATGCCTTTCAATTGATACCTCACTCAAAATTTTAAAAAAATATTTTTTTTCAAGTTACATGAATTAGCCGCCATCTTGAATTTCCAGTAAATCAGATCGAGTTGCTAATCTAATTTTTTCATTGGCCTAGCTGACCGCACATTTTGCATATTTTTCTATTTTTTTAGTAACAGCGGAAGTACGATTTTAGGGGGGGGGGGCACGAAAAATGTCGATATTTTTTGACAAAATGACGCCGAAAATTAAACACTATCCCCAAGTGTTATATATATTTGTAATATACTCTTTAATACCTTTCATTTGATACCCTACTCAAAATTTTAAAAAAATATTTTTTTCTCGCGATGTGAATTATCCGCCATTTTGAATTTGAACAGCTGATTATTTTGAGTTCTCTATATTTTTCCTGTGTGCGCGTCAAAACGATCTTTAATATTGGTAAGTTTCACGCTTTTATCTCTTTTGCTTCAAAAGTTATTGGAACCGTACAGAGTGACAGACACAGGAACGAAACTATAAGGGTTTCTTTTTTTTTGGTCTTACCAACGAAACCCTAAAAATGGTTGCAAAAAGTAATGAACAAAAATGTTTTATTTGGAGTAATTATGTTTTCTTTAATTTAATTAGTATAAATAGGGGGAGGGGGGACGGGGTTTAAAAGATTTGGCCATGAAGTATATCATGGTCAATAAAATGTAGAAATATATATTTCTGTTCGTTTATTTATTTACTGTAATTTCTTTCGGCTTTTTAGGATTCATAAAAATATCCGATCGCTATTAGAGAAATGTAACATTTTATCCGTTAAGGAAGGAACAAGGTTCCAGAAATATGATATAAATTAATTACGTTTAGTTTATCAAGCATTATAGAACACAAATAAATAGATTTTATTATAAAGTAGAGGAAATCCTTTTCACAATTGAAAAATTGTATGAAAGAGTAATAACTTATCAATAAAAAGTATTTATAGTAAATGGGATAGTAAAAACCAGTTAGATATTACTATTATTAAATATACATATATACAATATATTCATAGATTTTAATGGTCTTTCAGGCTATGGAAGCAGAAATAATAATATTTTATAATTAATGGGATAGTAAAAACCAGTTAGATATTATTATTATTAAATATACATATATACAATATATTCATAGATTTTAATGGTCTTTCAGGCTATGGAAGCAGAAATAATAATATTTTATAATTATTTAGATTCATTATAAAAATGTTTGTAGTTAACTTGTTAAAACATAATCAAATTATGCTTCATTAAACAAATAAAAAAAAACGAAATCAATTGAAACTCTAAGTCCACTTTTAACTATTTACTATTTACCAGTGTTTGAATTAGTGACTATTATAGTTAATAGCGAGTAAACTTTATTTAAGAGGAAAGAATACTAAAAAGAAATTGTAATTCTTTTGTAAAAACAACCTTGTAATAATTATTGTTCAAAATATTAGTATAAAATTTAGATTTTTTTGAGTTTTTCGTCATTTTATAAAATGCAGTCAAACCACTCATCAAAGTATAGCAAATGTCTATTATGTACAAACCATTTTAGAGCACTGAACAAGAGCATAAAGCCTATATAAGTATCAAAAATAACATATAACAATAGATACATTTAAATATTAAATACAGCATTCCTTTAATTTATTGACTTTTTTTATTATTGTATTTTTTTTTTTTTTTTTTTTTTTTTTTTTTTTTTTTTTTTTTTTCTTTAAATAAATGTGATATGGTAATATAATAATTTAAACATTTATTTAAGAGCATAGTATACATTTAGCTTCTACATACAAAGCAATCTGAGCAGCCATGCATATATTTTTATACGGTCTAACGAATTCACAAAAACAACTAATGTATATATTTTTTTAAATTTTATTTAGAGTAATTTGCAAAGCTTCCAATTTTTTTTTCTTTTAGGGTAGTTGCTGATTTTCATTTTTTGTGATCTGTTTTTTTATTTGATTATATTTTACCTCGGCCGTAATTTTGGCCTTTCCCTGAATCCGAGTCCAAATATTTTTACTCTGGTCTCGTTCCTGAGAAGCCTGTACGAGTCGTCCGTTCCACTCATCATATATTCTCAAGGTGAACTGCCCCCTAACCCCCTCAAGGCGACACCAAGTCCAGTTCCTCTACCGGCAATTGTTACAAATAAATGCTCAAATTGTCGATTGGAATCTTTGGGATTAAAACGATCACGGAGACCTCTAGCGGCTGATTTGTAAAGACCACTCTCCTGACATCTACCGGTATTCCGTAATACTACTTTCTACAAATGAATTCGATTTTACATTCTATCCTAGATATTATTAGGTATTTCTATTTTTTATACTTCTTAATATTAATAAAAACGCTATTATAAATGCGTTCTTTTTGATAACATGCAGAAGTGAAACTTTGTCATACACATTTTTGTCGTGATGCCCTAATTTCTCATGAACCTTTGCACCCTTCTAACTATTAATTCGAAAAATAGATTTTATAGAAAGCATCTTGTATGTACATAAATAGCATAACTTTTTAACTTTACGATTATTATTATCAAAATGGTTGAAACTTTTTTTTTTTTACTTTTTCCTTAGTGCTAAAATTTTATTAATTGCTAATTTAATTTTGAAGAAACTCGAATTGATATCGTTCCACTTAATGCCAGAACCCAAAATGTGCAATTTCTTTATTGGTGGGAAATTTTGTTTTAAAGTTAATGATACTACCATAATTACCCTTTTCTATTGATATTAAATGTTTTATGGTGTGTAGCTGTAGCAACATGATAGGGGCTTGGTTGTCTGGTGAAATTTTACTACCCGCTGGAATGCACTGGTTGCGCTTTCCCTACAGGTAGTTTTATTGCAGGAAGATAAATTATTACCACGATAGTATTATAGATATTCTCGCAGTCCCTTAGTCCCTTGGTATGAAAACACACATGCCTAATTTAAGAATTTTCATCGTTCTATCGCTCGTTTTAGTGCTAAATAAATAGACGTCGAATATAAAATAGTGAAATAATATTTGAGGATATCGAGGAGCAGTCAAACGTAACAAACAAATTTTTAGGTTTAATAACGAAAATACATTTCCTACTTTATGGTATAATATCGGGTGCGGCAAAGAAATTTGCTTATTTGAAAGGTTAATAAAAAAAAGTAGTAGAGATATTATAATATTTCTATTTACCCCTTGTCGTACATCATCTGAATTTATTTATCAAACGAGATAACATCGGCCAAGTAACGGCCTCCATTGTCAATGCGCTGAGCTAACCGATGTTTATTGACAGGTATGTTAGGCGATAGATGGCTTGGCGTATGTTGTCCTTCAAGTGAGGTAGGGTCTATGGGCGATCAGTATAGACTATACTGATCAGTGATTTGAGTTGAGATAACCCTATAAGTACAAATCACAGGGAGCAAAATTCGGCGTGGCCACGAAAGGACACCTCTCAATGAGATAAGGCCCTTGGGGAGTAGGAGTGCTCCCTCAAAAGTTCTATTGATCCTCGCGCTGCGTGTGCTGTGGCTACATACTGTTGAAACCACACGTCCATTTCTTCAAGGTTTGGGTGAAAAAATGCCTCAGTCATGTCTCTGTAGCGTTCGTTTTCTTCGAAAATGTAAGGACCAATTATCCCACCTCTCAAAATTACATACTACACAGTGGCACGTTCACCATGGAGTGGCTTCGAATGAAGTTCACGTGGCTTTTTTTTGCGCTCCAATAATGCATATTTTGCTTGTTCACATTGTCAGAAATATGGAAGTGGACTTCATCTCTACGCATGCTTTCACGGAGCGCTTTACATGCATTTTAACGGGAAATAAAATCGCGTTCATATAGCTTCGGCACTACAGCCATTTTGCGGGGATGGAAATAAAGCGAAGAATCCCTCTCATGGTAAGGTGTATAGTCAGCCATCTTTAGAGCAGCTGCATGCTGCATGTTTTCGCGTCGAACGCCGAGGAGATTGGAGGAATGACTCTCTCACCCTCTCAACATTTTCTGGAGTTCTGGCTGTTTAATTACTGGGATTGTGTCACACTAATACTACAATCGACTGCCGATCGACTGATTTGCACGGGACCTGCAGGATGAATACTGAACCGCGAGATTGGGCACTTGAGTGGCACATTGAGTGGCGACAATAGAACGACCGTTGGAAAAATAAGCCTCGATGGCAAACGCGATGAGCAGCAAATTTCGCCGCCCTTGGGAAGGACCGTACAAAATTATAAAGAGACGTTATACTACCAGATAACTAGCTAAAACTTCCTAGAATATAAGGAAATCAACGGTGGTTCATCATTTTATTTTCCCACACTGTCAAAAATCAACTCTAATTATAAGAAAGTATTGGAATTATCTTATGTGTGGAAGTGTAAGCAATAGGTTTACCTTAAACTAACAGTACAGACTTAAACTACGAGTACAGTAAAAGACTTGAATTTTCCTTATAAGAAATTTGGCCAGCGTCATGACTTTTTTTCTATATGTAAATACATAATAACAATTATTGAAGCCTATAATTGTATACCTACCTAATCAGTTTATTGTTAACTTCATTTTTACGTTTTTGGTAGTATTCATACTACGGAACATTTAAATTTTAATTTAAATCAAATTATAATTATTATTAACTACGGGAAACAATCAGAGAAAAATATGCTCCAGCGCCGGGATTTGAACCACGGGCCTCTAAATTACCAGTCTAGCGCTCTACCATCTAAGCTACACTGGAGAATAATTCCTTCTGACGTTATTGATACCTTGTAGACTGGTAATTTAGAGGCCCGTGGTTCAAATCCCGGCGCTGGAGCATATTTTTCTCTGATTGTTTCCCGTAGTTAATAATAATTATAATTTGATTTAAATTAAAATTTAAATGTTCCGTAGTATGAATACTACCAAAAACGTAAAAATGAATTTCTAATTGATTGTACTAGGTACAGGTACTAATTGGGTACTTTATAATTATAAGCGTTATTTCTCGGTCTAGTTCTATGTCATTAATGTTGACTTCTAAGATTTGTGGAAAAATGAAAGCTTAAATCCGGGACAAGGTATCAATAACGTCAGAAGGAATTATTCTCCAGTGTAGCTTAGATGGTAGAGCGCTAGACTGGTAATTTAGAGGCCCGTGGTTCAAATCCCGGCGCTGGAGCATATTTTT
>KZ651610.1:296595-336699 GCA_001010745.2 Gerris buenoi | reverse complement strand
TAAATTTCTCCATTGTAGCTAAAATAATTCTGGGAAAAGCACAACTCGAGCAGTTGCATAAATTCGGCAATTATTACCTTGTCGGAGCAATTCTTAGAAAGGAGGCGGTGTAATATATTTAATGATATGTCACTAGGAACACTGGTGTAGCTGCTCTGAATTAATTAAACATTTTTTACGTGGAGAGACTTTTTTATTCCAACACTTTATGATGACCTCCACCTCCACTAATGCTTCATATCCTAACGTATAAAAACAAGTTTTGAAAAAACAAAATTTAATACATCTGTGAGTTCCTGCTCCTCCCTCCCAAACCACCAGGTCCCAATAAGTGCCTTTTGGCAAGCCTAAGGTGTGCGTTTTTTGGAGGACCCAGTCCAGGCCTGATACTCATGATATTTAAAAAGTTAAAAAAATCCATAACACCTATTAATATAGATATTATTAATATAGATTATAATTATTTTACATATTGTCCACTTGATATTTTTAATTTAAGGGATTCATACATTTGAATGGTCTACTCTCTCTAATCCAATCACTTCAAAAAATTGATTAGATAAAGAAAAGCTTTTCACAAGATTTACAAAAAAAAACTAAAAACATCATTCTTGATAGTTGAGTTTTGTTAATTTGTTCGCTTAGGGAGCCGGAGTATCATTAATGATCATGAAAAATATACATATATGATTAATTTGGTATAAAATCTTTTATTCCCAACCAAACCTCCTGACTTCTTGCAAGTTCTGCACAGTTTCGATTCGATTAAATTTTATTTGTTAATTTAATTATTTATTAAAGTTTGCCCCCACTTTGGAATAGGGACTATTCCGTACTAATTAATTAATTAACTAATTAATGTCGGTTACTCATAACTGACTGAACTCAAGTTGATGAGTGATCTAAATTTTTACTTATAACAATATGGTATTATAGACTCAATCTCTGCTTTAAGGGATATAAATTTGGTATTGTATTGTTTTATATTCTGTGAGAAGGTATTGCAATAGCAAGTAGATTGGGATGGATTTACTCGTTTTTTAGTAAAAAAAAAAAAAAAATCACTTTAAAAAGACTTAAGCACTTTTACACTCAGTATAAAATAAGTATCAAAATATAATAAAACGATTCAAACCTACACTATACCCTCGTGTGGGCAACATATCAAATATATTATCTTTAACTACATCTATATATTTAAAATATTCATAAAAATATCTAGCTATATTAATTATTTTCTGATCAAAATAATTATTAATTTACTAGAATTAAAATAATATTCTGTTCTAACTACGTCCATCCTTAACTTGGTCTAAATAATATAACCAGTTTTGTTAATATTACTTATAATAATGATTCTCAAAAACATGTATTTCAATTAAATTAATATTGATCTATCTCTTATAAAAATTTTATTCCTGTTTTTATAACTGGTAAAATAAAATAAATTAAACGAAAGCCTATTTCATAACTTGAATATAGTAAAATTAATTTTAGTCCAATGAAAGAGTTTACATATAAATAATTATAACTAAATTCAAAGAAAATATAATTGATGCCAATCTAATTATTTACAAATTTATCTGACTGTGTCGCTATTATTTATATATTTTTATGTATTACAATATAATATTTATATTATTGCTATATTTAGTTTTTATTAAGAGTAATGTAATGAGTAAGGTTTGCTTGTGCAAGAATAATATATATATATATAAATTACTAAATAATATGATCTGAGATATTTATTATGCTTATTTCAAAAAATCCCATTCACGAATGAACAATTAAATTAAATCTGAAAAAATTTTGATGACATGCTTTTATAAATTTTGCATTATTGTAAAATTTTAAACTGTTTTGTAAAACTAATGACTAACAATCAGTAAAAGTTTCAGCTTTCTAGGTAGTCGGGAAGTAGCTCAAATTTAAGTTACAAAAATCTAAGAAGTTTAGTAAAAGTATGTAAAAAACCTCTTGTACTCATAAATAATGTCTCATAGGTAATTAATATCGTTATTCAATACAGGTGTACTTTCCAATACAAAAAGGTACAAAAACAAAAAGTGTTGGAATAAAAAAGTCTCTCCAAGTAAAAAATGTTTAATTAATTCAGAGCAGCTAACAGCCACTATAGGGCCATCATCAATGCCTAAACAAACAGTAATAAAATATCAGAAAGGAAAACCGAGACAATATAACGATAAAACAGATAAGACAGAAAGAACGAATTTAAAACAAATAAGTAGCAACATACAGAAATTTTAATCAAACCGTAAAATAAAATTTAAAAAATAAATTAATAAGTAAAAAATAAATAAACGAACAATAAAGAAATATAACATATAATGCCAATGACTAGAAAAATTAAGTTAGTTAATTAATACAATAGATGAATAAATAAAGCAACCGGCCTGAGTCAATGAAATAAGACAATAACCGAAATGTAAAAGAACCATAAAACAAATCTAATAAAAGAAATCCTACCGAATTTTTACAAGCGTTAATTAAGACATAGGAAGTCGGGAATGTAGTGTGAGCATCTAATTTACGCCCTTTCTGAGCAAAATGCAGGAAACCAATCTTATGATCCGCGTTGAAGTGACCATGTTCATGAATGTGCTGGTTGAACTTGCTACTGGAACGTTGCAGGTGCTCCTTAGTTCTTATTTTATAGGAACGCCCTGTTTGTCCGACATACTCGGTATCACACTCTCCGCAGACCATAATATAGACACCACTCTTGTTCTCAGGCGCGACCGGGTCTTTCACAATACTCAGTTGAGCCTTTAATGTCTTGTTCATACAGAAACCCACGTTTAAATCGTATTTTGCTAGAACACTCGCCAAACGATCAGAAATCCCACTAAAATAGGGGATAGAGCACCATATACCGCCTTTAGGTTCATCTTCAACCCCCATAGCACGTAAAATTAGCTTATGGTTCTTCTTCTTGATCATCCTGTCTATGAGATCCTCCTTGTACCCGTTATTGCTTGCTATAACCTTAATAGTCTGAACCTCCTTCTCATATGCATCGTGGTCTAAAGGCGTAGTCAATAACCGATGAATGAACGAGTTGAAGGCAGCTAATTTGTGACTCCAAGGATGACAAGACTCTGCAGGTATAACCGCGTCTGTGGCAGTAGGCTTGCGATAAATCTCATATCTTACTGTATCCGATGATCTAATAACAGTGAGGTCCAGAAAATTCAAGCGTTTATCTACCTCAGTTTCTATAGTGAACTCAATAGTAGGGAAACAACCATTAAGATACTCAAGAAACATATGAAGCTGCTCAGTGTTCCCTGTCCGTATACAAAAGACATGATCTACATATCTGACCCATTTAAAGATGTAATCAAAAAACGGGTTATGAGGCTTGTCCACAAACTCCTTGTAATAATAGTGCATGAAGCCATTTGCTCCAAGGGCTGATAACGGCGCCCCCATGGCAAGACCAACTGCCGCAGAATAAATTTCTCCATTGTAGCTAAAATAATTCTGGGAAAAGCACAACTCGAGCAGTTGCATAAATTCGGCAATTATTACCTTGTCGGAGCAATTCTTAGAAAGGAGGCGGTGTAATATATTTAATGATATGTCACTAGGAACACTGGTGTAGCTGCTCTGAATTAATTAAACATTTTTTACGTGGAGAGACTTTTTTATTCCAACACTTTATGATGACCTCCACCTCCACTAATGCTTCATATCCTAACGTATAAAAACAAGTTTTGAAAAAACAAAATTTAATACATCTGTGAGTTCCTGCTCCTCCCTCCCAAACCACCAGGTCCCAATAAGTGCCTTTTGGCAAGCCTAAGGTGTGCGTTTTTTGGAGGACCCAGTCCAGGCCTGATACTCATGATATTTAAAAAGTTAAAAAAATCCATAACACCTATTAATATAGATATTATTAATATAGATTATAATTATTTTACATATTGTCCACTTGATATTTTTAATTTAAGGGATTCATACATTTGAATGGTCTACTCTCTCTAATCCAATCACTTCAAAAAATTGATTAGATAAAGAAAAGCTTTTCACAAGATTTACAAAAAAAAACTAAAAACATCATTCTTGATAGTTGAGTTTTGTTAATTTGTTCGCTTAGGGAGCCGGAGTATCATTAATGATCATGAAAAATATACATATATGATTAATTTGGTATAAAATCTTTTATTCCCAACCAAACCTCCTGACTTCTTGCAAGTTCTGCACAGTTTCGATTCGATTAAATTTTATTTGTTAATTTAATTATTTATTAAAGTTTGCCCCCACTTTGGAATAGGGACTATTCCGTACTAATTAATTAATTAACTAATTAATGTCGGTTACTCATAACTGACTGAACTCAAGTTGATGAGTGATCTAAATTTTTACTTATAACAATATGGTATTATAGACTCAATCTCTGCTTTAAGGGATATAAATTTGGTATTGTATTGTTTTATATTCTGTGAGAAGGTATTGCAATAGCAAGTAGATTGGGATGGATTTACTCGTTTTTTAGTAAAAAAAAAAAAAAATCACTTTAAAAAGACTTAAGCACTTTTACACTCAGTATAAAATAAGTATCAAAATATAATAAAACGATTCAAACCTACACTATACCCTCGTGTGGGCAACATATCAAATATATTATTTTAACTACATCTATATATTTAAAATATTCATAAAAATATCTAGCTATATTAATTATTTTCTGATCAAAATAATTATTAATTTACTAGAATTAAAATAATATTCTGTTCTAACTACGTCCATCCTTAACTTGGTCTAAATAATATAACCAGTTTTGTTAATATTACTTATAATAATGATTCTCAAAAACATGTATTTCAATTAAATTAATATTGATCTATCTCTTATAAAAATTTTATTCCTGTTTTTATAACTGGTAAAATAAAATAAATTAAACGAAAGCCTATTTCATAACTTGAATATAATAAAATTAATTTTAGTCCAATGAAAGAGTTTACATATAAATAATTATAACTAAATTCAAAGAAAATATAATTGATGCCAATCTAATTATTTACAAATTTATCTGACTGTGTCGCTATTATTTATATATTTTTATGTATTACAATATAATATTTATATTATTGCTATATTTAGTTTTTATTAAGAGTAATGTAATGAGTAAGGTTTGCTTGTGCAAGAATAATAACTGTGTAAGATGACATTCTTCCAGGATTGAATTAGTGGGTAGAGTGGGTTAGTTAAGGATTTTAAAAGATCTGCAATTATTCTTATTCTCAGTGAAGTATGCCTAATGTGTAGAAGATCGGAATATTTTTTAACAAGATATGCAGTAGTTGTAATTTGTTTATGACTATGATATATTATGAAAATCTAAGAGTCAAATCAACCATTTGAAAATAAAAACATAGTTTTTAATGTAGACAAGTTGACTTCTCCTAACAGATCATGTTCCAACTATGAGAAACAAAAATGGTTATAACTGGTTCATTAAATATTTGGCTATCGCAGTTTTTTACTTTATCAAGTAAGTTCCAATAAAATATTTAAGGGACTACCTGACATACCATAATGGAAGGTCATTATAATAATATTTTAGTAAGGCTACTGAATATTTTTCAGAGACATCACTATTTAAATTAAAATAGAAAATATTTTTGTAGCTGTGTACTTCTACCCTTTCTAGGTTTACCACTGAACTATGGACACTACCAGGGTGTTCTCAGGTGGCATAAAGTTTATATAGCGACTGCTTATAGAATAAAACCTAAATTGCCTGGAAAATAGCATCAAGGACACTTTTCAGACACTTTACTGTGAAGTATCAATTATATGAATACATATATGAGACTAGAATAGCCTAGGTAACGATATCGAGATTGTTAGGTTAAGGTATTATATACATATTTACTATAAGCCTATAGAATCGATTTCTATTGAAATAAAATTTCAACAAATAAAGTATAATCTAAGACAATTTTACTAAAAAATAATTAATCTTATCGATATTTTATCAGGGCAAAGCAAGTTTTTATACATAAAAAGATCAAACTTAGTCCCTAAATTATTAAAATAATGCCAATTAGTTATATGATGGAAGACATTTGCAAAGGAAGAGAATTGATGGTGTACCACTACTCCAGGCGCAATACTTGGGATGAAACTTATGGAATAGTATTCATAGACAAATATTTTATGTTATAGCGAAATCACCCTAGAGAGAATTTATAAGAAACAAATGTAATTGGAATGTTTGGGTAAGAATATGACAAGAACCTTTAATTTTTAATGTATATAACATCTTCTCATGTATATTTATCTTCTCCCCACTGCAGGGGATCTAGGTAGAATAGAAATAAAGATAAATAAAATCTTAGGTTGATCTTTACAACAAATAAAATGATTTGTGGGAGTGGAGAAATTAAGCCTAATTAATTAAGCCTAACAAGTTTAAAGGCCACTAAATAAGATTTAAGTTTTATTGTGAATTTATAAATTATGTTTGAATATCTCATAAGTTCTTATAAATAGATTCAAATATACATTTAAGAATTAAATAATACTATCTTGTTAGAAATCTTTAACTGTTAATCTGAATTTCAAGCCTAAAATCGTACAAAATTATTCATTTTCACAACTTATTCAAATTCCTAAAGAATTATTAAATCTTTTACAATGTTGGCCCCACTCTAAAATCAGTTTTGCTCCTTGTTTCTTATGTGTGTATGTATTAAAAAGTTATTTTGGTGTAAATATAAAGCAGCTATAAATTTCTTATAATTATGATGTATTAAATAATTATTTGTTGATTTCTAAAAACGGTTAAAAATTCAAGTAAGCTTGAAAGGAAACATACATTTTCTCATTAGGAGAGTCCAAGAGTTTATTTCATTTTATAATTTTATTACTTCTGACTACTATTAAATCCGATTGTTTAGGGCATACAATATTTATTATAAGTATAAGAAACTAAGAGAGAAAAAAACTTTTTCTACTCTATCTTCCGCCCTGAACTAAACTTAACCAACTGAAGTCAAACTAAGAGTTTAAGCAATTTTTTGTATAGAAGAGGTGTAATGCAATAACCAAAACAATGTCTTCACAATAATTTTATTTGAAACAATTGACCGGTTTCGGCTGTTCTAAAGCAGCCTTCTTCAAATAATCTGTGTAGATTATAAAGAAACTAAAAGTTCGTCTTAATAAGGCTGCTTTAGAACAGCCAACACCTATCAATTGTTTCAAATACAATTATTTTGTGTGAAGACTGAAGACATTGTTTTGGTTATTGAACTACACCTCTTCTATGATGAGCCGCTATCACACACTGGAGAAAAACACAGTCGAGTATGATTGCATCAACATCGGTTATTGCATATTTTTGCGACATTAGTCATGGATTTTGTGTGAATAGGATAATGGAACTTATCCTAACTTTTATTCAATAAACAATGGACTTTTCTACTTTCATTTTATTTAAATATTCTCATGTTTTATTAAAATACTGGCAAACCTTAAATTTAGATCGCTCTCTCTCTCTCTCAACTTATTGAAGTGGGATTCACCCCTTTCTTTTCATTTACTTTTGTAACGTAGGCTAAAAATAACCAAAAATATTTCTTCTGTAATTAATAAAATAAAAAATTACTCAAATTAACAAAATATGAGGAGTACATAATATGTACTTCTCTATCTAATATGTACTATATATTTCAATATTATTATTATTTTTTTCTTTCAGAAAAAAATCCTATGTAGACATTTTGTAAATTGAGGTTTTTCTGTACTATTGTTTAAATATGTCTACTCCATATTATCACTATAAACTTGCGATATTTGTTGAGTTAACATTTCTAGTAATTTACAGTAAACTTAAAAGAAAAAGGAAACTCTAAAGTAAGTTGTGCTTAGGCCAGTTAAAAACACAATTTTAGCTTTGACTATCAATTACCTCATTGAAAATTATTTCTAACAGTATTCTCTAGTCCAGTGGTTCTCAACCTGTGGTACGCATACCCCTTGGGAGTATGTGAAAATGTGTAAGGGGTACAGTGAACTAAAAAAAGTTTTGTTTACTTTTCTGTCTAATAAATAAAAAAATTAAAATTACCTATTCACAGCTGTTTCTATATGATGCAGCAATATTAACAGTAGATAAACAAAACTTTATCTAATATAAAAATAAAAAGTATTTATAAAAGTAAGGGGATGTTGTTAGGAGGGGGTACACACAGTTAATTATACTCAAAAAGGGGTACGGGAGTTGAAAAAGGTTGAGAACCGCTGCTCTAGTCTATCACGTGACCTATTCATTCAGTACAATATCTATCACCTTAATAATACCTTAATAATAGTATCTAATCTCTAAAGTATACTACATATTAGTCAACAATATATAATTAGATCTGCATAACAATAATATAAAAACAATTTCTAATTTATATTCTATTCGATGTATTGATTCATATCTATATTGTACTTTATCACTATAATTTCCTATGTACTACTTTGTTATTTATAATTTTGGTGTTACTTAGGTAGAACAGTTTCTTTTTCTTACAAATTATTTTATTATTATTATATTAGGATTAAAGAGTTTGCTATTAGCATTTTTCAAATATTATAAATTAAAAAAATTAATTTAATATTTTTAAGTGTAATATAGTTGTACTAAGAAAGCACATTCGAACAATTCTGTTTTGAGTAAAATTGCCTCTACTTATAAATTGAATATTGCATTCACTATGTTTGCTGTTTCTATTTATTTAGAGTTTTTAAGTATTTTTGTTTGTGCTTTTATTTATAATTTAATATTTGTACTTTTAATCTAAATCTTTTTTAACAGATTAAAATGGAATCACATATTAACGTGTGCGACACCATCTTGATACTTAACATGATTTGTCCATCTACGACGTGTTCGCACAGTAGAAGGCTGTTCATTTTCAACAATGTAGATGTTGTTTTGCCACCAACTAGTGTCCGACTTATTTTGTTCTTTTTTCTCTGATTGTTTTTCTTGCTTTTCTTTGTTTTGTTTTTCAGCTGATTGCAAGTAATTCTCTATTGTTTTTTCATAAATTCTACTTCCTAAATTACTCCATTCTTCCTTTGATTGTCTTCTTAGACTTACTGCCAGTTCATCATATTCTTTAGTCATACTGAAAATTATAAAAATTAGTTAGTTAAACATATTAAAAATAAATATAGATTTAGGATAATGCCAGAAATTATGAATTCTCTAGAAAAACAGATGCAGTAGAACTCAGATTTCGATGTATTTCTAATGTAATAATGTAGATAGATTTTTTCATTAGGAATTATATTGTGGTTGTAATTATTAATGGTACACTTTTTTTTAGAAAAGTTATATGACTCTACTAACAAGACTTAATGAAAATGTAATTTTTGATCAAGAATTTTTATGACTAACAGCATTGTTCCAAACATATAATTACAGTTTATCTCAAATTCTTTAAGCTAAATTTTCACATCTAATAAGAATAATATAAAATTGACAAAATGCAATAAAGATGAGACCCAATCAACAAATGGGAAAAAACATCATGTAATTACAATATAACAATATGTGTTTACATTTTTTCATAATGTGCAAACAATAGTAGGTTTCTTGGCAGTTTCAGAAAAAACGTGCATTAAAGATTATTAATTGTGCCCAATGCCCATTATATTCAAGTTACACTATGCCGATCGGCATCATTCGGCTTGTGCCGATCGGCAAAGCTGAATTAGTGTGGACGTGCCGGTCGGCTTTGCCGATGTATCGAAAGCCGAACCGAATTGGCTCGGTCCTGATCAAAGAAAGCCGAACCGAAGTTTGTAGTGTGGACACGCCGACGCCGATCGGCTTCAGTCGACAGATAGTTTTCATAAAGTGAGGTTCGCATACTATTTATTCTACAGTGGGGGTACTTGTGAGATGGTTCGGTCGACAGATAGTTTTCATAAAGTGAGGTTCGCAGACTATTTATTCTACTGCAGTGGGGGTACTTGTGAGATGGTTCGGCACCGATCGGGGCGTACTCACTACTAAAGTAATGTGGATGCCATGCCGAACAGAACGTGCCGACCGGCACAGGCCGATTGGCCTCATTCGGCATAGTGTGGACGCGCCTTTATATTATAATCAATCTACAAGGTACTCATCATACTAAACCAGCAACACGTTTCTAGTGTGAGTGCTTGGTATAGTTTTACACTTAAATAAAGCCTTGTTCTCAAGTGTCGATGTTAGATTTCATGGCACCGTAGTTCCATGACATCTACTGTTTAAATTTTAAGCACCAGGTAACACTAATGTCGTGATTTGTGCCACCGTGTGAACGAGGCTTAAGATAATTTAATTTTATGCTGCTTATTTGTCAAGGCAAAATAAATAGTCTGTCAATTAATGTGGCACATAGTTTCCTCGCGTCATGTTGTGTACTTTACTTTTATTTTGCTTTTACCACCTATTCTGGTCTAATTTATTTGATATTTTCCCCCTCCTCTTATTTTAAATCTGTCAAAATTGTTTTGATTTTTTAAACAAATAAAAGTATGAATTTAGCAATACATATTTAATGCTTTATCAATCAATTTCATTTTATATTTATATGTTAAATAATCTGGGGATATCTATGGTCTAAGTTCGTCAAACATCAAAATTTCTTAAAAAATACTTTTTAAAGTATAGGTCTTAATAATAAAAAAAAATCGGTCCGATACAACTCAGACAAACTTTCTCATATACTAGTTCAAATTTACTTAACCCAGTGTACCCATTTATTAGTTTTCGTATGTACTATGTACATTTGATTATTACTGAACATTTCATCAAAATTTATCATAAAAATAACTTCTCCCGGGTGGGGAATCGAACCCGGGCTCTCTCTGTCCGTGTTTTAAGCTATTTTCTCAGGAACTAGACTTTTCCCGGGAAAACGGCTTATATCGTTAGATACGTATTTAAATGGACTATATTTTAGAATTTTTTAATCAAAATCGTCGGAACCGTTTTGGAGAAATAATTTTTTTCAGAGTTTTTGAGGGGTAGCGCCCCCAAATTTAAAGCTAAAATTAATTTATCGATTTCGCCTCGGGGTATGATCTTTCTTTACATGTATGCCAAATTTCATGAAAATCGGCCCAGTAGCTTAGGCTTTAGGCTTCTGCACAGACGACAGACAGATATTTTTTAAAAACATATTTTTTGGACTCAGGGGACCTCAAAGTGTGTAAATCCATCAAAATCGAATTGTCGCGCCATCAAAATATTTTCTCTTTATATGAGAAAGTAAAAATTCGGTCCGAGACAACTCAATAACTTTCTCATATACGAGAACGGCTTATATTGTTAGATTTGCATTTAAATGGAATACATAATAGATTTTTTAAAATAAAAATCGACGGAACCGTTTTCGAGATATGTAACATTTTTTCAGAGTTTTTGGGGGTAGCGCCCCCAAATTAGGAGCTAAAATTCATTTCTCGATTTCGCCTCAGGATATGATTTTTTTGAACATGTATGCCAAATTTCTTTAAAATTGGCCCATTAGTTTAGGATCCAGGCATCTGCACAGACAACAGATAGGCATTTTTTCAAAACCACTTTTTTGGACTCAGGTGTTCTCAAAACGTGAAAATCCATCAAAATCGAATTTTTGCGCCATCACAATACTTCCTCTTTATATGAGAAAGTAAAAAAAAAAAAATGTGCATAAGGAGAACAAAAGCCGCCGAAGGTTTAAATTAATATGGGACTAACAACGGGCTAATTATGACCAACCATCCAAATTTCATTAATATCAGACGAATAGTTTTAAGATATTAATATTGGTTCACTAAAATTGTGGACAGACATCTAAACCAAAAATGTTCCCTGATGTCTAAAATGGATTTCTGTCTTGGAAATTTTGAAATCGGGAACATTGAATAATTTCGTTCTTCAGAATGATTACAGTGTTTTCGTTATCTTCGGTAAGCTTGGAAGAAAACACGAAAACAAATGTTACGAATAAGTACAGTAATATCGTCGTTATAGAATAAGTAAAATGTTTCATGACAAAATATTTGAAATTATCTACACCTGAGAATTATTAGCCATTTCGCAAGTTTCGAAGGCACAATGCACAATTTGATGAATATAAAATTACAAACACAAAAAATTAACAAATTAAAAAAAAATAGTAGCAGTCGAAGAAAATACATTTAGTGACTTGTGTTAAGATTAATATTTTATAAAGAGCATTTAAAGTTTGTAATTAACTATTGAATATAAATAAAGAATCTTGGAGTAACTTACTGCGGTTGTTTAGCGTACTTGATCCTGTTTTTGGTTCTGTTGTTTTTGCCTTCTGCCGAGTCTAAAATTAGAATGACGTTTATGAGCAATATGCCAGCTAGTATCAATCTTCTGTACCTTGTAAAACATTCTTTGGCAGAAACGATACTTCTATACGCTTTAACTAAATTCATTAAGCCTAGTTATCAATGAAAACAATAGTAATATTTAAATTGTAGATAGATCAATTAACCATAGATTCATTAAAAAAAATAATAATATTAACTGATTAATATTGCTTTTGTATTATCACGATATTAATTATTTTTTCATTTCATCCCTAAATACGAGTTTTATATTTAGTTCGAGACTATGTACAGGTAGAGACTAGAAACGTGAACTTGGTGATGTTTGAGGTTATATTGTGAAAAGGTTCTATTTCAGTTATAAGTACGTTGAATCAAAAAGGTGGGTCAAGCATAGGACGCATGCCCTGCTGCAGAGCATGCGTGGATGTCGGCGATTTCCTTTACAAAGCCCAAAGCCCATGCTTCTACTTCTACAATCCAAGTAAAGCTTCGCCTCATTGATTCTATTCACCTACAACAATAAATTAAATATCTAAACCCCTCGACAGGAGGTGACTCTAAGAGATTTATTAAAAAATTATTAGAGGAATTTCCATTTCCTTTTTCAGACAATTCTCTATCATAGTAAATTTCAATTTTAAAGAAATATTTGGAAACAATAGATATATAAATATAAGGGTTTCTTTTATTGGTTATACCAAGGAAATACTGAAAAAGAAAGCTCGTTATTTTATTTTTTTAAATCTTACACGGTATATGTACCTATAATGCTAAGATATTAAAGCGTTAATGGAGGTTATCTTAAAGGAATAAAGTATACATTCGTGGATAGACAGTTCACGTTTATCCCCTCCCCGGCAATTATATATTAATGAAATAAAAATATAAACGAGTATAAATACTACTACTACTAGTACTGCAGAGATGAAGCAGACTACGTAGCGATATTGTTATGGTCAATAAATTAATTTAGGTTTATAATTATTAGTCAAAAGGTTAACGTTGTTTAAGCTGAACTCTGTAGGTAAGTTGTAAATTGTAATTAGTAAAAGTAAACACGCATTAATTAGATGGAGGAATCCAGTTAAAATAAGCAAGATAAATAATGGAATTATTCAATGGCAAAAAAAGTTCGAAGATCAAATGGTTCTACTCTATGCCAAAACCCCATTGTTACCTTTTTTGCTTCTTGCTTCTATATACAATTTAGTTAGTTAGTTAGGAAGTTCAGTGGTAATAAAGCAATATTCAATTTCTTCTTTATTTATGTTTGATTTACAAATATTGTATTGATGCTAGAAAAGAAGTATAGATAGTTTATTGGGATAAAAGTTAACTTTAATTTCATTGATAAATTTTCAAAAATTAATGTTAATAACGTCCTCCAGGAAATATTAATTTTTGTCGGACATATTTAGGCCATTCACGTCAAACATCAAATAGCCCCATACACGGTAAAAATGTTTGCGCAAACATTTTGACCGTGTATGGGGGCCTTAATGGGAAAACTAAGTAAGTTGGCGAAATTTCAAAGTCGAAATCAATAACGGCATCAGCTGAAAACTCTTAAATTTAAAATCCCTGGTGACATCCATCTTTAAAATTATAAAATTTAAAGGGGACGGCACAGTCCCACTTATAGGGGACACATGCTTAAATTTAAATTTTTTTGGGTTTTCACGAACAAAATGCATATATATATATATATTTCTGTACAATTGTTAATTAATTAAGTTCATATACTTTAATATATAAACTAATGATTTTAATGTATATTAACTAATAATATACTTTATATATATACTTTTTGTTAGTTAATTAAGTTAATATATATTAACTGTACATTTGTTATTTGCTAAATACCAAAATTTTGGTTTTTGGAGAGCGAGATATAGGGATATCGACTGTAAATTAATTACAACTTGAGGATATCAAGGATTAAACTGATCGTCGCTATCCTCAGTTGCTATATTTATGCACTGCACGTACTCAAATTTGACCCAAAAGGTGTCTAAACTTATTAAACCTCTCCAACGTAAGTGTGTTCTTTTTCCTTTTCCTTTCCCATCAGAGTTCCCATTTACTAAAAGAAAATAAGGATTTATTTTTAGGGTTTCGTTTTCGTAGATCATCCTCGAAACTTCAAAACCCATGCCTAGGGTGATGTGTCTGTCTAATTATCCGTCGTACTTTGGTTCGTATCCCTCAAACCATTCATGCTAGAGAGTAGAGAGTTGAAATTTGAAATACTGGCGTAACTTTTTGACTTGACCCACTTTTTTCCGAAAATTTTCGGAAACAAATTAATTTCCCCTAGATGATCGAACCAGACTCAACTCCTTGTATTTATATTTTTTGAGTATGTCTGTCGCTCAATTTTTCTGAATCAACATATCTTAAACTACTTGTCCCCATTTTAAATAAATTTGGATAAAGGCCATTAATTATCCCATTGTTGGTCCCATATAAGTTGCAACTTTGTGCGAGCACTCATTGCATCCTTCCTCACTGGTTTTTTTATTACCTTCAAAAGTACTCATCTGATTTTTATGGAATTAGGATGGTTCGTCGAAAGTCATAACGGCTTCAGCTGAAAACTCTTAAATTTAAAATCCCTGGTGACATCCATCTTTAAAATTATAAAAACTTAAAGGGGACGGCACAGTCCCACTTATAAGAGGACACATGCTTAAATTTAAAGAGTTTTGGGTTTTCACGATCACCGGTTTTCACGGGTTCACTCAGCCCCAGATTAATTTCAACTGTCTACGCTTTTTAACTAAATTGATAATTCATGTAAAAACCAAATCAAATTAAATAAATCTGACAAAAATAGGTTGTAAAATTATTAAACTAAACGAAATAGGACGCGAAGAAGCTATTTATATTTTATATACATATGTGTCACACTAATTGACAGACTGTTTTAATTTCATATAGGGCGGGAGGTGGGATGGGGAAATAATAAGATGTTATTTCAGAATATAATAACGTATACGTATACTTATATGTTTAAAGCCCTACGAAAGCCTAAAAAGTACTTGGATCTTGGATGCAAGTATTTCCGTGTGAGCGCTTGATTTACCACTAGGCCCAGGCCCAGAAGGCCCTGGCCTAGGGGCACTAGGGGCGCATAATGCTAGGGGGCGCGTGCTATAAAAAATATTGTTCCAATAAAGAATAATTTTTGTAATGAGTCAAGAAATTCCTTAATTTTATTTTGTTTTATACAGTTTATTGGTGTGGGTAATTATTGTTGATTGCTGCAGGAACTTTTTATATTCTTGAGTGCCTCAACACACAGATGTGTTACTCTAAAGAAAAAGTGTCTTTTACAACTACAAAATCTATCCAAGGTTCGATGGTCATTTCTTTACGACGCCTGTACAGTTGTAAATGAAAACAGAGAAGGTATTTTAAAAAAATAAAATTGCTAATGTAAGTGATGAAACTACCTTAGCATTAATTGAAGCCAATGCTTTAGTTAAGATACCTTGAGACTACATTCATGGCGATTTTATGGAGTTGGAGTAGGTCCTACTAATGGAAAGGTAATGAGGTGAACATTAAACTGCAGTATAAAACCAAGAGCTAGGGAAGATTATTACTTACAAATCTCAAATTATTTTTATAAGGGATTTTATTACGGAGAAAAATTCAAACTGCCACCCTAAAGATTATTTTCCTAAGGATATTTACTGGATCGACCCCTTCCTGCCTGCCCTATGGTATGAAGAGGCAGCAAAACCTCTTGGGCCAAGGAACGTCCAAACTTT
Organism: Gerris buenoi; assembly: GCA_001010745.2. NCBI lineage: Eukaryota > Metazoa > Arthropoda > Insecta > Hemiptera > Gerridae > Gerris > Gerris buenoi. The sequence goes on along the minus strand of KZ651610.1, from coordinate 320,560 downwards.
AAATCCAACACTGGACGACAGCTGTCATACAATCATTTTATTCTTAACGCTCCTTCCAAAATTAGATTACATTCCTCTGGACTGAATGTAATACGTATTTATAAAATCCCGTCAAGTACTTGCAAGTGACTAAAAGGGTTTCTTCGGTCATAAGAATTCATTATTATTATTATTTATTTTTTTAAACTAAAATATGTATTGTTCACTATTAAGAAACAAGGTGCGCATATATTATTATCCTTTACTATCTTCGGTATGCTCTTATTGAATTAGGGGTAAAATGGCCGCTATTTTGGAAACACGCGATATATTTTTGTGAACCAAATTTCAATACCTTTAAAATGATACCCAACTTCAATTTTTGAAATCACCTAAATTTTGGAACCACATACTTCCGGCCCCCCTGGAATTTTGAAATTTTTACTTTTTTATATGAATTCCCGGAAATATCATTGGACCAGAGAGATGTATATTTCTGTATTTTTGCCTTATTATTAGGACCTGTCCTAATGGGTTAGCGTGGGGGAGGGGGGTTTGCGTTTTGTTTTAATTTTTTAGGGGATAAAATGGTCGCCATTTTGGAAATACATACAGGTTTGTGAACCAAATTTCAATACCTTAAAAATGATACCCCACTTCGATCTTTAAAATTACAAAATTTTTTGTGCCTCCTAGTTACGGCCCCCTAAAATTTTTATATTTGACTTTGTTATATTAACTCCCGGAAATATCATTAGACCAGAGAGATGTATATTTATGAATTTTCCTTATTTTTAGGACATATCTTAATGGGGTAGTGTGGGGGGGGGGGGAAATTTTGGGTTTGTATGAATTTTTTGGGGGGTAAAATGGCCGCCATTTTGAAAATGCGATACATATTTGTAATCTACATTTTAATACCTTTGAAATGATACCCAACTTGAAAATTACAAAAAATATAAAATATTGAGATCTGTTCGCAATTGATCTCAGAAATTTGGAGTGTTTAAGTTTGCAATAGGTATTGTGTTTTTGGGCAAAAATGTTTAACTTATATACCAAATTTCAAGTCTATAGCTTCAGTAGGTCGGGAGATATACTCCAAGATGCGACGGACGGACGAACTACCAAAAGCATTTCTAGGACGACCTTGAAACCCTAAAAAGGAGCATATTTATATTGACCAAGAGGCATCATGATCAGAGAAAGTTCGTTGAAACCATTTTAAGGCGCGAATATTTTTTCCACGATAAATTATGGATTTTTTTGACTGAATAATAATCTATAATAATTTAACAAGACACACACTTTTACATGTTTATTTGTTAACTCAAGCCTATGCATGCATTGATGGTGTGACTATAATAATAATTATGCGGATATGCAAAATATTGCCAAAAATAATAATAATTTAACTAACTCAAAATCTCCTTAGACAGCCAATAAAAGTGAGTCTAAACTTAGATATAATCAAAATCATTGGAAATGATGCAATCTCATTAGCATAAGCAAAAGATCAACTAATTTAAGACCCAAGTTTTTTCAGGTGGCATAATGCTCTCTGGCTCTCTACAACACTATATTCATCTTTTGTTGTGTTTATTCCAGAAAAAAAACCTTGTAAGTTTTAGCAATTATTTGTTTTTAAAAAAATGACGAGTTTTATCTGCGTGATGAGCTTTGTAGCTACCTCAAGCTTAAATGTGATTTTATTTATTTATTTAGTTTTTTAGTTTTGTCAGTAGATATATACCTACATGAAAACGTGAGTATTGCGGAACTATCATTAGATTTCGAGATTTTAATGAATATTTAAATCTTAAGGTAACATAAAATAAGTTATAAATAAAAATAGTTTGTCTATTAACAGAACAGAAGCATTGAGCTCATACTACAGACCTTTTCAATGGAATTTGGTGTTCATTTTCACTTTTGGTCGTACCTAAACATTTTCTCATACACTCTTTGAGATACTAACTGTCAGAACTGTTAAATGAGGAAACAAATGTAATAGTTTTTGGATGACAAATAACAAAACTTTAGAGCAAAAAAAAAGATATAAAAAATATTTTCCTTCAAGGTCAATTGCTTAGAGGATTTTTATTACCTGGTTATTTTCTTTCGTAGTTTCTGGCAAGAATGACCGGCACCAATTTTATCTTCTATTCTAATATCTATAGTTAGAAGAAGAGAGTCTTTATGCATGTATGTATTTGTAATTAAATCAACCGTTTTATTCTGATCTTGACGAATATTTGCTCATTTGACCTTGAGGGCAGCCAAGAAGGCGTGAAGTGGAAAACTAGGAGGAAAAAGGCATAGAGGCCGAACCGTTGGGATGACGAATTAGGGTAAGACGGCAGACCTGATGAGGATGGGAGTGGGCAGATAGCACCCGATGAAGGAGAATGAAGGCGCAGCGCAGGCCCAAGCTCTGTACAAGTGCTGTATCGTCGAGGAGTAAATAATTCGTAAATGTTAAAGACAAAGTATTCAGGTTTACGGGAAACTAGGAAGAAAAGATAGGCTATCTATTTTTTTTACTTAAAAAATTTAAACGAAAGGTTTAGGATGGGAGGCTAATTTTTTGGAGTATATTGATTCACTACTATTTTCACAACATAATAAGAATAAAATTATAAACTTGACCAGTCAATGTTTCTCAGCGAAGGGTGTCTGAGTTGACCTATGGTAAAGGGGTCAACAAAGAATCTATTAGTACATAATATTGGGTGCAATGTGCAATTTAAGAGTTAAGGTCTCTTTTTAGATCTTTGGCATTTGACTATCTAAAATATTACATAAATAGTTGATAGTTGTGTAAACAGGTAATGGAAGATGAAAAATGAACTCTTATTGCTCCAGATATGACCTTTGCACGCCCAGCCTGTGTTTTCTGTAAGGCTGTATACTGTATACTTCCAGATTCCTTATTTACTTTTTTTTTACCTAACAAATGATTTCTTCTAAAAAGGATAATAGAACACAGTAGTATAACTAAAACTTGTTGCTTCTTGGTAGTGAGCCAAACAATGCTGAGCAACAGGCAACTGCCAATTCCTCCAGGTCCCAAGTTATGGCAGGTTAGGGACCATCGTATAACAACAGGCACATAACTTTATGAGATTATATAATATTTAAAGATGCTGTTGTTAAACAAAAATTAAAAAAATCATAAACATGTACATTATATAAGTAATATGTATGATATAAACAGCGTTATTTTCAATAAAGTCGGATATTTAATAAACCATTATGCCTCTTCGTATTTTATCGTTATTTAATTTGAGAAGAATGAAAGTCGATAGATATTTTATTATTTGTCAAATGAAATTATGTTCTTCTTTTTCATTGTGGGAGTGGAATTAGGGTGGATTCCTAGAATTCTGTGGAAGAGAGGCCTGTAGGTTGGTTGGATTGGAGAAGGGGGGGAAGCTCGTTGCCTAAACCCCCGCAATATTATCACAGGTGATGACCGATAGAGGGGGGGGGTGGGGGGCTAACAAGACTCCACAACTGCTAAAGGGGGAGAGGAGACTACGCCATTGACAGGTAGCGAATTCTAGTGGCATATTGAGAAAACTATCTGTAAACAAGAAAGGAGACCTAAGGAGGTGGCGCTCCTTGTGGCTTGGTCAAGAACCAACCCCTCCACTGATTCTTGTCTAAACAGTGATAAGGCCGGGCTAGGAGCCTCAGTACTCGAAACTTGACTCTCTCATTTCTCTAGTTATCATCTAGATTGATACTGGCCGGTAACTATGATTCACATTCTTCTTAAGGATTCCCCGGACGGATCAGGATATCCGGAATATTGTGTCGGGTCTTTAGCGATCGATTAAACATGCGCACTATGTAACAATGAAACGGATCCGAGCAAATGTGGGTTGCAGAGCGCTAGCGGCGTTTTTCTACTTCTCTCCTTCCTTTCTATGAAGGTCTCTCGACTCGCAACGGGTTCAGATTAATTTAGTCGATCTTTCGGAATGGCCGAGGACGAGAGTGGTGTCAACGACGACACCTCGGACGGTAACGAATCCATCCTCAACTCCAAGTTCGGCTTAAGGGCCAGGGGACGGAAGGGGGCGTTGAAGAAGAAGAACGTATACAACGTCAAAGATCACAAGTTCATTCCGAGATTTTTCAAACAGCCGACTTTCTGCAGCCACTGTAAAGACTTTATTTGGTAAGTAAATAAAATTATGTTCATGTACATGCTAGTTGTTACTAGTTGATGAGGGGGTGATAATGTGGCCAGANGGGGAGGGGGGGGGGGCTAACAAGACTCCACAACTGCTAAAGGGGGAGAGGAGACTACGCCATTGACAGGTAGCGAATTCTAGTGGCATATTGAGAAAACTATCTGTAAACAAGAAAGGAGACCTAAGGAGGTGGCGCTCCTTGTGGCTTGGTCAAGAACCAACCCCTCCACTGATTCTTGTCTAAACAGTGATAAGGCCGGGCTAGGAGCCTCAGTACTCGAAACTTGACTCTCTCATTTCTCTAGTTATCATCTAGATTGATACTGGCCGGTAACTATGATTCACATTCTTCTTAAGGATTCCCCGGACGGATCAGGATATCCGGAATATTGTGTCGGGTCTTTAGCGATCGATTAAACATGCGCACTATGTAACAATGAAACGGATCCGAGCAAATGTGGGTTGCAGAGCGCTAGCGGCGTTTTTCTACTTCTCTCCTTCCTTTCTATGAAGGTCTCTCGACTCGCAACGGGTTCAGATTAATTTAGTCGATCTTTCGGAATGGCCGAGGACGAGAGTGGTGTCAACGACGACACCTCGGACGGTAACGAATCCATCCTCAACTCCAAGTTCGGCTTAAGGGCCAGGGGACGGAAGGGGGCGTTGAAGAAGAAGAACGTATACAACGTCAAAGATCACAAGTTCATTCCGAGATTTTTCAAACAGCCGACTTTCTGCAGCCACTGTAAAGACTTTATTTGGTAAGTAAATAAAATTATGTTCATGTACATGCTAGTTGTTACTAGTTGATGAGGGGGTGATAATGTGGCCAGAATCGTGTACAAAGATGTATTGTATTGACTAAAGGTCAGTCACATCCATTTTGACCTGATGATACAGGTGTGTAGGTGTAGGGACTGATTGTTTTGGACACACCTGTAATGCACTAGTATTGGGTTTGGCCCTAAAACAATTGGTATATTTTTTTTGATTTCCCAGCTTTATAATTTATGAGCTTAAGAATTTATGAGGGTTTGCTAAAATTTTGTTTATGAGTTTACAAGAAACTTGCTACAAGAATGAGGATCCACCCTCATTATTAATTTAAAAGAATTTGATTTTAATGGTCTCTGCCCAAATATTTTCCATTTTATTTATTAAATTGTTGGTGAAAAATATGTGGTCTTAACATTGCTTTTATCTGTTGATTTAGCTTCACATAATACACCTGTTGTGCATGTATAGATTGAAGATAATGTTTTATATTTAACGAAATAGCTACATTTCCGAATAGTTAATTTATTTATAATAATATATTAATATGTCTTCTTTTTTTCTTCAGAAACGTTGTAATAATAATCATATTTATCCAGTTTTTAATTTTGTAAATAAATAGTTGTTATGATAGTTAATTTTGATAACCCAGCCTATTAAAGATTTTTTTTTATCATCTAAATATTTTGTTGTTTTATTCGAATTTTAGACTGCTAAGACTTTTTAAAACAGTTAAAGAAACATATTAATTTAGCATCATGTACTTAACGTATTAGTTACATTTATGCTACTTCCCTCTGAAAATATTAAACTACCATTAAAATTCAACCAATAGGCCTCTACAATTTTTTTACCTCTAGAAATTGTTTACTACCAAACCAAGTCAAAACTGTAAAACAATATTTTCTTATTTATGAAATATTTCTGCATGCATGTGTTGTTTAATCTTTGGAAAGCTACCAGAAATTTGCTATACCTGCTATCTTTTTTGTTTTATCAGTATCGTCCTTTTGATTAAATAAACAATTTTTTTTTAGCAAATATTATTCAACTTTAAGAGGATTGGGGTTCTAAATAGTGTGGGGTCTTACGTGAATATTGATTCAGATGGTGTCTGCACATCAATCTGTTTTATGTTGGGAAGTTGTTAAGTATCTTCTGAGCGTTTGATGAGATTTTTATTAAAAAGTATTTAAATTTAAAAAAAAAAATCTATAAAATGATTTACATTAATTATATTGCTATTAATTAATCCATAATGATTGATTTTTCCGAATAAATAAGTAACAAGGCCTAAAGAAATTTCAATAACTTGATAAATTAAAGTAGTCTAAGGTGGTGGTACCCTTTATTAATTATGAGTTTAGTGTGTGGATCCGTTTAGGATAATAATCAAAACTTCAGTTTATCTAGGCAACGTTTCGGCAATACCTGCCATTCTAAAATTATTAACGTAGCCTAGATAAACCGAAGTTTTGATTATGACCCTAAACGGATCCACACACTAAATTGATAAAATAAATATAGTTGATGGATCTTTATGTGTGAAAATTAAAACATTAATCCATTATTGTTTTAAGAGACGTTTCGACCCGTAATCATATTCTACGTTTCAACTTCAACATATTCTATAAATTGATAAATTAAATGAATCGTTCAGGTTCAATACTTTTATGCGAGTTTAAGATATTATTCGCAAATAATAAGACATATTCAACAATTCTTCAGTAACCAATTTCATTTTATACATACTTTAAAATTTAGTTAAAATGGTTGGTCTGAAATAATCTTATGAATTCTTCTTCTTATTACTTCTTATTTAATTTGATTTATTAATGACTCTTTATGTACCTCCAATGGATGAATTTGATTGCAAATCAACATGATCTATGTTGAAAAATATAAATTAAGCGATATTAATTGAAATAATCAATATGCTTATTGACCTCTTTCTATTACAAATAAACAAATAGATGAGACAAAAAAATGTATCTTATGTGGTCTCTAATTAAGGTGAATAAAGTATCATGCTCAAAATGATTTCCAAATGTTGGTGAATTCACTTGAGCTGTCCTGCGGTGTGAGCCCATAGGGGGATGTGGTTGAGACTTAAAGGGCTCAAATGAAATCTTTCTTCTGCCCTTGGGCTTTTGAAGCCAATTATCCTTGATGCGGATTCCAAGTCCCTTAGGGTTTGTCTAATTCTGGTTCATGTGATATAAATAGAAGATGCTGTGTAATGGGAGTCATTAGATGTATAAGTTGCTTCAAACCTTTCTCAAAAATTTAATTATCTGTTAATTATTAATATAATGTTAAAGTTATAATATGATATTGAAATTCAATTATATATCTAATATATATATATATATACTAATATACTGCAAATTCCAATAAAAGCTTATTTATTAAAATGTGTTTTTTTTTTATTCTGTTTGTTATTATTATTATTTTAAATGTGTGATTAAATAATTATTTTTTTAAATATAATTATTGCTCTATTTTAGGCCTAATGATTTCAGGGCGAAATATAGCCAAATAAATTAAAATAATTAAATATGTTATTTATATTTTTTTTCCTTCCCTGAAGACCAATTGAAATAAGAATAAATTAATACTAGTACTACTATTAAACTAAACCATTAATGTGTCATTGAAGAAAAAAGTGAACACTAATATTTTCCCCATAAATTAGATTTTTTTTTTGTTTAAATATGTGTATACATAGGATATCCGTTTTGGTTTTGGGAACCATTAAGTAAGTGTGTAAAATTTTTTTCATTAAATGATAATTACCGAGGGTTACGGCTATTTACACGCACACACACACGCACACGCATATATATATATCTATTAGTACATAATATTGGGTGCAATGTGCAATTTAAGAGTTAAGGTCTCTTTTTAGATCTTTGGCATTTGACTATCTAAAATATTACATAAATAGTTGATAGTCGTGTAAACAGGTAATGGAAGATGNAATTTTGTTGGTTAATCTGTCTTCTAATTTTGTAAACTAAATGTAACCAACTCTCCGACTATTTGGAAAGCCAAAACTAAATTTGATTTCATCGAATTAAAAGTAATTTTTTCAAAGTTTGAAGGAATGCTTGTTCGAATTTGGCAGGAATTATCCTTGAAGTCATTACAATCGACGTATATAAAGGATGTTTTCAATTTTTGACGTCGCGAGGTCTACTGTTCACAGAACTACTAGTTATATGCATATAAAAGATTTTATGCATTCTACGTGTATATTGGCTGTGAATTCATTAAAAAATTGAGGATTTTCTATTTAATTTTTAATTTCAAATTGACTCAGTTTCTATTTATGCACATCCTTAAATCTGATCCCAAGAAAGTGTCTAAACTTGTTAAAAGCTCTCCGTCGTAAATTCATTATTCTTCTCTCCTCTTTATACCTTTTCCTTTAACAACAAACTTCAGACTTAATCTTTAGAAGATTGGAAGTCTTAGGAGAGCTAATTCTAGAAGAGGGTTATTCTAGTCATCCGATCGAGCTGAAATTTTGCCCATAGACTCTGTATCAATACACGAAACATTCTATCTTTTATTCTATTCTGTTTGTAGGGTCATTTACCTACACATTCACATTCACACTGATTAACGACGTTACTTGTAAAAATACAATAACTGTGATTGTTGTGGACATTTTCAAAGTGTGCATTTGTATACAAGCTTGCCAATGAGTCACACAGTCACACAACCAATATATAGGAATATAATTATAGTTTTTATTTTTAATTTAATGTCATCATGCAATTGTTTGTTGATAAAAGGATCTTGAAACATCTTCCTTTGTTCCTTCAAGAACATCAACATGTTTTAAGCATTATTTTCATTAGGTTCTAAAGATATTTAATTTATATCTAATTCTCAAGGTGGCTCTTGTAAATTATAATTGAAATAAAATGTTAGCTTATAAATTACAGTTAAGTAATATAAGACTATCCTGTAAACTTTTTTTATTTCCTACTTTAATATTCACAAGATATTGCCCATAATAATATTAATAATTTAAGCACCTTTAAAAACAAACAGCCGAAAATAAATAATAAATAATTAGAGGTACTTAAAATTAAGTTTGTCTTATAAATTAAGTTAAAATTAAGTTTGTCTTATAAGTTGAATTTCGCAAAAGGAGCATGAGGTGAGGGATAATTTTTAAATTGATTTACCTGACTAATAAGTGAGAAGGAGGTTGCTAAATAAAAATAGACTACCAATTGGTGTGGCACATAGCTTCCTCGCATCCTACCTTCGTAATTGATTGATTTTATGCTTTTGCAAACCATTATTGTCTAATTAGTTTAATTATTTCCCGCGGTTTTTTTTTTTTTTAATCTGTCAAAATTGTTTTGATTTTTTACATGAATGAAAGTATCAATTTACCAAAAGTTAAAGAGCGTTGACGGTTCAATTTAATCTGGGGCTATCTGAGGGTTACTTTCAATAAACAATACAAATTTCATTCACATCTGATAAGTACTTTTGAAGCCATAGATGTAAATAAATGTATGTTTGTGCGGTTGTAGAAGAGAAACAAATAGGCGCAGAAGGTTGAAACTTATATGGACAAACAATGTTATAAGGAAACAATGGGCTAATTATGACCTACCACCCAAATTTCATTAAAATTACACTGTAGTTTTTAAGATATGGTGGTTCGCAGAAATTGAACGACAGACCGACAGACAGACGCGGAACCATAATCCATAAATGATCCCTGAAGTCTGAAACGGATTTCTGTCTTGGAATTTTTGAAATCGGAGACATAAAAATTTTTCGTTCTTCAGAACGATCACATAGCTTCCGTTACATTCGGTAAGCTCGGAAGCAATATGTATTTACATATTTTCAGATATAACCCCGTCCCTTGGTTAATATATTTTTTGAAATCATTTTGCCTCCTAGAATAAAGTAAAAAACATTTCTGAAAGAAATAAAATATTATGTATTACCCTCTTGATAGTTCTTACTGATTCAAACTTATCTAGTTATAGTTTTTATTTTTAATTTAATGTCATCATGCAATTGTTTGTTGATAATTAAAATATGCTATTTTACATTCTAACGAGGCGAAGAAGTGTATTTTGACTGGTTCATAACTGTACACTAAGAGCGAAGCTACTTTATAGACTTTCAATCATCACGTTCGTAGTCTCAGACATATTCCAGATATCTTTCTCCCTTTACTCTTTTTCTAAATGTAGTACAGTACCTAACTTTGTTTTTATATATGCAATATGGTATTTTTGATAATGCTAATTTCGTGACGTAATTTTTTCAGTTTATCAAATATATTAGTTATTAGTAACTGATTCCGTCAATCAGTGAATACGCTTTTTATAATCATGACCAATATATACCTATATAGTGTCTTCCTGTTACTTTACTTAGTTTAGGATATTCTCTAATCACATCTATTAAACAAAGTTACAATTAACATGAGCTTTTTTAGGGGGGCCGGCGCGGCGTAGCCGAGTGGTTAGCACCCTCGACTCTGAAACCAAAGTCTAAACCCCCGGGCGTGAGTTCGAATCCCAGAGAGGTGAGACATGTTTCACACTGATGATCTCATCGAGTAGATGAGTAAAGTTGCCGGATAACCCCGTCCTGTAATAACCCTGGCAGTTGATCGGGACTAAAACCAAAAAAAAAAAAAACTAGCTTTTTTGGTTTTGTAGTTAACTGGTCGATTTTGGTTATTATTCACGTAGTAAGTTCCACAAAATTTCGATCAAATTTCTATACTACATTCTTTTAACCCAAAAGTATAAAGTAATGCCTCATACTTCACCATTACATCCGAGTCTGGGAACTTTTCTTTTACTCGTCCATTGAGCATCTTGTGTTCCTCTACCCCCTTTACACTTTTAATGCACCAGTTAAGGTTTGTCTAAATTTTCTCGCAGCACTTTCTTTTAAACTCTACGTTTCCTTGCCCTAAGTAATTGACCGAGCGAAGCGAGGTCTATGTTTTAACTTTTTCTTCCCCGGTCTTGCCCAGGTACTGGACCGTTTTGCATTTAGTTTGAAAATGTTTGTTACGTGCTTACTGCCAAACGCTTTGTTTGATTTTCTTCAAATTTGGCATGGATGTTCTTTGAAGTCACGAAAAATAACGTATGAGTTTTATATTTAATGAATTTAATTTTTACAATTTTTATAAACAAAAATAAAATTTAAAAAATTAAAAATATTTTTTGTTTATCATGTAATTTGGCATGAATATTCCTCCAAGTCTAGAATAATTATGTATGGTTTTTTGTTATATATATTTTTTTTAAATAATTAAAAAAAATAAAAGTTTAGACTTTTTTTCAAAAAAAAATAAAAAGAAAGTTTTTATTTTTTCTTGAAATTTTGAATAGATGTTCCTTTAAGGCATTAAAATCGATTTATATGCTTTATTTGCTTAAAAAATGTTTAGAAGTAGCATAAAAATAACCTTCCAAACGGGGAATCGAACCCGGAATCCTTCGGTTTAAGAGCTAGCCGGAGCTAGAGAGGCCGGTATCCTCCGGGATGCGTTCATTACCTACAAGTTTATTTTATCTTTCGCCGACAAGAATATGTATGTATACTTCATAATAGTTAAGAATATTTGTTATATTGTAAATCTTTCTGCGTATTTATATTATTTTTCTAAATTGCCTTAACTCCTGATGAACCTAGCATGCTGAAACTTGCACAGATTATTCTATTTCTGACGACCAGTCTGAGAATCAGTTAATAGTTAATTAATTAATTACTATTTATTAATAAGTTAGTAATTTTGTTGGTTAACCTGTCTTCTAATTTTGTAAACTAAATGTAACCAACTCTCCGACTATTTGGAAAGCCAAAACTAAATTTGATTTCATCGAATTAAAAGTAATTTTTTCAAAGTTTGAAGGAATGCTTGTTCGAATTTGGCAGGAATTATCCTTGAAGTCATTACAATCGACGTATATAAAGGATGTTTTCAATTTTTGACGTCGCGAGGTCTACTGTTCACAGAACTACTAGTTATATGCATATAAAAGATTTTATGCATTCTACGTGTATATTGGCTGTGAATTCATTAAAAAATTGAGGATTTTCTATTTAATTTTTAATTTCAAATTGACTCAGTTTCTATTTATGCACATCCTTAAATCTGATCCCAAGAAAGTGTCTAAACTTGTTAAAAGCTCTCCGTCGTAAATTCATTATTCTTCTCTCCTCTTTATACCTTTTCCTTTAACAACAAACTTCAGACTTAATCTTTAGAAGATTGGAAGTCTTAGGAGAGCTAATTCTAGAAGAGGGTTATTCTAGTCATCCGATCGAGCTGAAATTTTGCCCATAGACTCTGTATCAATACACGAAACATTCTATCTTTTATTCTATTCTGTTTGTAGGGTCATTTACCTACACATTCACATTCACACTGATTAACGACGTTACTTGTAAAAATACAATAACTGTGATTGTTGTGGACATTTTCAAAGTGTGCATTTGTATACAAGCTTGCCAATGAGTCACACAGTCACACAACCAATATATAGGAGTATAATATAAATAAAGAATTTATAATAATAAAAAAATTGTTTTGGTATTATTATTGATAATATACGTAATTAGTAGCTGGAGTAATTAGTCTTGATAATATTCGTAATTAGTAATTAGGAGGTCGTTAAGATGTAACTTAAGTCAAATTTTAGACTTTTCTTATCACAACTATATAATTTCACTTCTTCTGTTGGTGAGTTATGGAGGGAAGACTCAATGCTTCTGATGTATCTTCCTTTAGATGCATGGAGTACTTAAGATAATCCCTGAATTTTTATACTTGATCATTGCATCGAAAATATCGTACAAATGCTATGGCCGAGTCTTAATCTAATAAAGACTAATAATTTTTATAAAATACACGATGTATTCAGAAAAACGTTTGCGTTTCTTTACTAGTATTTTTTTTCTTGCATCAAGTTTATTTATTTGTAAGTTGTAATGTAATTTTAAGCTAACGCTATGGGCATGCACGCCAAAATCTCTTTTAATAAAGAAATAATTAAAAAAATCAAGTTTGAAGACAGCTTGTCTGTTGGACCCAGTTCAAAAGGGAAGATTGAAATGAGAATTTTAATTGAGTTTACCTTGTCTGACGTTGGGGGTTCTATGGGTTCTGGCTTATAAAACTATGCTGGTCTCTTGCCCTCTTCAAAATGTATCACACCTAACAATGTAAAACTTCTCGAATATTCCGAGCATTTCATATTATAGAAAAAGAAACAGGTGCTAACAATTAATAAAAACTCTTTGTTAAATCCTTATTGTACTGTTTTATTGAATTTATGTTACATCTTTAATTCTTTTCAAGGTTAAATAAAAAAGATTGCTATAATAAAGTCTTTTTGGTTGAATGAATTATTTTTCACTCGGGTATTACGCTAATGTCAATGAATAAAATTGCATTTATTAGACCTATTGTTAGAATAGTCGTATTGTAGATAATTAATTTAACACGAAATTGACGTCTAATATATTTATTTTTACTCATATAAATAAAGAAGTTAAATAAACTATTGTAGTAACAATTAAATAAATGTATGTCTGCGCTTATTAATGATAGATAAGTAAATGATTGCGTTTAAAAGACTTAAAACTCTCATGAGTTTAAGATATTTTGCAATTGATTCGACGAGAACTAACATCATTTTATTGTCCGATTTTAATAAAATGTGTATGGTTGGTTAGCTCATTTTTGGTCTCATACAAGTTTTATCCTTCTGTGCCTAATCGTATAATCTCAAAATTGTTTTGATTTTTTACATGAATAAATGTATGAAATTAGCGAAATTTAAAGAGCCCAGACTGTTGAAATTAATCTGGGGCTATCTGCGGGCTACGTTCGAAAAAACCATCCAAATTGCTTTTATTTGTAGCATTTTTATTTTGAGTATTTTTGAGGATAAAGGTGTAAATAAACGTATGTCTGTGAGCATGTGGAAGAGAAACAAATAAGGAACCAGGCTAATTATGTCCGACCATCCAAATTTTATTAAAATAGTAAGAGTAGTGTTTGGGAGTAGTAGTTTGGGAACCAACATATCGTTCGCAAGAACTGAGTGACGGACAGACACGTGACCAAATATGTTCCCTGATGTCTGAAACAGATTTCTGCCTGGGAATTTTTGAAATCTGAGACAATAAATTTGGTTCTTCAGAACGATCCCATAGCTTCTGTTACCTTTGGTTAGCTCGGAAGCAATAAATATTTAGTAATTATTAGGTCCATAATCAATATTATATTCATTTATTTACTAGGTCATGATTCTTGATCAATTTTTTATTTTGTTTTAAAATTTTACTTAAAGTTTGGTATAAAAATATAGTACAGATTTTATTCTATAGATATTCAAGAAGCTTTTTTCTGCGATTAATCTAAAGGTGATAGTGAAGTTAAGTTGAATGATATTTAAAAGATTTCCGATATAAGATATGATAGGAGATGTGAAAAGCCTTATACAAGTTGATTGGCTCTTTAAACTTCTTTATTCATTTGAATTGCCCTTTTAGCTGTCATATTAAACAGCAACCCTTCTTTCGCCCCTTCTCTTTTTAAAATCCTTAGGCAACAAGGTCGTAAACTTAAATATTAAGTATGTTGGTATTTTAAATCTATCGTGGCACCCTTTTACTAAAATTAAAATTAACAATGATCTTTTACCTAAATAACCAATTTCCTTTTTAAATGATTAATTAACAAAAATAAGTCATATATATGCATATTTAATTTATAATTTCCTTTTTGGTTAATTTTTAAAAACATAAAAGGTCAATATTAGTCAATAGTAGTTAGTTTAGCGCTGACTATTTGGTGAATAATTGCAATACCTTTATAATCTTAAAGGAATAGCTGGGATTGATAACTGCTTGGATATTTGATTCTTAACATTTTATTATATAATAATCTAGATAGAGAAAAAAATAGTAGAGGTACTAATGCTGTAGTGTTGCATCCACTCCTCTAGTGTAATGTAACGAGAGGGTGTTAAATGTGAGCTAGAGCTAAAGGGAAGTGGTCGATATGGTTGTCGGGACGGATTTTTAAGGTACAAGACCGAAAAAATATGGTTAGGACGTGTCTCTGTCCTTTCTAACGACACCCGTGGTTTAAGATGTCGTCTATTTTCGTTAATGGGTGTAACATATACTTTGTCTTGGTTTCGTTTTGGAGCTTAGTCGATACGAAATCTCATTGATCCCTTTTTTTTCTCCTTTTATAAGAAAACATATAGTACTTAAACCGAAAACGTGTACGACATTATGTTACGATTACAGTTACATTCTATTTATAAATACGTGTACGCTTGCGAGTATAGGGTTAGCCCCAAATCCCGAAAATAAGTAATTTAACCAAATTTTAAATTAAGCCGAAACTGGATTTAGCGTTCAAAAGAAATGAAAATGTCGCTTCTTTCGGCTTTCAAGGATTTTGAATAAGTATGTAGTTGTTAAAGTGGAGACGTTAGTACAAGTATTGTTTACACCATGATTGATTAAGCGTTAAAATCAAAGTAAACTTCTAATATCTATTTCTTGAAATCGACTTCAAGAAATAAAGTAAGTTATACACATAATGATTCGACTTGGAAAAAGTAAGTTATACACATAATGCTTTACACACATTGCGATATCTGTGTAATTGAGTTAAATGTCCTTTTTATATTATTAAGTTAAATCCATTCGACCAATATAGATATTGTACAACATCCCCCCCCCCCTTTTAGAATAAAAATATCTCATTAAGTCCTGAAGAGTATAAGTAGAAAAGGAGTACAAACTAAGTTTACCCCATAGTAGTTCACATGAAGTACACATTAATTGTTGTATGTACACATAATGTGGCAGTTAGTTACCTCATTTTTAATAATTTTGTTTGTAATTGTGTGGGACCCCGATAAATGTTACTATCCCTACCAAATGTTGACATCAAATAATGTTTCTAGCAATTCTTACTTCTTGTTTAAGACAGCTTCGTTGTAATGTTTCAAATATAGTTATTGAAATATTATGGAAATTTAATCTTTTCAAAATTGGATTATTTAATGCCGGAGATAAAAATTGAAGGCTGGTTGTCTTATAATGTTCTTGAAAACCTTGAATTTATATTTTTTAATATTTCGCTGACATTAATTTAATACAAATCCATAATAGACACATGTAAGTAAGTTCTTCAGTGTCGTTATTACTTGTTTTAAACAAGTTTATTCTGAAATTTTACTATGGCAGACAAAAAGCTCGTAATATTTTAAATGCTTAATAGTTTTACTTTCATTGATTATTAATATTTATTATGTAGGATTCGATTTTTTTTTTTTTTAATCTTTAATGATTCATCTTAATGTCAGAAATCCTACTATATAGTACGTGGCACGAGAGACCGATCTCCTTAATTTTTCACAACATACATTATTTATTCAATATCTTCTAATAGCTTGGATAAAATGCTTTGTAATGGCAACAGGTTGATTTTATTGTGGTTTATCGAAGTAGAAAGTCTATCTCTATATTTTAAGATAAGTGGAATACAAAAAGCGACAGGAAACTGTCAGGCAATTTATGAACATAAGGACACTAGTTGAACGTTTAAATAGAATTTTTTTGTTTTTATCTTGTATTATATTCCATTCTAGCTACTACATTTATATCTGTTACACATTGTTTTCAACTTTGTGAAAGTGTTATGTAATAAAAATTATATAAAGTGTTATCCATTAAAAACATTAAGGCGGATAAATGTAATGAAAAATGAATTACACTATTCGGCTCAATGCTTAATAGTCGAACCAGTATAGTACCGAATGTTTTAAAAATAGATTTAAGGGAATACTCTATATAATTGTAGTGTTAGTTTTCGATATTGGAGTACTAAGTTAATTTTCATCCAAAAATATATATCTTAGTGAATCTAGTTTCAAATTTATTTCAGTGAGAATATAAGGTGTTTAGACTTAATGAACAAGATGGGAGGTAGCGTAGCCGCGGCGGTTAAACCACCTCTGCTCGGCCATCACTGAATCATTGAGTGGAACGAGATGGGGTTCGATTCCTCGGCGTGACACTCTGATTTATATGGCTCACTATTGATCACATCATACTCGCTTCGGCGGTATAATGTACATATGTATGATGTGTGAAGTGGCTGCAACTCTCTACCGCGGGGCGTACAAAGGGCCTAAGTAATGGCCTAATTGCAAGGTTCGAACATGTGGTTCGTCCTACCCGTTCTAATAGGAAGTACTAGACTACTACTACTACTAATGAACAAGATCCCGTCTTTCTGTCTTGTTTGACACAATGAGCTGATCAACTTTTTTTAATTGGTTAACTAATTGACCTTTTATGAAATAGTCAAAACTAATCCGTATTATATTTGGTTTTAGGATTTTACAAAAAATAATGATTTTCATCGATTATGTATGATCAAATTTTAAATATCGGATCAATTTCGTTTTTTAGAGCATTGACTTTGTCTTATATAAAAACAACCGCGCTAAAATTATTATTATGGCAATACTGTAAGTATACTTATAGCATGATCATAATAAATAATTTTATTTAATCATTGAAAAAATAAAATAATTAATTTAGTCGACTAAATTAATGAATTAATTAAGAAACAGCAATGTATAGTCTAAATCATGAAATGAGTCTAGGTCTCACTACTAGCAATTATTTTAATTTTACAGAAGATATTGTGAAAGCCAACCTTAAAGAAAGAAAAGTTAAATCGAGGAAGTGATTTTTTATAAATCGAAGTTCTTGGTTCCTGTTCCTGCATTTTATGACTTACGAAAATAGTATGTTTTCGTGAAGAGTAGTTTCGTGGCATCAAATTTATTCGAATATATATAATATATATTTTGCTATCTTTGATGAATAAGTTATGATTGGACGTTGAAATTACCTTAGACAAATCTGTGTCCAGAATTTATTTTCTGATCTAAATCAAATTAAATTCTAGTCGTTTTTTTTTTTTTATCATAGTTAAAAACTATTAATAACCCATCATTAGTGCTGAAGCTGTGTCTGTTTGTAACCGATTCGAAAGAGGGTTCTGATGTTTATGTCTGTGATTTCTCTTCTGTCATTGATAGTTTGTGTAATAAGACCTATTAATAGGAAAAACGCTTTAGATCACTGGTAACGATTTTTTTCTAGAAACAAAATTAAAATGTCTATTATATTAATTATAATTATTTGATCTGAATTATACATATATTTTTTTCGATGATCTTACTTGTTAAAACATTTTAATGGTATTTTAAATATAAACTAATCAGGTTTACAAATAAGTAAGTTGTATTTGTTTAATAGGAATTAAGGAGTTTTGCATAAATATTAATTACTTATAAATATTTACGTTATTTTTATTTCCGAGCTGCCAAATGTACCTCCAAGAGGTCAACCTTTTTTTTAATTCTACATTTTTTTTCAATCAAAATTCGTTTCAGGGATCAGAAGAAATGTTTGCTCTCTATCTTTCGGTCAATTGTCTGACAACATTTTTACTAACGCCCATATTTTGAAAGCAACTTGCCTGATTCTGGTAAACTTTGGAATGTTATGCCAAAGTTAGTACCGTAGGTGCCCCCCTCCCTTTTGTAATTAAAGTAATTATATTTGACCTACTCACGTTATAGTGGTACTTTACGCGTCTAGTGCAAAAAGTAGCATTTTGCATGCGAGTGTGGTGTTTGCACCCGAGCGACAGCGAGGGTAGTAAAACCACACGAGCAAAGCAAAATGCCGTTTTCGCACGAGTTGAGTTTATCTAAGATTGTTGAATTTTATTTATAAATACAGACAAAAATATTTAATAAACTTCCTGTATGTGAGTACGTATTTCTCTTGTGATAACGATGAAATTTATTTATTAGTATTTTGTGCCGAATTAATTATTTCGGGAGGCGTAGTATTCTCCTAATTTTCTTCATAATCACTTAGTAGTAGTCCAGTACTTCCTACTAGAACGGGTAGTACGAACAACTTGTTTGAACCTTGCAATTAGGCCATCTTTAAGGCCCTTTTTACACCCTGTGGAAGAGAATTCCAGCCACTTCACACATCATACATTTGTATATTGTACCGCCGAAGCGAGTATGATGAGATCAATAGTGAGCCATATAAATCAGAGCGCCACGGCGAGGAATCGAACTACATCTCGTTCCGCTGACGATTCAGAGATGGCCGAGCAGACGGGGTAAGTAATTTAACCCACACGGCCACGCTGGCTCTCACATATTCACATAAATCACATCACATCTCATAATCACTTAAATCACTCATTGTTTTTCACTAAAAACTCGATGTAATCAGTTAGTTTAATTAAACGAACAGCAAATTTGTTTTTTTTTTAAATGTAAACAAACTTGCTAATTGTGCGTAAAGGTGAAGAATTCACATTTTTTACCGCACTAGGGTGGAAAAAAGAGGAATTATGTAACGCGCATGCGCATTGAATACAACTACGTAAAGAATCATTTTCTTCGCATCTAAACAGAGATACAGTCTTTATATTTCGTATCAATCGTAGATAAAAGGATTATATAGTCTACTTACTTAAAAAAAATGCATTTTTGTTAACTGGTGCTTGTACAAGAATAAAATAAAAAATTTATTTTAAGAATGTGTATAAAATTACATTTAAAAATAAAAAATATAGATTATTANTATTACACATTTATATAATCATCTCGACGTATCCATTCATATGATACTCCTCACGGTGTCGAAAAAAAAAATGTTTAACCCTTAAGTTTTTTTACCCTATTTTTTTTTTTAGTCGCTATATTTTTAATATGTGTGGGTAGGTAGAAGACATATACATGCCAAATTTCAAAGTCATCGGACGAAAGGTGTAGCCGTCAGAGCATGCGTCGGACGGACGGACAGACACACGCGCGAAAATATAAGGGTCCTTGGCTTTTGCCTACGGACCCTAATAATGGACTCGAGGTGGCTCAAAACGAGCAAACCAATCATAATCGATATTATATAATACCTACTAGGTATATGGTATATGGAAAAGTAAAAAGAAGATGTTGAATAGAATGAAAATAAGGTTCGAGAGAGTTTCCCTGCTACAATAATGCTTACAACTGAAATAACTCCTTTCAACTGACCACATTCAATCTTTTTTTATTAGCTATTAACTGAAGCAGTACAATCCCAACCAATCAAACAGCGCTGTAAGTTTGTAACTGATTGACTCTGTATACAGGTGTAAGAGAGTTAGAAGTAAATCGATACTTAGTCTCTATAGAAATTCATTCAGTAGGGTTTACAGTCTCCGTCACTTCACTAAGTTAGCTATTTTCTTAGCTCTTTCCTTCACATTTTTTCTTAGTTGTCTTGCCCGCTGAAGATGTGTTTACACTACTTCTGCTCAAACTGCCAATCAGATTTTCTTTATGCCGATCTTTTCTCTTCGACTATTTGACTTATTTACTCTCCGCATTCTTTCTTTTTATAGATTTTCTTTCTTATTCTCTATTTTTAGTCGGATTCATTCTCTTCCTTCTTTACTTTTTATCCTTTCAATATCACATTTCTTTTATTTCTTATTTGTGTTTCTTTTTCTCCTATTTGTTTTATAGATTAGTTAAAACTGGGACTGAGGATAAATATCTTTATTCTCTGATCACGGAACAAAAAGTGCGGGCAAAACGTGTCCTTGATGTCCATTCTTATCAATGAAGAAGTCTACCATTGATATATTTTTTTCTGATGTACTTTTTGATTTTATCTTCTTTTTTATAATCCATTAATACACTCTAATTCTTATCAATTTCAATTCTTATCACAAAAAACTAACAAGTTTCTTTCCATACAAAAGATTAACTGTAAACTGGAATTGTTTAAGCTATTCGATATTAATAAAAAACGAGACATGTGTTGTAAAAAAATGTTCATTTTATTTTATCTGTTCTCCTATTATGAAGCCTTGGTTATTTTTTCTTCATTTTTTTATTTTTTTTATTACAAACATGAATATTATTTTATGCTATATCATACTCTAAAATATATACATATATGCTATTGAGATTATACTTTCTCCATAATAAATTGATTCATTTGGTTTCCTTCTCTGTGATTCTATGTTGTGAATGGAACAAGGTTTTTTTTGCCTGCTTTTGGTTTATAATTTGGATTCACCCACAGTGACGTTAATTTAAAAAGAGAGACTTCCATTCTGCAGTCCTGACTCCTACTTTGGATCGATACAGCAGCTCATTGTTTCGTTTTTATTTGTGTAAAAAAAAACCCCTCCCTTTATTTATAATCCTAAAGTATTCATAGCCCTGAACATAATATTTGACTTTTTTTTGAAGCAAGATAAAATGAAGAATATTTAATTGGTATTCATTTTTAAGTAATCTCTTGTGCTATAGTGAAGAAGAATTAAGAAATACATTTTATATGATTGAACAATTGGATTAAGTGCCTAGGTATTTCATTTTGTATGTAAAAAGATGTGAAATTATTGATTCGGTTTTAAAATTATTTTATTTAAATCGTTTTAATAATTTGGAGTTAAGTTTTTGTATCTCTACATTATTTATTATTTCGTAATAAAGAAATTAATATTATTAGGAATGAGTGATGGACCACTTTAGGTGTGAATAAATACTAATTACATCATTTTTAATGTTCATTGAAAATTGCGTAATTTGTATTTATTCACACCTAAAGTGGTCCATTACTCATTCCTAATAATATTCAATCTAAAAGATGTCGATCCCAACATATCCTAGAATAAAGAAATGTTGATAACTCTTATCTATTATGAAACAAATTATTTTTAAATTCAATATGCTTATCTTTTGGAACAGAAGTTGACTTTTCTTTAAACAAATCCCTTGACGATATTAGCAGATTTTATTACATTTATGTAGTTTTACCAAAAAAACCTTAAGTGTTGAAGAAAGAGCTGTTTTCACTTCCTCCATTCTGTCGAAGCTTTATGCTCGTGAATTTTTGCATTGGTACAGGGTAACCATGTATAAGTCAAATGAACTTGCTCTAATATATCGCTTAATCGCTACAAATAAATTTATACACATTTACTTTTTTGTAATTAGGCTTAGATAAAGGAAATTAGGCTATTTCTTAATCTCATAAAAATTATGACAGATAATAAGGATATTTCTAAAATAGGTAGTTTAGGTGGATAAACATTGTTAATATCTAGTGGATTAATAAAGATTTAAAATTAGAATGAATTAAAATTTTATACTCAGAAGGGACTCAGTAGTAATTTATAACTCGAAGACCATTCATAGAAAATTTAAATGATCTAAATAGGTAAAAATGTAAATCATACTATCTCCGAGGCCACCTACTTTTGTAAATGGATGTCACCCATTCACTTGCTTGACTCTGAGTTATTATATCCAGTTATAACAGATTATTATTAGCAGTGTTACTGTGCGATAGGGTGATTTACACATTATGCTTATATTGTACTAAGAAAAAATGAATTACCTAGTTTTATTAATCGTTGGTGATAAAAAAATAAACATTATTAACTAAAAATGTGTGAGTAATCTGAAACCAGTTTCAAAAATATCAACTAACTAAATATTTATTAATTTTTTTTCTCTCTAATTAAAATTTAAATTGTATCTGTGTCGTTTTTAACGATTTTTTTTTAAAATGTGTTGTTTCTTAAAAGCAAGCAAGTGAGTTATAGTTGCAATTTTTATGAAGAAATACCTTAACTGGGAGTTGCTAGTGTAGCGGTTTCTGATTATGTAAACTTGTCATGGAAGCCGTACTCAGGCTATAAACCTTTCGAGTTTCCTAATCAGTTTCCGCTCTGCTAACACTCCCTTGTAAGTTCTGCTACAAGAGAAAAAAATAAATATTGGGGACAGAAAAAAAAAACAAACATATTACTATTTTAAATAGAATGTCTCTACATTTCAATCATTCTTATTTTGTTGAGGGTAGCATTATTTATGTAATTGAATCATAGGAAGTTACACGAGAATGACTGTTTGAAACATTTGATTGCTAAAAAATGTATTGCAGTTCATTATATATATTACTAATTATGGATAGTGTAAGATCACGTATATTGTTATCTAATAGATTAAGTAACCAATAATATCCATTGAGAGAAATATTATTTTCCAAATAATCCACTTGTTTTTTTTTGTATTTTATCCAACAACGTAGTTACGACTATCTAGCCTGATTCGTCCGTTCTTCGAGTTGTATGCAGAATAATATGCAGAAGGAAAACTTGATTAAATTCGTAGCCTAATCACAAAATATTTATAGGGACCTGTTACGACAATTTTATCTAATTGTTGTCAATGAGCTAACATAGATGATCATGTTTATATAATTTTAAATGGCTTTTAATTATTAATCTAACAGAGACTTCAATAATAGACTAAAGTATTTTCTGTTGCTTAATCATATTTTTTAATCATATTCTGTTACGATGTCTGTTATTTTTTGTTATTGTATTATTAGTTTATAGGATTGTTATTTAGTTATAAGAATTTTTACAAAATGTATGTTACTGAGTAATTATTTATTTATTTATACTATTTATTTATAATACGTCTTTTTTAGTTAGTATTATAATACGAAACTGGTTAATAGTTATATCAACAATTTTTCTAATGAATCAATTTATTTTATTGAATGATTATTTCCACAAATAATTGTTGTCTTTTGTTGAACTTAAACCTAACATTAACGATATATAACAAAAAGAAATTTGTTTAGCTGTTTTTTTAAATTGCATGTTTATTAATTAATTATCTAATTAGTTTTCACTTCAAATTTATTGTACATTTTTACGAATTCAGACCTTATGGGTCACCACAGCTTAGGCTGAAGCGCTGTGAATAGAAAGATAAAATTATTATTATAAGAAAAAACAAAATGCATGTACTATATTCACATCAAATAAATGGTATTATTATTATTATTATTAT
>KZ651610.1:270656-280786 GCA_001010745.2 Gerris buenoi | reverse complement strand
TTTTTTTTTTTTTTTTTTTTTTTTTTTTTTTTTTTTTTTTTTTTTACGCCGTAGTTTAAGTTTGATTTTCATGTGGTAATGTTCAATGAGATTCATTTCTTTTTAAATATATATAATCTATAATGTGTGAGGTAAGATTAGGTGAAGTATGGGATTAAAATATATTAGCCTTTAATCTTTTTTGCCTCAGTTATTTATTAAATTTTTCATATCTGGATCAAAACTCCCGTAAAGGAAATGGTGTAAGCCAGCAATTTTCATAATATGGTAGGGTCGTAAAAGCTGCTTGTTTGGGGCCCTGGCTCTATTACGGTAGCGATTTCGTTGGAACATAGATAGACTTTTAGCTTGTCCCTTGAATCAATCTTGTAAAAGCTTTCTCCATATATTCTTATTTACTTCATTTCTGTGGGTGGTGAACTCTTCTTGCTTTAACTCTTGGTAAAACAAGGACGGTAGGTTTTTCTTAGTATAAAAGCTTTTTCCATAAAAAGGAGTTTGGGAGATAAATGATGTTTATCAAAAAATAGGCATTGTTTATAGATTGGGCAAGATATGATATTACGCTTATTGGAGAAACCTGTAGGCAATCTGTAAGACATTTTTCTTTCTTCTCTCTTTCCTTTCTTTTATATTTTTCGTATAATAATTTATTTATAATTCAATGCATTTTAAGATATAATTGTTTAGAAGTAATTTAATCATACTTTCCAGGTTATAATGAAAAACATTTTTTTGTGGTTTTGCTTCTGTATTTCACAAGATTTTCTTCTTCAGGGTTCTGCCTGATTTAGAGGAAAAGAGTGCTTGTCAACAAGTCCTGGTCACACCAACAGCACAAACCACTTGGTAGCAATATTAAAATATTATTGCTTGAATATACACGAAGAGAGTTTTTCTGCAAAGAAAACTCAAAGGTAATTACAGAGTGGTCGAATGTTTTAAGTTAGACAATTTATTGAATATGACCAAAACATCCTTTTCTGAAATCTAATGATTCTATGTGAACTTATAGGTTCTATGTGAATCTTAAGTTATGAAATGGTGTCAGCTGTTATATACAGGGTGATCCAACAGTTCGGAAACGACTTAATATCTCCGGTTATAATTATAATTGAGATATATTAAGTTTCTGTTTGCATTCCCATGTTTATCATTAATTAAAAACTACTTTTTTAGTGGGTAATATTTTTTTCCGCCATGTTGGTTGCCGCCATATTGGATTCAACTTTTAAATTTTAAATTGATGAGTAGATAGAAAGCTCGGGTTTGCGGCAAATGTTTTCTTTTTTTAAGACCTTTCCAAAAATATATCACTTTATGGGTGTTACAGTAATAATAATTACCTACCTATTAAAAATTAGTTTTTAATGAATGATACAGATACCCGCAAACAGGAACTTCTCAATCTCAATTATAACCGGAGATATTAAGCCTTTTCCGAACTGTTGGATCACCCTGTACATATTATATGCTATATTCATCTAGAAATATCGCCATAAATTCATATTCAAAAATGTTTACATTTTACAAGTAGTTCTGTCCTACTAGTCATTTTATTTAAAAAAATTGGTCCGATTAATCGAACTAAATTCTATAGGTATAGCTCTGTATTTAAATCTCATAGTATCTCATTTAATTTATTTATATTTCAAAAGTGATCAAGTGGTGTTTAATTGCTTTTTGTTTTCGATTTTAAAGAAATAAGATTTACTTTAATCAATATCTTGGAAACTAGATTTCCCCCGAGAAAAAGACACATATCATTCGAGTGGTATTTAAATTGAATGCATTTTAGAATATTTAATCAAAACAATCAAAACCATTTTGGAGGAATAATTTGTTTAATTTTTTTTTTTAAATTGTTTTTGGGGGGATAGCGCTACTAAATTTGGGGTTAAAACCCATTTCTTACTTCGACTCGTGTTATGATTTTTCTGAACCTGCATACCAAATGTTATAAATATCGGCTCTGTTTTGGGTCCACGCGTCTGCACACACTACGTACTACTGACTTCAGACTACAGACGATAAACAGCCATTAAAAAAAAAAAAAAAAAAAAAAAAAAAAAAAATGGGACTCAGGGAATCCCCAAAACGTGTAAATCCATCAAAATCGAATTTTTTTGTGCCATCTCTTTTTATTAATATTGTACAAACTTTCTCTTTGTATATATGTACTACGTATATGAGAAAGTAAAAATGATGGGTAATAAGTAAGAGGTTTTACTTACATTCAAACATGAGAAGAAAAAATAACATTTTTCACAAAAGTTAGATACTTTGGTGCTATACTCGGTACTTGCCTAGATTTTTTTTTTTTTTAGACATATTTTTTTTAAAGGTTACATTCTCTAGAAGTATTTAAATATTTAAAGAGAGATACTGTAGTCAGAAGTGGTTCATTCTCAATTTTTTTTTTAAAGGCTTGTTAGTTATAACAAGGGATGTTTTAATGTAACATTCTAGCTTAGAATAGTACCTACACTTGTTTCTTCTCTTGTAGCTTTAGGGAATTAAGGTAGAAAGCTCTAGACGTACACAATCCTATTTACATTGCTTTATAATTTATATTCCTCAAGGGCCCTTTTTGGACTCCTTAAAGGGATGCCTCTCTGGAAGAGAAGAAGCTGAGGCCCCCAGGCGTGTTCCCATTCATATTCTTATCTGGCCCATTGGTACGTGGACCCTTCTCAATCCAATTTAGTTTGGCCTGCATTTCACATTCGGACAGCTATTTTAAAGAAGGACGCATTAGAACCAAGTGGTTTACCTTATTTCTTATAATCTGTATAAAGCTGGGTTTAAAAATTGCTTGTAGTAGACGAAACTCTATATATTCCCGTGCTTCGCTACTAAGTGTTGTGTTAACATAATGAATTTTTTTTTTACTACCTACCAAGAAAATGCTATATCAAGAAAATGACCTTTACAAAATGCTTAACCTAAGAGAGATTTATATAACGACTAGAGCTAGTCGTTATACTTCTTTTTTGTTGAACACAATTATTTTGGTATATTTGACTCTCTACTCCCCAGGCTATCAGGAGAGCTACTAACCCTCAAAGCAGGTTTTATAACATTAGCAGTGTGAGAAACAGTTACATATACCTTAGTCAAACACCAGTCACAGATACTGGGCCTTGAACTATATCTATGGGCATAGTCCTTCAGGGAATTCTTCCAATTCTTACCTTCTAGAAAAACATTTGCAGCATAACATAACTTCATTCCCAGTCAGCGAAATCTTCCCCCTTGATGCTGACATATCCCCTAGAGATCCTTTGGATATAATTTGGAAAAATCACAAATTATTTATTGATTATGATCAAAGGAGGAGCCTCCTTTAACACTAACGTTTTTGAGATGTAGTAGTATTTTATCTCCTCTCTTCTCCCTCCTCTCCCATGTGTCTTAGCCGTCCTGAGTTGAAATTGGGAATATCTATTATTAGTATAGATGCTCAGACCTACATAGGAGAAGTCCTTTCTAAATATAAATTTCCTAGCTTCTGGGAAATAGAATTAATATTCTGTATTATTTTCACTTTGACCTTATTCTCCATCGAATTATAAATACATATTAAACTAAGAATGTTATTCTTAAAAATAAAATATTTATTTACCGTAACAGAACCAATTGTTTCTAGAGCGGTGAAACTTCAATACTATTGAATTTGTTAAAAAATGGGGGAAAAAAAGTTTGAGTTATATTTAAGTCTTCTTATCCTTTATATAAAATAATATTATTAATCTTAGTTATAAATTCAATGTTTATAGAATGACCAATTTTTAGTCTTACATATTTAACGCGTAAATAAAAAATCGATTCATTTTAGGACTTTACATGAAGGGAAGGATTTTTTGTTTATGGCTATAAATATTCATAAGTTTATTCACATCATAAGCTTAAATAATATTTTAAGTATAATAATTATTTATACATTCTCAATGAATACTAAAAGCTTAAGTCAATTGTTGTTTGTTTAGATTTATATCTATTATTTTCATCCACTTACAACTGCGTTTAGAATATTGAATATTATTAAAAATTAAATATGATAAATATACGTGTATAATATAGTGTTTGTAACCGCAAATCCGAAGAACCGCAGATCATGAGAAATATGAACGTCTTGAATTGTGTAAACATAAGCGTGGTTTTTTTTATTGCGTAATTAATATGTATAATAATATTTAATAAATAAAGCTCTTTAAATGTGTTATGTTTAAAAATGTATTACAACGAAGCTAATGATAAATTACATAAATAAATATATGGATTCTCAATTCTCAGGCTAAAACTCTATTTAAAATTACACGGTAAAATTCTTTATTGAAGATCAAGGCCAAGGCTAACCTAAGGAGGAAATACAACAACTTATGCCTTGCACTTTAAATAATTAAATCTATTATGTATACTAAATGTCATTCTTGCTGGCAAATATTAAATGCCATTAAATATTTAATGTGATTAAATATTTATTTAAGTTTATGTTATTAAGAAGTGTAAATCTAACATCATAAGATTATCTTGTTTGTGCTAGATTATATTATCTAACTTAATCGTTATCCTTATTTTAAATACCACTATGCATTTCTTGTATTTTTATGTTTTTAACATTTTTAATTCCTGTTATAAATTTAAGTTTTATAGTTTGTGCTAAAAAAAAAAAATATATATATAATTTTGCTTATAACCAAGGTGGCAATGTAACATGAAATTCGGATAGTTTAACTTAATAGAACATGTAATATTAATAGTACATTACGCGTCTAGTGCGGACAAGTAGCATTTTGCATGCG
The DNA here is from genome assembly GCA_001010745.2 of Gerris buenoi. Classification (NCBI taxonomy): domain Eukaryota; kingdom Metazoa; phylum Arthropoda; class Insecta; order Hemiptera; family Gerridae; genus Gerris; species Gerris buenoi. The sequence continues at coordinate 275,981 of KZ651610.1, read as the reverse complement.
AGTATGGAGTTTGCACCCGTCCGACAGCGAGGGTAGTAAAACCCCACGAGCAAAGCCAAATGCAGTTTTCGCACGGCTTGAGTACCGTAACGTAAACTTATTTAAATACATATTTTCACAATAATCCACAAAAAGGCCAAGTTAAGTCCCAACTTTATTAATTGCAAAATAGACTTGTTTTATGGTAATTTACTACTTTATTCCTTATCAAATTCATAAACCTATATTGGCTCTTGATTTCCTAAATTTAAACATTTAATGTGAATATTATAAATGCTGAATGTCAAGAGTGAATGGTATGACCTTCAGTGTCTTTAAGTTCAGATCACTTTTTGGCATAGTTTCGTAACTGTTCCTTTTCATTGTTGAATATAGAACCTCGTAATTAAGAGATCAAGCTTATAATTATATTTAATAAATGACTAAATTATTATAATTAAAGTCACTGATGATATTTTAAGCAAAATACTACATATATTTTTATCCTCAGTGATATTAAGTTTTTTTTTTAATAATAAATAGTTTTATTTAAATTATTTATTACAATAATTTATGTTTATTACTAGTCATCAATTACAAATTGTCTAGAAGTGCTTCTGTCCTAACCGTTTAAATTAAACTGAATTCTCGTTTGAGATTTCAGAATGTGTAAATTATACTGGGTTGAATTATTAATGAGTGAGTTGGCCTTGTTATATAGTATTCATAGCGTTTCTTCATTGTGGGCGCGTTTCACATCTCACAGATGTTTTCTGTTTTTAGTAACTGGGATTAAAAGATTTGGAAGTAGAATTTTCCATTTTGACTTTAATATACAACTGACATTGATTTGACCTTTATGGTAATCTATCTTCATCGCCTTGTATCTTTCTACTGCTCCCTACAGCTCTAGAAAGATTGACTTTCTTTTGTTTCTTTTTAACAAGTCTTCTAACTTTGTTGCAGCGCACTTCTTTATTCTTTGTTACTTTTGTTGATTTTGTTTTTTCGTCGCTGAGTACGGGTTGGTAACGGGTTAGAACCCAAGAACCATCAAGGGATTTGCTAACATTAGTTCTTGATTTTTCATATATGTACATTGTACAAATAAAGAGAAATTGTGTGAGAAATGTTTAAAATATTTATATTGATTTACATGCGGAATAGTCCAGGAGACAGCGCAAAAAAGTGTCTGACTATCATCTAGCTAGAATTTGGTAAACAAATTAATCTTTTAGTGCTTTTTAAGAATATGTGGTCTGCTATATTCGTCTGACATAGCTTGGCAATAGGCATTTGATAAAAACATTCCGTAGTCAGACACTTTTTTGCGGCCATCTCCTTGACTATATTAAGTCTTATAAGTTCAAAAATTGTGGTTTACAAAAAAATAACAGTCTTTTATCGTTTGCAGATACGAGGTGCCTAAGATTTTGCGATGACATTTCGCAAACATGCTTTTGGGAAAAACTATGCTTTAGATAAAGTCGAGAAAATAATTTTAACTCCAATAAAATCCAATCGTCTTCCAATTAGTGTGGCATATAGCTTCCTCACATCCTATTAATTCGTATACTTTAATTATTTTAAGCTTTTACAACTTATTATTTTGTTAAATTGATTTAATTTCCCCCCGTTTTTAAACCCGTCAATTTAGCAAAATTTAAAAAGCGAAGACGGTTGATATTAATCTTAGGCTATCTGCGGGCTACTTTCGACAAACTAAAAAAAAAAAAAAAAAAAAATCAAATAAAACATTCAAAAGGAACAAAGCTAAAAATCAGAATAGCACTTATGAAGATAAAGGTGTAAATAAATGTATGTTTGTGCGCATGTTAAAGAGAAACAAATGGGCGCTGAAGGTTAAAACTTATAGTGGACCAACAGTGGGTTAATTATGACCTACCATCCAAATTTCATAAAAATCGGACGAGTGTTATTAAGATATATTGGTTCAAATAAATTGGTCGACAGACAGACACAATTTCTGTTTTGGAATTTTGAAATTGGAGACAAAAAAATGTTTTTCCCCGTGTTTATACTTACTTTGTTGTTGGATTTAAACGAATTTGAATGCAAATATTTTCAATCCCAATGCAAATTGTATTTTTACGCATTTGTGATATAAATTCTAGTTAAATATTATTTGAATTGCAAAATTGTTAAATTATTAATATTAGCTACCTTCTTTTTTATCGAAATCTAAAAACAGACCAACAGAGTGTGCGATGTTACATCTGTTCTATAATTTATTTTTATTGTTTAACTTCCGCCAGAAACATTTCATTATAATTTAGTATCTTAATTTTCACAGTCGTGTACAGTTTAAGGCTATTATCTTATTTTAAAACTGCTTGAGAAAAACTGAACGCAAAACAAAAGATTCGACGTCAGGTATGTGAGTTTATTATTATCAGCGTCCTTCAACACTGGTATATTTATTTATTTTTAACATTCAGTATCATTTTATTGGTGGCATTTGACTCAGATCTTAACATTTATTTATTTTTTTTGTTCATGAATACCTTGATTTTTATTATGTTATTTTTAGGGTTTCGTTGGTAAAACAAAAAAAAAGAAACCCTTATAGTTTCGTTCATGTGTCTGTCTGTCTGTCTGTCACTCTGTACGGTTCCAATAACTTTTGAAGCAAAAGAGATAAAAGCGTGAAACTTACCAGTATTAATGATCGTTTTGACGCGCACACAGGAAAAATATAGAGAACTCAAAATAATCAGCTGTTCAAATTCAAAATGGCGGATAATTCACATCGCGAGAAAAAAATATTTTTTTAAAATTTTGAGTGGGGTATCAAATGAAAGGTATTGAAGAGTAGATTACAAATATATATACCACTTGGGGGAAGTGTTTAATTTTCGGCGCCATTTTGTCAAAAAACATCGAAATTTTTCGTGTCCCCCCCCCCTAAAACCGTACTTGCGCTATTACTAAAAATATAGAAAAATATGCAAAATGTGCGGTCTGCTGGGCCATAGAAAAAATAAGATTAGCAATTCGATCTGATGTACTGGAAATCCAAGATGGCGGATAATTCAGGTAACTCGAAAAAAAATATTTTTTTAAAATTTTGAGTGGGGTATCAAATGAAAGGTATTGAAGAGTAGATTACAAATATATATACCACTTGGGGTAAGTGTTTAATTTTCGGCGCCATTTTGTCAAAAAACATCGAAATTTTTCGTGTCCCCCCCCCCAAAAACCGTACTTGCGCTATTACTAAAAATATAGAAAAATATGCAAAATGTGCGGTCTGCTGGGCCATAGAAAAAATAAGATTAGCAATTCGATCTGATGTACTGGAAATCCAAGATGGCGGATAATTCAGGTAACTCGAAAAAAAATATTTTTTTAAAATTTTGAGTGGGGTATCAAATGAAAGGTATTGAAGAGTAGATTACAAATATATATACCACTTGGGGTAAGTGTTTAATTTTCGGCGCCATTTTGTCAAAAAACATCGAAATTTTTCGTGTCCCCCCCCCCAAAAACCGTACTTGCGCTATTACTAAAAATATAGAAAAATATGCAAAATGTGCGGTCTGCTGGGCCATAGAAAAAATAAGATTAGCAATTCGATCTGATGTACTGGAAATCCAAGATGGCGGATAATTCAGGTAACTCGAAAAAAAATATTTTTTTAAAATTTTGAGTGGGGTATCAAATGAAAGGTATTGAAGAGTAGATTACAAATATATATACCACTTAGGGTTAGTGTTTAATTTTCGGCGCCATTTTGTCAAAAAACATCGAAATTTGTGTCCTAATTTTGTGTGTATTTCTTGGTCACATACTTCTGTATGATGTTAAATAAATGAAGGACATTACTTCTAAGAATCTTTCCTTATTGTTTTTTATTAATGTACAAGGCTGTATAAAGTTCATTTATATCATAAATGGTGGATTATTTATGGATTATATTATAGACGTTAATATTTAGTAATTTACACTATTTTACAAAAGAATGAACAAAATTGTGAACTTTTCCTCGCGGGCTATCCTTTGTTTCTAAAACTAATGCTTTTTCCCGACGTTCTCTTGCCTTCCTAATCTATATATCATATATTTTTATCCTCAGTGATATTAAGTTTTTTTTTTAATAATAAATAGTTTTGTGGCGCGTTTCACATCTCACAGATGTTTTCTGTTTTTAGTAACTGGGATTAAAAGATTTGGAAGTAGAATTTTCCATTTTGACTTTAATATACAACTAACATTGATTTGACCTTTATGGTAATCTATCTTCATCGCCTTGTATCTTTCCACTGCTCCCTACAGCTCTAGAAAGATTGACTTTCTTTTGTTTCTTTTTAACAAGTCTTCTAACTTTGTTGCAGCGCACTTCTTTATTCTTTGTTACTTTTGTTGATTTTGTTTTTTCGTCGCTGAGTACGGGTTGGTAACGGGTTAGAACCCAAGAACCATCAAGGGATTTGCTAACATTAGTTCTTGATTTTTCATATATGTACATTGTACAAATAAAGAGAAATTGTGTGAGAAATGTTTAAAATATTTATATTGATTTACATGCGGAATAGTCCAGGAGACAGCGCAAAAAAGTGTCTGACTATCATCTAGCTAGAATTTGGTAAACAAATTAATCTTTTAGTGCTTTTTAAGAATATGTGGTCTGCTATATTCGTCTGACATAGCTTGGCAATAGGCATTTGATAAAAACATTCCGTAGTCAGACACTTTTTTGCGGCCATCTCCTTGACTATATTAAGTCTTATAAGTTCAAAAATTGTGGTTTACAAAAAAATAACAGTCTTTTATCGTTTGCAGATACGAGGTGCCTAAGATTTTGCGATGACATTTCGCAAACATGCTTTTGGGAAAAACCATGCTTTAGATAAAGTCGAGAAAATAATTTTAACTCCAATAAAATCCAATCGTCTTCCAATTAGTGTGGCATATAGCTTCCTCACATCCTATTAATTCGTATACTTTAATTATTTTAAGCTTTTACAACTTATTATTTTGTTAAATTGATTTAATTTCTCCCCGTTTTTAAACCCGTCAATTTAGCAAAATTTAAAAAGCGAAGACGGTTGATATTAATCTTAGGCTATCTGCGGGCTACTTTCGACAAACTAAAAAAAAAAAAAAAAAAAAAAATCAAATAAAACATTCAAAAGGAACAAAGCTAAAAATCAGAATAGCACTTATGAAGATAAAGGTGTAAATAAATGTATGTTTGTGCGCATGTTAAAGAGAAACAAATGGGCGCTGAAGGTTAAAACTTATAGTGGACCAACAGTGGGTTAATTATGACCTACCATCCAAATTTCATAAAAATCGGACGAGTGTTATTAAGATATATTGGTT
>KZ651610.1:256358-266737 GCA_001010745.2 Gerris buenoi | reverse complement strand
CATTATATACATATATATATATATATAGATATAAATATATACATCACACTATATGCATCTTGCTACTGAAGGTCGCTTTGGTTCCAGCTTAAAAGCGAAATAGGGACTTGTAAAATAAAGGAAATTGTGCCAACTGTGAAGTTAGGAAGTTAATTTTTGAGAAATTTCTTTAGGATACAAGTAATTATTAATATATCCTCATATGGAGATGTCTCTTCTTTTTTCGGAATGTTAACATTTAAAAATAATTTTCTTACCTAGTAGTCGGAGTTTTGCTAATTATATCTGACCCATTGGCGATCTGGATATTTGGGGCAAAGAATGTTAATGTTTCTTGGTGGCAGTTTATTAAAAAAAAAAAAAAAATAAAAATAAAAATTGAAATAAATTACCCCGTAGCGAAGCATGTGGATCCAGCTTGAATTTTCTTTTTTATCTTACATATATTTCCTTTTTTTTAAATTTGTATCTCATCATTTTTAAAATTTAAAAAAAATCCAGCTTTTGTATTTCATATTTAACTCTCTAGTTTTTCAATGCTAGAGGAATGTCTCGCGTTTATCTTATAATTATGTTTTTATTAAATTAGGTCATTTTATCTTAACCAAAATGTTGTTAGATTAATTTTAGTCAACGACAAAACAAAAACAGAGCAAGAAAAAACCCTACATAGCCAGAAAAATAATAGGTACAATTCATCATAATATAATGTTTTGAATCTTGGCCAATATTTGTATTCTTCCCAGTCCATAATCTGATGAAATATTACGAATAATCTTAACCGTTTCCTTTTTCCTCTCTGCAGGCGCCGAGGTGAAAAGTAATTTTATGTAGCCTACGATAACGAATAACGAAAAGATTTAACTGCCCGAAAAGGTGATAAGAAAGATAAATTATATTTTTATAATAATTCAATGTAGCGAAGAATTACGGTTAAAAATACAGTATTTTGTTCTTAAATTACCGACTAGCGACTAGTAATTTTATTGCTGAAAAATGTTGATAGTTATTTAGTTACTAGTTATTATTTTTTCTTATTTACAACCGTGCCTATTGTAGTTAAGGTCATTAAAAGCTTGCTCATCGATCGGTTACTTTATTTCTAGTTCTGGGGTCACTATTGGTCTTGATGCTCAGATTATCATTCGATTTTTGGCAAACCCAATTAGCAAATATTAAATATTGACCGGTTCCGATCTACAATCTCTTTAACTGAACAAACAGGTAATATTATATACTTAGCAAACGGACTATAACACCTGCGGAAAGTGTACTTGCCGCTTGTTTTACTTATGGCCTATTTTTATTTCATGAATTTAATAACGGTAGAGCTATTAACTGTTTTTTATTTTTACTTGTAGGTGGTGCGATGTTAAATTGGGGGCCTTTCATTTCCAATATGCCTATAGTATGTTTTTAGCAAATGAAAGTTACAAAATTCCCTTGGCAGGATAAAGAAACATTTGGAAATTGCTAATTTGTCTACTTTTAGTATAATTACCAATTCAAGAACTCAAAATAATTTGTTGATATGGTGTATTGACAACGTACTAATCGAATTTACTTTTAAAATGTATTGTTGTTGTTTTTAGGGTTTTTCAGACACCTAATTCTCAAAACCCTTATACCGAGGGTGATGTGTTCGTGTTCGTCTGTCCGTTGCTCTTTAACCCGGGGGGGGCGAACCGTTTAAGCTAAAGTGCTGAAATTTGAAACACTGGTGCAATTTAACTTTTTGACCCAACCACATAAAAAATAATGGTATTAAAAATTAAATATGCGCATACGCAATTCGCAAAAATGTGAAGTGCGCCCAAAAATTTATATTTTTAAAATTTTGAGTGGGGGTATCAAATGAAAGCTATCCCCCCCCCCAAGTACTATATAACGGCTGGTCCTAAAATTTCTCCTTATGATAGTTATACCTTATGGTGTTGCGATGAAAATTTTCTGAAAAAATGTAATTGTCAGGATGTTGTGTAGTCGTTATTAGCGATAAAAAACATCGTGACCCCCTGGGGCTTTGAACCAGGTACCCTTGAGATCGTAGAGAAAAAATAATAATTACGTAACGGGTATACTTAATCATCTACAAACCCCTAAAAAGTGCATATGGGCGCAAGTATTTCACCGTAATATAGTAAAAAGTAGTTTCTTTCCTGAAATTCTTAAATAAAATTAAGTATTTAGTACAACGTTATAGTGCAACCTAAGTTTATAGCGGTAGCCTATTATTGGCTATTAGTTGTGCGAAGTTGTGAGCGATTGATTGCCAATTAAAAGTTAAATTAAGAGTTAAGGTAATATTTAAATTATTAGTAGTTTGTACAACCTCATGTATTGTGCTAGCTTATTGGCTGAGCGAATTTGTGTGCGGTTGAGTGGTGCTGGCTAGCATTGTAGCAGTGCCAACCGGGCACGAGATGCCGCTGCTCGCACGAGAGCCTTTACTTTAAATATTCTCGCATCCGGTGCAACCCCCAACAGCCAGTATTGATTCAGCTTCTTCTCCACTTATACCCAAAAATCTTGTTATAATTTCTACTACCTTCAGGTCTAAAATAATCTACGTACTCTGGTGGTTTTTCATTTTTATTTCTCGTGTAAAATTTAGATATAAAGCTTACAGATTTTTTGAGTTAGATTCTAAAATTTCAAAAAATATTTAAAAAATAGTCTGCCAATTAGTGTGGCACATAGTTTAATTATTCATTTATTTGTCAAGTTAGTTTGTCTTTTAATGTGATTAAAAGTATAAATTAGGCAATATTTAATATGCGCGCAGGCGGTTGGAAATAATATGAAATGATCTGTGGTTTTGTGGGCTACCTTCGACAAAATTTTGTGTGAATGGGTAATTTAAATCAATAAGCGCAGAAGGTTGATAATTATGTCCTAACATCCTAATTCCATGAAAATCAAACGACTAGTTTTTAAGATATGTTAGTTCGTAAAAATATTGAACTACAGTCAAACACAAGACCAAAAATGTCATCAGACCGCACATTTTTTAAAAATATTTTTAGTAACAGTGGAAATATAGTTTGAGGGCGAGGAGACTCGCAAATTTTAATGTGTTTTGTCTAAATGGCGCGGAAAATTAAACACTACCCACAAGTATTGTATATATTTGTAATCTACTCTTCAATACCTTTCATTTGAAAGTCAACTCAAAATTAAAAAAAAAAAAAAAAAATCTTGTGACTTGAATTATCCGCCATTTTGTATTTTAACAGCTGATAATTTTGAGTTTTCTTTATTTTTCCTGTGTGTGCGTCAAAACGATCTTAAATATTGGGAAGTTTCATGTTTTTTATCTCTTTTGATTCAAAAGTTATTGGAACCGTACAGTGACAGACAGACTGAGGAACGAACTATAAGGGTTTCTTTTTTTAGTTTTTCAACGAAACCCTAAAAAATAAGAAATTGAACTGAAGAATGAAGAACTTCAGTTTTTTTTTAATTAAGGGTTTGAATTGAACAATTATAAAAAAAAAAAAAAAACAGCGTTGTAAGTACTTCGATCTCAATAGAAATGTCATCATAAATACCGTTTTCCCGGGAAAAATTAGGTTTCTGAGATAATAGCGCACAATTGTGGAGAAGAGAATCAATAAAATATCTCAATGGTAATGGGAACTACCACAATAAATGCCGGATTTATTCCGACCGACCGAATCTTCTCACTGGTAAAAGTTAAGACAAAACTACCTTTTTTTATACCTACAATGTAACGGGAATATAAAAAAATACTCTAGTCAAACATTTTATATTATGCATTGACCTGCTTACTTATGTTTTGCGACTTTACTGGATAAATATATTTATGCTTACTAGTATAGAACCATTACGGTTTCCAAATGATTAAACCCAAAAGTATTTTGACTTGTGGTTGTTTTCTCTGTGCTCTCCAGGAAGGAAAGGAAAGATCTGGGGTTGGACATAACTTTTTAAAATTGCGCTTTTCCGTGAGATGTTTTTTATTGCTTTCTCTGAGGAAATCTGGAAGTGGAATATAGAAGTCTGTGTCTGTTGTATTTTGAGACCCTAGTAGCAGTAGTAGTATTATAGTCTTAGGTAACATCCCTGTGTCTCTATGGTACCTCATACTCTATTGGTCCATCCCGTTCTTAGTCTGAATTCCAATGCACTTGAAATCGATTGAACCTAAGAGAAAGATAGTAAGTAATGGAGCACAGTGAGGGCAAGGGCTAGATGTCTTCTGGATTAAAAAGTAGAACAATTCATGGTTTAATTTTATTGTTTTCTTAACATTTTTTATTCTTTGTTTCAGGGGTTTTGGCAAACAGGGATTCCAGTGCCAAGGTGAGTTAATTAGTGATTTTAATTGTAGATTCATGTTAATCTATAAATTTTATTGAGGCAACTTACAAACAACTCTAAAATTGCTTTTACAAACGGAGCTATTTAAACTACTTGTTATCATTCTTCGGCCCTGTTCTGGACAACTTCCTGATTTTGCATTGTATCCAACTTCTTTAATGTGGTTTTCTTATTATGTTTCGAGTCTTTGATTGTTTAAAGAAGTAATCAAGACTTTTAAGATAAAGGTGTGCCCCATTGAAACACGTTAAAAGAAAGACCTTTTAAGAAAACAAGTCTTTATCTCCATTAGTTGAATTGTTTCTAAATAGTTGTTTAAGTTCGATTATTGCAATTAACATTGAAGTATTTTTATTGCTCCTAGTAACATTGGTTTTAGGGTATCTCTAAGTTATCTGAAGGGCAGTCTGTTAATTTATTTTCAAGACAATGAAATACCATTTTGCAGTTTATTGCAATGGTCTTAAAAAAAGAAAATTATGGACACATGTTTATAACATTTGTTCGCATAGAAATGTTTTCGAAAATCTGTTTACTACATTACGATCAGGTTTTTACATATTTTTGTCATATAAATGATTTGATCAGTAAAAAGAACTCTTTCGAAGATAACTAGAACTAGAGATATCCAAAAATGCTGTGTCAAATTACAATACAATATATGTTCTTCTATCTTAATACACTCGAACATAAAAAACGACTTTAAATTTATTAATATTTTTAGACTAAACTTATTTAATACAATTCAAGTAATATAGATAAAAACATTTCTCTTTAAAGGTCTTTCTTAATGTGTTTCAATGGAGCACTAGTTTTTCTAAACTACCTTGAATTTGAGCTAAAGGTTACAAGATGTTGCCGAAGTTGTGGGAAAATAATACTAAACATACGATTATACACAATACAATGCCCCAGTTCACCGACAAAAGGCGTTAACGTTTCTTATTTGTATAGCTCTTATTGCAATTGCAATGTAACATATTTACAAATAAACTTTTTTTCCATCCATCTACATATTTAGTACCTATTATTAATAATTATTGCTTCCGAGCTTATAGAAGTAAACGGAAGCTATATAATCGTTCTGAGGAACGATTTTTTTTTATGTCTCTGATTTCAAAAATTCCAAGACAAAGATCCATTTTAGGCATCAGGGGACATTTTTGGGTCCCTGTCTGTTGTCGGTATTTCGGTTTGTCATAAAAATTTTGAGAACCCACATATCTTAAAACTATACTCGTCCAATTTTAATGAAATTCGGGAGGTAGGTCATAATTAGCCCTTGGTTGATCCCATATAATTTTCAACCTGCTGCACCCATTTGTTTCACTTTCACATGCGTACTTCAAAAGTACTCATCTGATTTTGATGGAATTTGGTTGGTTGGTCGAAAGTAGCAGGCAGATACCCCAAGATTAAGATTAATTTCAACCATTTGCGCTCTCAACCATGACGCGAAGCTGCTATTTGCCACACTATTTGGGAGACTAATTTAAAGTTAAAGTTAAGTTAAGTTTTAAGTGATATATTGCTTCCAAGCTTATTAAAGGTAATGGAAGCTTAGTGATCATCCTGAAGGAAGAATTAAAAAAATGAAAATCTTTTTTATACTTTTTGTCTGTCGGCATTCTATAGATATAACCGGAACAGAATCACTTGATACTCCACTTCCCCTTTGAAAAGCGCGATGGTCTAATTTCTTATTAAGGTCTACTGTATGTGTATACAATGTTGTTAAAACACGATTGAGTTTAAATTGAGCCAAGGACTCAATTAAACGTTACGCAGCTCACACATCGGTTTTATTAAACACATTTTACCCCTGGAAACAAATACGTATGTTTAATGTACTACAGCTCAATTGACTTCCCCGTGTTTCTTCAATAATGGTTTGCTGGCTGATTTTACTCCGCGTACATGAACAATTAACAACAGTATTATGTATCTACATTTTTTTTTTCTTTTTGCTTCCAAACTTACCGGTAGTAACGGAAGCTATGTGATTGTTCTGAAGAACGAATATTTTTATTTCTTCGATCTCAAAAATTTCAAGACAGAAATCCGTTTTTATGTGGGTGTTTTTTGTAAAGTTGCTGATTCTCATTCTATCATATTCTTTGTATGTACTATAAACTTGAATAAAATTTAAACTGTGATATGGTTGTTAATACTCTCCGAAAATAACCCATTCCAATTTCAATCAAAATTTAGCTTTGACTTATGTTTAATATTCCTCCCACTAAATTATTTCAGCTTTCTGCAACAAACTATGTCATTACAGACTCTTAGAGACCTTTTTATAATTTGTTGGTTTAAAATTAAACATTACAACAACAATAAACATCAAACATTAATATTACTTTCTCCTTACGCCGCAAGACTGCTTTCAAATCAAGTAATAAACTTATTTGCTGTCACTTATACTAATAATTTAACACTTTTCATCCAGAGTAGAAATATTTTAAAATTGAAAAATTTGTAATAAAAAAGTTTTAAACTTATCCAAATATTAATGGGAGATTTGGGATTAGTAAAAGACTACATGCATTCTGTATCAAGCCAGTTGACATTCATTAACAAAGAGTTTGCATTTTAGCTTACTGTTTCCAAAACCTTTGAAAAGCCTAAGTGTTTGACTTTCAATGAAAGGATAGGTCTATGGTCTTAGCGAGGCAATGCAAGATTAATGCGTCTCTCATTTAATTATCTTTAAAGCTATTAGGGGCAATTAAAATTTATAAGCAAATATGCATGCTTCCAACAACAATGGACAGAAACCATACTGTTTAAATATTTATAGCAAGTCAAATTAGTAGTTGGTATGAATTAAACAAAACTCTATTACAGCTTTATGCATCTATTACTGATAATTAAGATATGTTGAATACTGAATACTATCCTTCACCCCACGCACCGCGTGGGGCTCATGCTAGGGATCAGTGGCTATGTTTCGTATTATCATGTAAGCCAAGCAATTAAAAGAAATGCCTAAATAATTTCGTTTCCAAAGCCTTCACAGAAAATAATACAGACATAATTAATTCCATTATTAAGAATAAAATACCCTGCGGATCACTGTTTGGAGGCTATTTATTACATGCAAAATATTCCTCTTTTTTATTATTACCCACGGACCATTTTTAATCAAGATTAATTTAATCTCATAAGGGATACCATTGCTCATCCTACAATAAGAGGGGTTATACACTTAGATAGATAGATAAGAGAGCTATAGTACTTTTGGTATCTTTGTGAGCCAGATCTTTGTTGGAGAACATGTGGAAATTAGTAGAAAGAGCTTTGTTGTCATTATTGAGTGTTTTCCGAGAATGGTTTACTAGATTGTTTTAAGGCAATTACGGTCGCTTTGCTTCGTTAATCCCAAATCTAAAATCCACAATTACAATTTACGGTCATAACTTCCAACTAAAAGCTTTACCTTAATAGACATTTTACACTTAACACACATTAATTTTGAATGGTATTATTACCGATATATTATAAAGCCATCAAACGTTCTTTAATTATTGGATTACGAGTATATTCTGAAAAAGCTTACTCTCTACTCTCTAATCGCCTAGAAAACTATGTGTTAACACCAAACCGATTAATTATGAATTCAATTTAATTCAATTACGATAATTGTTGCGCCAGTTTTTGGAGCTTATTTTTAACACTGATATACCTTAGTTTTATTTATCTATTCTGTTAGTTGCACGAAAATTTTTAATTATTTGACCTTGTGTTGTATCTTAGGAGTGAAAGCATTATTTCTGAAACATTAATTAGGTAGCTATTTTAGTGTAACGTGGTATATAAAAATTCCAAAATATGGTAAAACCTTACGTTTTACATAGTTTCTTTTCTCTTAATAAATTTCTGACCACTTTCACTCATAATTGTTATTTCTTCTTGTATATTGCCTTGGTTTTTACTTTCGCATATAAAGAGAAAGTATTGTGATGGCGCGAAAATTTGATTTTGAGATTTTTATGGATTTGCACGTTTTAAGGTCCCCTGAGTCCAAAAAAGGGGTTTTTAAAAAATGTCTGTCTGTCGTCTGCCTGTGCAGAGGCCCGGAGCTGGAGCTTAAACTATACTGGGTCGATTTTGACGAAATTTGGCATACATAAATGTTCAGAAAAATTATACCCCGAGGTGAAATCGACCTCCTTATAAAGCTTTCTTTGCTAAATATAATAATACAATGAATTATAAAAAGAAATGTTGTTTGACTGAACAATAAATAATGTCTTAAGTCTGTTTACACACAGGCACAAACCTGGCCTGTAAGTTTGTGCAAGTAAATCGTTGCGTTTAAACTCAGGCATGGAGTTTGCGCAAGCCAAACTGAATGTCTATTTCATTCAAGCCATTTCCACAAACTGGCTTGAACAAACCAGTTTGTGCAAATGGCTTGAGCGTGTAAATCGTGCTTTGTACGTAAAAGTTGTGTTAAATAAACTAAAATTACTTAATTGTTTTAATTTTTTATACCAGACTTCAACCAAGAAGTGATTGCCCTCGTGACATTTGTTTTAGATTCGTTTCAAATCGGAACTCCCAAGCATTGACGAACTTGGTATAGGGGGGCTTGGTCTCCCGCTGCCCATAGGTATGGGCGCCCATGGTATAGTCTGATGTTAACATTTTTTATTTTCTAAATAACAGATCTCCATACTACATGACAACAAATCAAAATCAACAACACTAGCCCACTGCTTAGATTGCTATGAGTTCTTTGTAGGGATTTAGTCATATTTGATTATAAGACTTAATACGACCAGATTATCTATTTATAATATTAACAGATATGCGTTGAAGATAACAGTCCTACTTAAATTTTTTACACTGCAGTGTCTAAATGTAAATAGAGTAAAGCTATACAATAAATAAGATGAAAACTCTCTCTAAAGTTATCTTTTGTCATAACTGGCTAACTAATAGATTTGCTCGTAGGCTTGACTATCTCATAGATTTGCAAAACTGTAGACTGTAGGTGCTTGGATTTATTGAAAAAGGGGTTGTAACAGCATCTTTACTAATAGTGATTTCTCCTTCACTTGCTATCTTTCAAATGCAGAAAGGTTTTGTCCGCATGTCCTGCGGTCTATTCAGGATTCTGCGCCAATCGTGTTACAGTTTCATTGTTCCATCTGTATAGTGGGGAACTCCACTTGACTCTACTGCTTTACTGAAATACTTCCAACCACTCCGCCTCACTCTCTGCTTCGCACGTAGCCAGGGCATTTATTTTTACACTTTTCGGAAGCTAAAATAATTTTGCATTTTTAAGAATATAGCATTTTCTAGCACATTTTTATTTTTAATTTTAGAGTTCAATTTTTATTGCCCTTATATTTATTTATTAGTACTCTACAACTTCACAACATGAATACCATGAGCTCTGAATATATCTTTTTGTCAGAGCTTTCTGAGTTTTGCTCAGTTAAGCGCATTTATTAATGCGCTTTACTGAAAATCTGATTATTGGCTCGCAGCGTCCAACATGTGGATGACTTCTTTTTTGTTATTTTATGTTTTCTTTAAATCAATAACATTTAAGAACTTAAGCTCTGAATTTCTAAAAATATACAGCTTAAATATGTATATTAAACCAAAAAGTGTTTGTAGTTTAGGTTTAAGATTTTTATGGATTATCTTGAAGATTTTTTAAAATTTATTTAGTAAGTCATAAGTTGACCATTTTCTCTTAACCGTATCTTGGTGTGTTTTTTTTTTTTTTTATCTAAAATCATAATTAATGTAACATTAGCTTTTTTAGGCCAAAATAAGAAAAACAAAAAATATTGTAAAATATGCTTATTTTTAATTAAAAAAAGAAAGGCCTCAAATTTTTTGAACCATCTTAACTTCATTAAATTAAACATTAAATAATAATTATTATTAAGTAACTGGTTCTTTTTAGGGATTTTATTTTATTCGTTCCGGATATTTTTATTTAATTAAAAAAAATGAAAAAAAAAAAAAAAAAAAAAAAAAAAAAAAAAAAAAAAAAAAAAAAAAAAAAAAAA
>KZ651610.1:210780-235491 GCA_001010745.2 Gerris buenoi | reverse complement strand
CCCTACTACTATTCTATCCCGTATCAACTCATCTTTTAAATCCTTAAATTTACACGTATTCGCTAATTTAATCACATCTGTAATAAAAGATTCTACCGGTTCATCGCTATTTTGACTTCTACTATTAAATTTTGCTCGTTCATAAATTATGTTAATTCTAGGAGAAAAATAATTTTGAAATTTCCCAATAACTAAATCATAAAAATCCTCATCTACGTCACTGTTTTTGACGTCAAATGAATTAAAAACATCCTCCGCTTGCTCCCCTAAACTATAAATAAGTAAATCTACCTGGTCAGTTTGGGATTTCCGCTGTAGCCCGCTAATACGCCTGTACCTTTCCCAGCGTGATAACCAGCAGTCCCAGTTCTCTGGCCTTAGAAAATCAAAAGGCGGCGGTGGATCTATCTTCAGTCGAGTTTGACTGTGTCGAACTTCACCTGCTTCCTTCGGCTCTTCCTGAACCTCAACATCCTGGTGTTTCTTCCTTCCCGCTTTACTTCTGACACCATGTAAAGCTTTTGAAGCCATTGAAACACTTCTTACGAACGATTCTTCAACTCAATATATTTATAAGATAAAACATTATTTCAATAACAAAACATTGACAGCTATCAAAACCATGACATTAATAATTCCCTAAATGTCACAATAATTCTATATAAAAGAGGTGTTAATGAATAATATTCAATTATATTTTATTTTGTTACTATTAGCAAACAATATTTCATTCCCGATGAAAATTATCAACTATTTCTTGTCAAATCTGTTACAAAAAATAACTAGTAAAAATGGCAACTGTAGCTTCAAAAATGTGGTTAGCAGAAGCGTAAAACAGTTGAGTATTTAATTATAAAATTTGTTTAATTATAAAAAGAAAACAACAAAATGCTTTCGTCCGCTATCAGTTTGCCTTAAAGTAAATTTTTTGTTGAAAAACTTTCGCTTTTGTACGGTTTCTCAACCGTAAAAAGATGTTTAATATGAATAAAGAAATATTTGTATTTAAGAATGATAAAACATAACGTTTTGTGAAAATTAGTTTATATGCTTATAAAGTACATTAGTAACACTATGAACTCGGTTAAGTTCTTTTGCTTTATTTATTATTTCATCTCCTGCTTCACGTCACATATTCGAATTTCTATTTGTTCTTCTTCTGAGTAGTGTTTTTTTTATTCTGTCCTTTTATCTTTTTATTCCCTTCTCAAAGAATTTTTTCTTGCCTTCCTTGTCCCCTACCCTTTTATAAAAAAAGATACCTCGTTATATCAGAGGGATGGGTAGAAAAGACTATTGTACAGTTGAGAGGAGGGGAAGAAGTGGTAAGTTTTATATTCTCTCTTCCTTGCTAACAATCAGAAAGTTGGTGAGGATTCGTGCCCAGTTCCTCAAACTAAAATTTCAGAGTCTCACTCCATCTCGTAATCCTTAATGATTCCAGGTGGAAGGCTTCAGGGCCTTTCAAGTTTTTTTCTGCCTCTATATCTCTAAGTGAAATCTCTAGAAACAGGAATATATTTTTCCCCCTCTCGTTCTCCAAAAATTGAATTGTTAGATGGGACAGGAAAATAGATAAAGTTGTTCAAAATATGAATTCATTCATAAGAATATAATTAAATTATTATAATTGAGGAAAGACGCTTTTGTTTAGTAATAGTTGTAGTTTTGTATTTTTTAATAAATGGGAATAGTAGGTTTTGTAGTTACTGATATTTTTCTAATTAAAGATTTAATTAATGAATCACATTTAATCTATGTATATATATATAAGCCAAAGAAAGTTTTACAACTTCAAAACTATATCTTTTGGAATAAAAAAAGTAATTTAATCAACTTGTATTTGTCCACATTTACACTTTTACTCTTAATGATAGCAAATGTCGAATGAAAAGTATGTGCAGAAGTGGAGTGTGTCACGGTGTCCGTCGATTCGTGGCCGACAAGAATCGACGTTTCGGAAGAATTTAAATAAAGATAAAATATTTAGTTCAATTCAAATCCTCAACTTGACATATAAATGTAAGTCAACGATATCCCCAAAAGATAATAAATAATTTTGTTTTAGATCCCCCTTTTAACTTCTTAAAAAGCATTTCTCTGATGAGCCGTGTTCATGCCGTATCTGTAACTAACTTATCAGACTAGCTTGTAAATGGAATATAATTCATTAAACGTATTTAGAAACACATTTTTAGCATTACAAGTTTTTTTAGTACTTGTTTAGTGTTATGTAAAAATATTGAAACAATACTACATTGATGATAATATCTTATTGGCTGGGAAGTGTGTATGTGTTAAAACATCTTGGACGCAAATATTGGTATCGTTATTGTACCTTTTATGAACTTAACCAATCAAAAGTCTGCGTGTTTTAGCTTGTTTTTTGTATTATGTAGTTAATTTGTTTTGGGATAGCTAAATTTGTATATCAATTTATCTTTAGTATTTAATTAGTTGGTTTACACAGTGTTTAGAGCAGTGTTTCCCAACCTTTACCATTAAGGGTAACCCTTAAAATATATTAATAAATCTTAGGGAATCCCTGTAGGAAAATTGTTCGCGTAGTACTTTGTGTTGTATATAGCTTCCTTGCGTCCTATATTATTGGACGAATGGTCACATGAGACTTGGAACTGTTTCGATTCCCAGTATAAAGTCACGCTTATTTTTATGCATTATCAAATTGCGCATTGTGTACTAAATCTGCATTTTATACCATAAATGGTAAAAATAAAAAGTTGCCTTAATATCCCATAGGCAAATACATAATATGTATAACGCTTATCGTGACTAAATTACCCATAGATGTTTGGATTTTGTTCATACTCAATTTCAAGTATAAATAGTGTTATATAATGTTAATTTTTGAATCGTTAAATTACCTAACATTTGTATTTGATTTGTTTTCAGTGTGCAGTTTTGTTGTGCATAAGCGGTGTCATGAGTTCGTCTCTTTTACCTGTCCTGGTGCGGATAAAGGACCTGACTCTGATGTAAGTTATCTTTTAGGTTTTTTTTTGGAACGAAGTTCCTTATGGCACGTTCGGAGCCCGGGAGTGAATCCGAAAAAAACGATCAAATTCACCGTGACGCAAAAACCGTCACGAAATCTACCGATAATGGCGATAACTTGTGTAAAATTTGACCGACTTAGTTGATTGTACCAATGCCAAGAACAAGTTCGTTGGACAACGTTATCCGCCCAAGCGTTCGCGCGCAACGCTCGCGTAAACGCAAATTTAAAATTGGAATTTTTGGACGGGAAAAAATTCTAGCTTCATCTATTTAATGAGACAAACAACTTTTACAAATACATTTTTTTAGTAAAGCGAACACCAACTCTGCTATGAAGTGATAAAGATCGCTAAATTTATTAAAGTGGACCAAAACGATTAAAATAAAGAAAACAAAATTTTACCGATATCTTACGTTCTAACGTAACGATTTAAATGAAACTTTGTATACATCACCTATAGTACAATTGAAACAAGCATGTAAAATTTCAACCTGATACAAGCAGTTTTTTTACAATGACGAAATATATTTTACAATTTTTATAAGTCGATGTCGGGAGTGTGGTGTTTGTAGTTAGTATAGGTGGAATATTAAGAATGAAGAATGTAGAGTGATTCCCCCACTACTATATTTCGCTTTGGTATCCTTGCCTGCGCTATCCCAAATCTTCTATCTTTCCATCTCTCTCACACTATACTCTTTCTCTCTTACTACTTCTTTCTGTCAAGCTCGCTATTTACAATCAAAACATAGCTTTTTTCAATTATTCAATTATTGTTTCTATCATTGAGTAAAGAATTGTTATATTATTTAAAATGGAAAGTGTACGAAGGGAATCGTCAGAAAGTGTCGACTGTGTTAAATTATTAACCAGCAAAACCTTTAATATGTAAGTATAAATTGATGTAATAATTGAATTGCTCATAAGCGTAACAAGGGATTTTAGTAATAATTTTTATGTAATAATTTTACTAATAATAATTTTCTAATGGAGACAAAAATATTTATTTCATAATACTCTATATATCATGGGAGTTTCTGTATGTATTATATATACATAGTTATAGCGTTTTATATAATTAAATTTTGTCTCTTTTCTAACTACGCCGATGTAAGTTATACATCGTATACATAGCAGTGTGATTTTATATTTTATAATATATATATATTGAAAAGCATAAGGAACTTCGTTCCTACCGGGTGTCCCGCGACACCACTCGTATTTTTTTGTCTTTTAACGAACTATGGCGAACAATTGTTTTTCAAATTGTTGAAATTGTTTTCAATTTAATAATTATTAAATATGAAAAAAGGGGACAAGCATTTATCTTAAGATTTGACTATATCTTTTCTTCTTCTTTTTTTAAAAAAAGTAAAAATGAACGATCCACATAAGAGAATACAAATTGTAGCAAGATTCTGTTTTTGGCTTTCTTTATTTGCATGTGGGTGAGGGTAGTTCTGTTTCAGTTTGACAGGCATTTTAATTTTAGACACATATTCAATAATATATAACAGAATAAGTTTTCAATAATAAATAAAGATTTTTATCTGTTTTTCGTAAACATTTATAAGAATTTTATTAAAACTAACAATGCTAAATAATATAAGGTGTAAAGGTTATCGGTGTTTCACAGTACTATCTTAGAAGTAACTGAAAATTTCTATTACTAAATTTTGACTTCACAAATAGTTTCTAAATTCCCCCTTATTGATAATAATATTGTTAGTTACTCAAATCGAAAGCTGGCGCACAGTCAATCGACACAACATAATTAATGTAAAAATACCATTTCTGAAAACTGGTCATATTTTCAAAACTATGTGCAAAATTCAAGGAAGATTGAAAGACGGGAAGTGGTTCAAAATTGGGGTAATAGGTGTGCGATGAAACTTAAAAAGCGAAGTAATATAAGTCGATTTTTTTTTTTTTGGTTTCTGTATTCTTCACCTTAGTTGTTTCTATGTGCAAAATTTATGGGAGATTGAATAACGGGAAATGGTTCAAAATTGGGGTAATAGGTGTGCGATGAAACCTACAATGCAAAGTAATATATGTAAGTCTTTTTTTTTCTTTTCTCTATTCTTCATCTTAGTTGTTTCTAGGTGCAAAATTTGGGGAAGATTTAATGACGGGAAGTGGTTCAAAATTGAGGTAATAGGTGTGCAATGAAACTTGCACATCTTAAGGACAAGTGCCTTAAGGAACTTCGTTCCTATTATAAATATGTCCCCTGCTGACAGCCATCTCCTGTCTGGTACATACAAAGCCTTATTTAGCCTGTTGTTGTCGATTTGTATATGTATTCTGCATCTAAATATAGTTTTTGCGATGCTATTTAATAATTAAATCCGAACAACTCTTGTAAGGATTCTTATGATGTCGATGGTTGTTAAATAACCCTTATTAAACAGGATAGTAATAATCTTTAACAAGAAGAGTGGAATCGTTCTACGGTAAGAACCCTTAAAAGAAGAGATAAGAGAAGAACCCTTTAGAAAGTAGTTCATAGGTTGTACTACAAATGTTTTCCGACTTCAGCTTGTTTTAATAGAATAACATATATCGTATATCAATTACCTTCTTGGGTCATCTGAGGTTTCTCAAAGTCATTAAACTTAATTATTACACTTGTTGGGCTGGCGTAAACCTTCTATCTAACACAAATAAGAATTTGGTTTAAACAGTGCCGATGCCAATCCTCAATCCTGTCCAAAAAAAATATAGATTACATGCTTCAGTGAATATGTGTCTTTTCTAAGGGGAGTAGGGTAGAGGATCTAGGGTCGCTTTTAAAACTTGATTCCAGAGGGGCAAGTGGCGCCCGTTTTGTATTAGTCAGTTTTTTATCGAATGTGAATTTTCATTTATTTATTTTGTCTTTTGACTCAAGGGATGAGCTAAAATCAATAACCTTCGTATAACAAGAGGTTGAAAGAAGTGAAATG
This sequence comes from Gerris buenoi, assembly GCA_001010745.2. Lineage (NCBI taxonomy): Eukaryota > Metazoa > Arthropoda > Insecta > Hemiptera > Gerridae > Gerris > Gerris buenoi. Next base: position 229,524 of record KZ651610.1, on the reverse strand, counting down.
TGTACAACAAAATAGGATGTCAAAGGCAGGCAGGAAGATATGTTGGGAGTTTTATTTGTTAAGTTATGGCATGGTCAATCAGAACCCAACTTGGGGGAAAGAGGCTCTTCATTCTACCTCAGTATATAGGTTCTTCTCATCGTATATAGTTTATAGACGACTTTTTGTAGGTATTAAATAATTTATCTTTTTACTAACTTTATGCTTGTTTTTATTTATTCATTTATTTTCTAAATTGTGGTTTATATTTTAACTAGTTTATTTATCCAGTTCTTCGTACCACCTATCGAGTTAGCAAAACTAAACATTCACTGCATCATGAGAATAAACGGATACAATCATAAGTTAAAACGCAAGAAATACAAGTTTAATTTTAAAATGTATCTACAAATAGCATATTTTACAATGCATTTATAGTATAATAATCGGTATAATAGTACATTACGCGTCGAGTGTGGAAAGTAGCATTTTGCATGCGAGTGTGGAGTTTGCACCGTGCGATAGCGAGGGACGAGGGTAGTAAAACCACACGAGCAATGCAAAATGCCGTTTTCGCACAAGTTGCGTACCGTACTTTATCCACGATTGTTAGATTTTAATAATAAATACAGAAAAAAATAATAAACTTCCTGTATGTAAGCACGTATTTCTCTTTTGACTTTTGATAAAGATGACATCAATTCATTAGTTGTATTTTGTGCCGAATTAATTATTTCGGAAGGCGTATTATTCTCCTCATATTCGTCATAATCACTTAAATCACTCATTGATTTTCACAAATAACTCGATACAAACAGTTACTTTTATTAAATAAACATCAAATTAGTTGTGTTAAATGTAAACAAACTCGCTAATTGTGCGTAAAGTTAAAGAATTCTTCTTCTTTACGGCGCTAGAGTGGTAAAGAAGAGGAATTCTTCAAAACTATGAGTCACGCATGCGCAATTAATACAGGTGCGTAAAGAATCACTGTCTACGAATCTAAACAGAGATACAATTACTACGTTCACACATCGTTTTGGAAACGGTTTTGAAAACGATCCGCTAGTTCAAAACCCTGTATGAACGGAGATCGACGGATCGTATCGGTTTAGATCCGCTCCACCAAAAATACGTGATCGGAACGGGGACTCGGAATTCAAAACGCTCGTGTGAACAGGTCGTTGAGGGGATCGAGATATCAGGTTATTTTACTCTTTTCCACTTTTCAAGTTCTATACTTTCGTGGGCTTCCGTTTCTTTTTTTAAACTGCAAAAACGTTATTGAACAAAAGTTAAAACTATAAAGAACCTGTAAAAACTTTTAATAACTTGTAAATAAAAATGTAAAAATACGCGGACTTATTAGGTAACAAGAAAGAAGGTTTTACTCGTGACGTCACCGTTATGAAATATCGAAAACAAATATTTTGATCATCTGTATTTTTTGTTGTAAGAACGCGGATCGTTTTTAAAACGAATTGGATCCCAAACGCTTTCAATACGATGTGTGAACGTAGTAATAGTTTATATTACGTATCAATCATCATCAACATTTACTTTCATGAAATATTGTTTCTCCTTGTCTGTGAAATAATTCTACGATATTTGCCAGTCCGTAAGAAAAAATATTTTGGCACCGCTGAACTAAACACTTTAACACTACGATTATTACTTAGGTGTTGCTTAAACAATTAGCAAATAAAACATTTTTGTTCATAAAATACATTTTATAATAAACATCTTACCGCATTTAGTATTGTTTTTGTTATGTGAAGGACAGCAGCTATGCCAAGGCTATCAACCTGTTCGTACAACTTTATTTATTTATTTCATCAAAATAACTTTTTTCTAAAAAATAAATAAAATTAGTGAAAATATAATTATATGCTATTATAATAGTTCAATAGTTCATTTTAATTAATTATATTGTCCTACACTATCTATCTACCCATTAAGAAAGTTATACACAATACACAAATACAATGACCATTCCATTTTTACAAAACAAACTTTCAACATAGCATTTCTGTCATAAAAATGCATAAACAGCTATTATGTTATTAAAATAATCATTCATAACCTATTATTTTGTCTTTGCAAAGCATCGTAAACATACTTGTTACTTCGTATTTTGTTAACTATAGATATAGTGATTTACTATAATTGATTCCCGTCAAAATTAAATAAAGAAAAAAATATATTTAAAAAACAATTATAATATATCAAATGAAGTGAAATCTAGAGTCTAGATATAACTATAATTATTTCTATTTTTCCCCCGTATGTGAATGAAACTTTGTTCCTAATTTTTTGATTTTTAAATTAAGTTAAATGCTTCCAATTTATTCTAGGCTTAAATTAAAGTCAGGACTTAGAAATAGCTAATTTTATTTTTAAGTTAATATCGTGGTAGGTGGTAGGCAAAAATAAATCTACTGAGTGTGAGCTCTTATAGTATATAAATTTAAATTTTGTATACTACATGTGTTTCTGTCGCTGTAAATGCTGTACAAATCAGCTGACCCTGATCGCTGGTTTTTTCTTTACCTCGTTCATTAGAACTATAAATAAAGTTCTAAAGTTGTTGTAACTTATAAGTTCTAAACTTTTTTTTTTTCTAAGTCATCATTTATGTTCGCTCTAAATTAAATTGACAGAATATGTATTCGGACGATATCCGAGAACCCTAACCACTTCAGATTATCTCTATAGATTTAAGTGGTAAATTTGTCCAGTGCCTATACCAGCTTAACCGTCCCATGAATGGTTCGTTAAGTGAACTATCATATCAAGAATGGTTAATTATTCGTCATCTCAATTAGATTATGTTTTGAGAACAAGCTATTTTGGGTTTATTTTTCGTTCTGAGAAGCTGATGAGTAATAACGAGTGAAAGAAACCTAGCGATGATGGAGAAGAGAATAATTTGCATATGCGACTAGTCTAGGTGACACAATGAGAATGGAAAATTGAATCGGGGTTTTCTAAATAAAGTAATAACCTGAAGAAACTTTTCGTCATAACTGCAAATTACAGATTAAAAATATCCAAGAAAAGCTACGGTTTATTGGTAACATGACACATTCTCGTTTGAAATTGTCTCCAGATATTCCTTAGACTCCAAAATTTGGTTTGGCGAAACTGACGGACTTCCTTAAATGTCTGCGATCAATCAATAGCCTGATAGCTGGCTTTATCTAAAGATACGACCATGTATTGTGAATGGATGTGTGAATTAAATTATATCGTCAATATTTATTTACAAAGGCATTATTGGTTATTCATTATGTTGTTAAATTAAAATTAGTGATGTAGTAGGGATAGCGTATTGTTTAATTAAAGAAATAATTATAAAATGTAAAATATATTCTACAAATTTTCATTTGTCAGTAAAATACAGGAGTAATTCAGTTTATGAATTCAAATATTTGTTTTTTATTTAATAAAAAAGTTGTTTTTCTATTTAATTTTAATTTAAAGTAATGTTCCACTGCGAACAGTATTTTAATTTAGATTATCAAATGAAAAGTAACTTTTTTAATTCGAAGTAACAAGAAAATATTTAATTTTTAATTAGAAAAAAAAACAAGGAACGACGAAAAAAATAAAAGGTCGTGGGAAAGGAATATTATTTATAAGACTTTTCCTGTGTTTACTAATGTTAATTTTAATTCAATGAAACATTTTTTTCTCTCTCCCATTTATACTTACTAATAACTACCACGATAAGTAGGATACCTGGAGTTGTAGTTAAAATTTGCAAGGTTACTATTAATATAAACAAGACGTATATTCGAAATAATGAAATGGCAGGGCTCGGGCATCCTATAAATCTCTCGTGAACTGCGAATACTTTAAAATAATGGTGCTGGGAGATAACCACGTGATCTCGGGCTTTAATTTACTTGACCCTGACCTAAGCTTGACCCCCCTCCCTCCTTATAAAAAACAACCATGCTTAAGAAGCATGCCAAAATCCCATCCATTTAAAAAAAAAAAAAATCAAGTGAAATAAATAAGCCAAAACTTGATTACCAAGTTGTGTAGAAAAGTCGACAGATAAATAATTTCTTTTTGGTGCTGTTTGAAATTTACTAGAAGTAATATAGGAAATTGCTGAATTATTTGAACAAGAAGCAAAATCATTTGAGAAATTAAATTAATTATTCTCTTATTAAAATTCCGTTTTTGATTTAATCGTCATGTACAACAGTTTTTTAATTTTTATTATGATCTTACTAATATTAGATCTACTATATTACTATATGAACAGTCCAGGATAAATAGTGAAGTAATATAACCGAATTAACTTTTTTTATTCTATACTAACTATACAACTTTGCCATTATTATTGAGAATGTTGGACGAACCAAATAAATTACCTGTATCCGCGTTCCGGGGATTTTTTTTAAGTAGAAGCGCGATAGCTATGTCTATAGTAGATTTACTCTGACACTTTGGATGTACATCGAAAGTGGCCCTCTGGATGAGCATCCTTGGGTGAATTCTTTTTATCCGGATATGTGTTTTCGCTGCCAGTTATCCTCAATTCGTTGAATGTGATGGGTCAAAGTCTAGTTGAAGAAAGAATACAAGGATTAAACGATCTGATATTGACCTAATCTCCGTTCTAATTATTGAATTAAATAATGCAATTTAATTTATCGAAAGTGGATAACGACGACCGTCCTAAGTCCTGCTAGTTCAAATCAGCCAGTATTATTAGGAGTACGTTTTTCACTGCATTTATATGAGTCATCCAAGACGAACATCCAAAGTGACACATGTGTAAATAGGCCTTAAGATTTACTTCATCAGAGATGTGTTATACATAATTTTTCATTTATGAAAACGTAATACTGCTTATCTAGTTAACCTTATTATATGTATCATGAAAACATTATTTAATTCATAATTTTTAGCGAATTTCCAATGGAAAAAATTCGCCACAGGGACTGTGGCCAAAATACGTTTCAAGGGACCCTGATCACGAAAAAATAGGTTTTACAAAACTTATATATGTATGTATATATATATGGTATATGTATTTCTAGCGGATTTCTTGTGAGCACGATAGTTCTCGAACGAATTGACGTATCAAAATGAAAATTGCACCGAAAAATCAAGCTTGTTGAGACGAGGATCCCCTCTGAAAATGGCATATTTATGACGTCATTGATGAGTCAGCAAAGATTTAAAAAAATACAAAAAATCAAATGAGGTATCGCTTCTTATGTTTTTTTGGGGTCCTCAATCCAAAAAATGAGTTACCATAGTGATTCGAATAATATTTTAATAATAATGACAATAGTAATAGTAATCATTTCTTGGGGATTTCTTGTGAGCACGATAGCTCTCGAACGAATTGATGTATCAAAATGAAAATTGCACCAAAAAATCAAGCTCGTTGAGACATGGAAAAAATTTTTCAATGGAAATTCGCTTGGCTTGCGGAAACCCGCGGTAGGATTATTATTGAATGTAGTAAAAAGACTTAATTTGAAAACCAAGAATGTTTTGAAGTGGGCATACATAAAGTATGTAAAATCATTCTTGAATTTTTTGTAAAAGAAATTATTTTTAATTTTAAAAATCTGAGGAAGTAAAACCTTATAGGAAGAGGATTTCCTGCGATTCAAAGTTACTTACATACATATTTTTGTAGATGATTTTTAAGTGTGTTTATATTATTGTTCTTTTCCGCTCGGTTTTCTTTTTATATTCTCGGCTGATAAACAAAGGAAGGAAGGAAGAAAAGTTCAAGGTTATCACCACATTTTATTGAGCTGAAAATGAAAAATGGTAAAAATGTAATTTTCGTTTTTAATAATCCAATCTTGTGATTTATGATCAAAGTGGAATGGGCTGTTTTGACATCACCCCATTAACTAGAAAGAAAGATTGAAATTTGTATAAAATATCCCAAACATGGACATGAGTTTGAATATCTATTATCTTAAAGATCAACTAGCCGTATATAAAACTCTTATTACGCTATTTCAAAAGCATTTTCTTTTGACGTCTGTTTATCAATAATATATTTTAATTTGCTCTGTCCTAGTGCTAAAGGTGGTTCTCATACTTGTTGACTTAAAATTATTTTATTCGTCATCGCCACTTTGTACTCTTGTCATAACTAAAGTATTCTCTTCCTAATGTTTATCCTAATCACGCAATTCTTAGCAAAGAATAGTAAAAAACCTTGAGCAATCTCTTAGTTTCGTACTTAACCAGAGATCACAAAGCGGCGACCTTGCTCACGCGAGCAGCTTGTAACGAAGAAATAGTCTTATAATTTTTTTGACGTGAGACCAGAGGTTTAGTTTGTTTTTAAGTTGTGACATTAGCGAGAAACGCCATATTTATGTTATAGACTAAAATACTAAAACGATCATTATTAAAGGGCATTTATAATATCTATTTTAAAACGACTCTTCTAACAGTTATTAAAAATAATGACACCACATCTATGCTATTTTGGGAGAGCTATTTTATTATTGAACATATTTATTATCAACATAATATAATATTAAAATTTAAAGAAGTACCATAATCTTATACTTTGATAGTATTTATACAACTATTTATTTTTTATATAAAACCCTCTATTATTTTATTGTTTTTAACTTGATTTCCTTTGAGAGGTAACTGAGAGCTCAATGAATTACGTGTCTCAGGAAATCTTCACGAAATTTCTGATCCGCACCGCTGGTTTTAATGCTCTCAGATAAACGTCGATGAACTGTAACTTAAAACCTTGTTTCACACCCTGTTGTTACGTCGCATTATAAAATTATTGATATACCTATTGTTTATTAAAATTCCATATTTCTTTTGATGGAATCTTATTGAAGTGTTACTTATATAAATAGATGTTTATATAATTATGATTTATTGGTTATTTTAATACTTGCAATGTTGAATCCTTACTTTGCTATTTATTATACTTTTCGCGATAAAAAAAGTATGTAGCAACATATGTAAGCGATTAAATATCTCGTATCAGTATACTTCATCAATCAATTGTGATTTCTAATTATTGCCATACGCAGGCTTCTTCATATTGTGTTGTAATTCTTACTTGATAGTTAATTGAATTTAAGGCTTTGCATAACCGGCACGAGTCAGTTCACCTCTTAAAAAGAATCGCTGGGCCGAAAGGGAGAGTTTGGATAATGTTAAGTGTCAGGGAGAATTTGAATAATGTTGTATTAAATACTTTCGGCGATTTATTTTTGATCCGATTTATTAAATCGGAAAAATATTGAAAAAAATGGCTTTGACCGGCCTAAACACACGGGACACAAATCGGAAATTTGCCGATGGAATCCTCTCCCAACCTTCCGTTTTGCCGGATCGCAAGCTGTGTGAGGGCAGTCTATTTCAATTCAAGGATTAATATGATTCCCACTGGCAAAACCCAAGTGGTCTGTGTTTAACAAGCTTTAATTGTTACGATATGAGTTATTTATATATTTCAGTTAAATTCACATGTTAATCTGCCTAAAACAATGTATTAATTTATCATTTCATTATTTTACATTTATTTTTTTATAAATTGGTTGTAGTTAAACAAACAATAAATAAGCTCAGTCAATCTAATTGAATTACTGTATTTTCTTCCGGACACCTCTAAAGCAATAGTCTTGGTATTTTTATAAACCTTAATTCAATGAATTGTAAAAAAGCAATTCTTTTCATTGTTATAAATTAACAAATTTTGGCAACCAAACCACTAATTGACTCCAAGTCGACGTATTATTTTAAGATTGTCTTGAATTTGTTAGGAAATAGTTATTTATGTAACTAGGCAGCAAAATGGAATTTTTCTGACGAATGATTAAGTTAGCCTCCGAGCCGAAGGCGATGTCAGGCTATGGAAATTAACTGCCGGGACGAAGCCGAGGCAGGCAATATATTAATGAGGCAGAAATGTTTCCTTTGCTGCCTTGTTGCATACAATATTTTTTCTACTAGCGGCAGAAAAAATTTTCCTATGTTATTATTAGAGTTCGGATCCATATGCACTTAAAAACCTCAATATATGCATTTGAAAATTGCGAAATATGCACATAATATATGCAACGTATCACAAAAATATATGCACTAAAATATTCAGTTATCCCTAATATATGCATTCAAATATGCACTTATCCCAAATATATGCACTTATCTCAAATATATGCTCTTATTCCTAATATAAGCACTTAAATATGCATTTATTCCTAATATATAAACTCCAATAGACAGCTATAAATATTGAATAGTGCTAAGCAAAGTGCATTTAGAGGGTTTAATACTCAAAAACGAGGCATTTAAAGATTAGGCATTTAAAAAATATCATTTTAAAAACAATTAAAATTTACCATTATTTTACATTTATTTTTTTATAAATTATTACAATTTAGGAAACTCTAAGAAAATTTGTCTACTAAGACTTCCTCTAAATTTGCAATAAATTTCTTCTGCGGTCGGAAAGAACCATTTTTAAACGGGAAAACGTTTTCTCAACGTCGCACGGCACTACTGGAACATAGTTTACGGCAGCGACGTCAGATTTTCTATTTCGTCTCTACCTTCCGTCCCTTCCAGGAATCGGGTGACGTTCTTCACAGTGGTCCAGCCCGGATTACGGTGGAGAACTACGTCCATTTTTTGTCTGTCTTTCCCTAATCGGACCCAGTTTTTCAATTATATTTGGAAGGTCCCTGAAATAATCTTTATCAACCAGTACCAGTAGTGAGTGATAGACCCCCTGTCCTGGCAGAAGTTTAAGACAGAGTGACTTGTGAATGACTTCTAACCTTCAAAGGTTTTTGTACCTAGATAATATATGTTTGACTAAAAAAATCATATAAAATAAGCACTTCAGTGGAAATTTCTCTCGAAAAGTAGATTATTTATGCGAAAATATGCAATTATATGCAATAGTGCCCGAAATATGCAAAATATGCAATTTTAAATTTGAATTTAAAGTGGCCTAGTGCCTTCCAAACGTCATAATTCGTACAGAAAAATCACTTGGGGCAATAAAAAAAAAAAGATGCAAATATGCAAAATCCGAACTCTAGTTATTATTTATACTTTTACTTCATTCTATTTTATAAATATAATCTTTTATATGTATTTATATACCTTCTTTTTATAAATTTGTAATATTTTTAAGATAAATTGCTCAAATAATTTAGGTTAAAGATTTAATAAAACAATAGGTTGTTTGTTGAACGGGGGGAGTGTAGTGTAGGTGGTTGTTGAAGCGGGGAATGTGGGCGTGGCTTAGCCTGGAAGAATCCTCAGCAAAACACGGTTTTGCCGCCTAGGCAGCAAAATCGCATTTTGCTGGGTATTGCAAAGTTTTCTTGACACCTCAGAGAAATTACATTTTCATGCCTAAAAACAGTTCAATAATGCGTAATTTTGCTGCCGCTAGTAGGAAAATGTATTGTTTTTTGCTTTTATATAGAAAAAAAATGTTTATAGGATTTTAGTTATATTTTTTGTTGTTTGTGAGATATTAGTCGAAGTGTGTTTTATTTTGTTTAATTGTGAGAGCTTTTGAACTTATGGCATTTTGCTTTGTCTTTTTTAATTTGTCTGAAACATTATGATAATTAAGTAAAAGTTAAAAGAATTTGCTGAAACTTCTTCCACACCGATCTGCAAAGGTTTTTTTTTTTTTTTTTTTTTTTTTTTTTTTTTTTTTTTTTTTTTAGTACGCTCAGTGTAATCAAATGAAATATTCGTTCAATTAGTCATGAAAAAAAGCTACTCTGAACTTTATTTGCACCTTTAAACCTCTCTTTCAAGGAGGTACGGTACTTTTTCATGTTTCACAACATCAAATAGTTACCTTACACCAAATTTTGCTATTTGTGCAATGTTTTTACGTTTTTGACTTTTGAGTATGTATTTACGGTAGGAAGGAGAAAGCTGATATTGTAAAGATTTGTAGGATAAAGAAAAACAAACAAAATGTATCCTCCAAAGTTCTCTCTTTGGCTTTGGTCTCGCTAAATTTTTTTTCATTTCCTAAATTTCCGACTTATATTGTCAGTGAAAAAATTCATTAATTCGGCTCAAAGCATAATATGTTTTAAAAGGTTAAACTGATATTTTAGCTATTTCTTGTTTTATCTTTCTGATCTTTTTAATTGTCTTGACATTTTCTCTCTTGTTAAAAGCTTTTCCTTTTTTCTTTAATTAATTTCTTGTTCAATAGAAGGTAAACTGTTGCACTTATTTATCTCTTGTGTCAACTTTATCCATGCGGTCACTCTTACATTTTAAAGTACGTCGTTTTATACTTTGCTAATAATTTTATTACTAAAACCAACACTTATGTTGTTAAGTATATTATTTTGTATTAAATACTTACTGCTTTTGTCTAGTCGTGAGGAATTTTGATTTTTTTGGTTCGCATATTGAGCTTGTGTAAACTGAAATAATAACGCAAAAACAAAAGAAAAATTAATAAAACGCAGGTTACCTAATTAATTATTCTCAGCAATTTTCAATCTCTATCTCCAAAATTTCTTAGTTCATTATTGTATATTTGTATTAAATGAAAACTGTTTGAGGTTATGCTCAAATAAACATTTAGGTCGTTTTTTCAATTTTAAGCTTATTTGGTATTTGAATATGTACTTTTACTTTCTCATGTAGGTACTTAATGTGTATTAAGAGGAAGTATTTCGATGACGCGAAAATTCATGTTTTGAGCACCCCTGAGCACAAAATAAGTGGTTTTTAAAAAATTTCGATCTGCAATCTGTGTAGAAGTGTGGAGCCTCTACTGGACCAAAATTTGAAAAAATGGCATCCATGCTTAGAAATATCATACCCCATGTAAAATTGAGAAATTAATTTTAGCTTTAAATTTGGGGCACTATCCCCAAAACCTCTAAAAAAACCGTGAAAAATAACAGTCTTGAAAGCGGTTACTTTGTATTTGACTAAAATATTCTAACAAATAGTCGGTTTAAATGAAAATTTTGCCTTAAACACAAAAACTTGAAACAACTAACTAATAGAAACCACCAAGTAATTATGTAATCTTATATGAGAAAATTCCTTCGTATTGTATCAGCCGGGTTGTTCAGCAGCTGTGAGAGGTGGAATGGTCAATTATTCCTTTCAGTAGACACCTAAATTATTTTCAAAAGTTATGATATACCTTTTTATTTAAAAACATATTGCACTTTATTCCAGGTAGGGGGAGGGGGGGGGATGCGACAATGTTGTCTGTTATAGAATTCAAACATTTATGAGAAAAATTTGTTAAATGTAGTGGTGTATGATAACATTGGTCTATTGGCGGATATGCAATATTTCATCGCATTTACTTACAAAACCTTTAAAAATGAACTAGTAATGTTAATAATTTGACCAATGTCTGAGTGGATTGCTATGTCACTGTTTAAATGTTGTCCTGTGTTTATTCAATTTTAGGTTCTTCATGCATGTTAACAAAGTTAGTTTTACCAAAAATAATAAAACTGTACATCTATAAACAGTTATAACTTCCTCTCTGGTTTTCATTAACAGGAACAATAATCAGCGTTAGATTTAGAAGTTGTCTACCCTTAGGCCTTAGGCCATCACTGAATGTTGCCTTCTTCCACTGGTTATTTACCACCAAAGTTCAAAGTTGGATACTGCAGAAACTTTTTAATTTATCTAGCAAAGCTATAACACTGTGTGGTTGACCCCATTATTTCTGATTTAACTGTGCATCAACAAGTGATGAGTGGTCATCATGAAGAATCAAATATTGTATAAATAATAATGTAATATTGTATAAATAAAATCTCTTCTCAATTATTATTTCACATTATAATCTGTTTTCTGTGCGTCTTGTCCTCTAATGCAACTCTTGAAAGATGGAGTAGCTCTATAATCTAAAGAGGTAATTTACCTCCCACTCTGGGGTAAGTAAATGTTGCCCGCTGTATGTTATTTAATCCTATCCTTGATGCTTTTCAGTTTCATCCCTTTTGGTCATGTTTACCATTTGCATTTGTTCCTTTTTTATTGTATATTTTATTCCTTTGAACTGCTTTTTTTTTACCCTAATTGCGCTTTATTTATTTGTATTTTATCAAACCTTGATTCTGTGATATTATTGAACTGTTTGATTTGTTTTAATTTGTAAATTATTTTTGAAGTGTGTTTTTTTTTCTTTTTTTTTTTTAGGTTACACCAGATGACTTAAATAATCAAAGAAGAGACTTAATATTACAAAAGTTGAAAACATTCGCCTACAACTGTAAGAAGATTTTCTTCAGAATTGTCTCAAAAACTTAGGAGATAATGGGGTAGAAATTGCATATATATAATAACTCGAAATTGTTTTAATTTAACAAAATGTAATCTGTTTATGTATTGTATGTTGATGTCATGTTGAATAACATCTTCTGGTTAACAGAGTTACCAATATGCGTGTTGTTTTGAATTATAAAATTACGTTTGATTTTTCTTAATTCTCAAAAAGGTGTTTAAAGTAAGTTACAGATATTTTTTATTGTCTCATCTAACAGTATGATCTCCTTTAAATTTAAAAAAAAAAATATTTTTCTTAAATAGTTTTATCTCATAATTTTTTAGATTTGGCAGAGACCATTGCATATTTTAATCAAATGTGGTCATCATCAGTGCCTTTATAGGAGGGAAGCAAATATAACTAGATGTCTTGAAATTCAGCGGGACAGAGCTATAAACTTTACAGCACCCGTTATCAGGAGCTGATGACTCTTCATTGAAAAATGATTTTAAAAGACTACACTGATCAATTTTAAAGAATACACTGTCTTCAGCCGAGTAAAGACCCCATACAGGCTATAAAGTTATTAACTAAGAGAAATGAGAAATAAAAAGACAATGGATTTTCTTCTGGCTGAGTTAAAGCCAGTAATTAAGCTAAAATTAGCATCAGTTATCAGAGTATCTGAGAGGCTTATGGTTTTATCCCTGATAATAAAGCCTAAACTGATCTGGATTTGATTCCCAGAGAGATGGGCTGCGTTTCTCCCTATTATTACATCAATAGACACATGAAGTAGCTTAATAATTATAGGGGGTTCTATAATTATTAAGTGGTACAGACTCTGCAACATTTAAATACCATTATACTTAATTATGAAGTTATTTTATATTTGTCTTATTTGCCATTTCAACTTTCTCTCCCAGATCAATCAAAAAAGCGTATAACAAAGTACAATTAAAAATACATAAACAGAAAAACACACCTGTGATTGTGTAGTGTTATTTGACTAAACACATCTTACATTTTCTTGTTACCATTTTAATTATACTTTTTTACATATAAACACAAATAACAAACAAAAAATGTAAAATAAAATGTATTTATCAATAATAATGTATTGTGTTAACACTGTCCCTACCTTATTGTATTGTCTTGTTATGGTTTGATTTTTGACAGCATTCCTCTTCTATTTTTCGAAATGTATGAATGAAAAATTCTACCCACGTTAATATGTTGATTTTTTTACAAAATAAAATCGTGGTTACATAGATAGATACCTTTAGAAACCTATATCTTTCTTCTCCCTTATCTGATATTATGCTTGTTTATGAACTCATCACTATTTCGCTGAAAGCCATTTTAAGAAAAAAACACTTTTAAAGCATGTTACTAAGAAAAAACACTGGTTAAAGCTTGCTTTAAATACATTTAAAAAGTAAATTACAATGTAACTAAAAATTAAATGTTTTCAAAAAATTATTATGAAAACAAATAGACTCTAAGTTAGGTGTTTCAACCAGATTTTTTGACATAGTAAATAAAACTTTTGAAACATAGTAAATAAATTGGTCAAAAAATAATCAATTTACATTAAAATGATATTGATATTAACTTACTGATGATATTTTTATCTATTTTTATTAAAAAAGGAAATACATTTAAATAAAAATGTATGTATTCTATTTGTATGTTCTATGTTTATAACTCTGATTATTAATAGTTATTTTATTTTATTTTTTTAGACAGTGCGCACAAGGCATAAGTTCAAGGTCCAAAGCTATGCAAGTCCAACTTTCTGTGATCACTGCGGCTCACTGCTTTATGGTGTGTTACACCAGGGCATGCGGTGTGAAGGTAATACTATTCAAAGCATACTAAATTGAACAAATTTAAACAATTTTAACAACAAATTTAAACAATGAGCTATTTAATTATCAGACTAATGAGCTATTTAAATATCAGAGCTATTGTTCTGCTATTGCTGTTGTTGTTGTTGTGTTATGAACTTGATTCAATGACAATTAATAACAATTATTTCCTATTGAAATAAAGTGTATTATATACAATCGGACCTCCATATAACGAAACTGATGGTTCCAGAAAAAAAAAAAAAATGTTGTACAGAGATTTCCGATGTATAGAAGTTCGTTGTATGGAGGTCTGACTGTATATGATTTCAATAGTTTTATTGAATTGATATTTTTGTTAATTGTTCTCTGGCTTCTGAGAGAAATGTTTCAAACTTAAATAGATTAGAATAAATAAAAAAAAGGCAAATATAGATATTTATTGGCCACAAGAATCACAGTACTCTAAAAACAAAGAATTTGTTCTTTCTAAAATAATATTGTAATAAATTATTAAACTATACAATTGGACCTCCATATAATGAAATTGATGGTTCAAGAAAAAAAAAAAAAAAAAAAAATCCTGTATAGAAATTTCCTTCCTTTATCATTTTCACCCATTACAGAACTGCTTCATCTACATCTTCATACTTAAAATCTCTTGATTTTTTAAAGAAAAAATCTACTTAAAGTTTAAATATTGAATCATCCGGTTTTTAAAAATTGTTACCACTGAACTCGGAGCAATTTCATATTAACGGGACACTTGTTCTTCATTCTTTTATATTATACGCCTTGGAATAAATTATTTCTTTCTGAAAGTGATTTTCTTTTAGACGTTTGTTGGGTGAGAAAATTATGCTGTAAAAAGTCAAGAGTTTTATAACGTCCAAAACAAATTCTATACTGAGCGTAATCGATTTCTCTATATTATATTGTCATGATTGACATATATGATTCCAATTGCACTTAAACTAATGGAGGCAGAATACGCAAAATTATTTGAGTGCTTGTTCTAGAAATGGTTCTAAGAAAATAAATTAAGCAAAATCTCTGCCAATATTAATTCACAGAAAGGTTGTCAGCCGGATCTTTATCCTTATTTCCTTATGAATTTTGTTTGTTTTAGATAAATTATTTTTGTTCTATAGAAACTTTTTTGGAGAATTTGTGGGACATAAAAAAATTAGTTATGTAGAGATTTTTATTGTATAGAAGTTCGTAACAAGGAAGTCCCAGTGTATAACACAGTTTGAGTTTGGTGAGGACACAATTCTAGATACTTCTTTAATTTATTTCGGTCTTTTAAATTTAAAGCTAATAAATATTAGTCTGTTTTTGGGTTGTATAAAGCTTTGATAAAGTCAATAGTTTTTTTGTTTTTTTAAATTACATGATATTTCAAGAAATGGAATAAAGGGGTTTTGCGGGTGGGGAGGTACAGAAGTGGTAACTTTAGCCATAGCCAACTCTTTCTAATATTTATTTTTATTAATAATTTTTATTTATTATGTTGTTATTAGCATGTGACATGAATGTTCACAAGAAGTGCACTGACAGTGTTCCGAATCTATGCGGCTGTGACCACACTGAGAGGAGGGGAAGAATAGAAATCAGGATTGTATGTGGTGATGGCAAGCTAACCACAGAAAGTAAGTAGTGTCTTATTTTTTACATACTTTTAATTATCTTAACTGGTCTACCCTAGACTGATTTTTGTCTGGGAAATCTTGTAATCTATATTTGAACCATTTCCCCACTACCTAGAAAGCTGAAGTGAATTTCTAATGACAATGCAATAAAAATTCATTATTTTTTTACAACATTGTTTCTATTAACCAATAAATTTGTATATTTCTGAGAAATTTTAGCTGTAAAATTTGAAAAAATAATGTAAATAAAGTTATTTGGGGTTAAAAATAATTATGGGCTTTAATGAAATTTGAGCTTTGAGCAAATTTAATGATTAACAATGCCATATTTTCACTTGACTGGGAATATAGCTACCCTAGTCTATCGGGTGCTATTACACTCGTAGCACCCAGCTGTATGAAAAGAACTAATTTTTAGGTTTTGAGAAAATACTCCCTATTATAAATAAAGTATTATTTGAGTGCTCTAAAACAATTCAAATGTATTTGAAGTAAATAGCACTTGAGGCCACCTGAAGGATAAAATTAAAATTAAGAATTTGTTTGTTGCATTTATCTTTACATTATGTTAGATAATTTAATCTTTTATATCTGGTTTATCATTTATAATTATTTTATTTTCAGTTAAAAAAGCCAAGAATCTCATTCCGATGGATCCAAATGGTTTATCGGATCCATATGTAAAGTTAAAGTTGATTCCCGGGGATTCAGATAATATTAAGAAGAAGACAAAGACAATCAAATCATGCTTAAATCCTGTTTGGGATGAAACTCTACAATTGTAAGTCTATATAAATATTATTATAATTAGAATTAGAATAATTATCTTGAGTTAACCTGGAAATGTAACCAGGTCCAATCATAAGACGCAACCAAGAAATAAATCATTGTGCTTTTTGGCGCTGTAATCATTAATATAATATCTTCAGCATTACCTGACAATAATATTCTTATGCGGAACTTCAGTAAAACAAGAAAGAAGAAATAAACAGAATAAAAATATTATAGCTAATATTAAAAAAGCAAACACTAAAGGAAAATATCAAACATTTATACTTTGGACTCTAATAAAAATTTGTGATAGATTATTACTTTTGTCTTTTTATGTAGAACTAATAATTATTAATATATATTTATATTAAAACTTCCATAGCTAGTATAATAGTTGTAGGCCACCCATATAGTTGAAACCAGTCTGGTAGTTTAGTACATTTATATTCAATAAATTAGTGTATTTATCAGGTAGTATTTTCCACAAAAAATATGGATTTGTGAAATAAGATAGAGTTAAATCATCCCTCCAATAATGTTGTACTACAGTTTTTTTAGAAGGAAATAAAACTATTGTCACCAAAGATTGAAGATTACTTATAAAAATTTCAAAATATTAACCTGAGTGAAAAAAGTAAATTGTTTAAACTAGGTATTATTATCATTGGAGCTACATTTGATTGTTATATGTAATGTATATTTGCTTTGCCTGTTTAGTGATCTGAAGCCAGAAGACAAGGATCGCAGGCTCCTAATAGAGGTTTGGGATTGGGACAGAACATCAAGAAATGATTTTATGGGCTCTATGTCATTTGGGATATCTGAACTACTCAAGGCCCCTGTCGAAGGATGGTTTAAACTACTCACACAGGAAGAAGGCGAATTTTACAATGTACCCGTTCCAGAGGAGGGTACAGATATGGCCCACTTCAAATCACAAATGAGGAAACCATCAATATCTAAGAAGGGACCTGACATATTGGACAAGGATGTACTACACAACATGAACAAACGTGACGTTATCAGAGCTTCTGACTTTAATTTCCTTATGGTCTTAGGGAAAGGCAGTTTTGGAAAAGTAAGGGAAAATAAATAGAACTTGAAATTCTGTTTAGTTATTTATTGTGATAAAACTAATAAGAACTTCAAACCATTGTACTGCAAGGTGGCATTATTGATTTATTTACTTTGAGTGGCAGTATTATGATTTATTCAAAGGCACTTTCATTGATTACTTGTTGCTCAAAGCTTATTTACGTAATAATTGATATTGATTTAATTATTATTTGACTTATGAGAAGATAAAAAAAAAAAAAAATTGTTATTTCTCTGTCTAAACATTTAAAATGTTATTTAAAGCCAGAATGGATTCCTGAAAATAATAGTTAATATAGCTGAAATAGTAAATATTTCAAGATTTAAATTAAAATGGGGAGGGGGTGACAAAAAATTAAATTGTAATTTGATTAGAGAGGCTAAATAGAGGATTAAATGGTAATTGATAAAAATTAACTCTTCATCCATTAAAAACTGCATATTTTTCATTTAAAATTTCCAATTTTATTATTTTTTTAATTTTTATATTTTATGTCTCTGAATTAAACAATTCCTAGACAGAAATCTGTTTCAGACATCTGGGAACATTTTTGGTCCTGTGTATGTCTGTCGTTCAACATTACCATAACTTTAAAAGCACTCATCTGATTTTGATTAAATTTAGATTTTATGGCATAATAATAAAGCCCTTTTTAGGTCTCATTTTAATTTCAACATTTTGTGCCAATTTCATTCTCTTCTGCATGACCACAAATGTTCTATTTATTAAAACCTCTAAATATTAGGTGCTTATCCAATTTTGAAGAAATTTATATGGTTTGTCCAAGGTTGCTCACTGATGTTCCCGTATTAATTATAACTAGGGCTCGGCAATATATGCAAAATAAAACCTCGATATATGCATGAAGATGCCCAATATATGCATTTATACATATGCACAAAAAAATCTAAAATTGAGCCACTAAAATGCGCTCAAAACAGTTAAACTATTAAATAATAAGTGCTGGGAAAAGAAGAAAAAAATAGTGACATGAATTATCCGCCATCTTGGATTTCCAGTAAATCAGATCCAATTGCTAATCTCTTTTTTTTTCTATGGCCCAGCCGACCACACATTTTGCATATTTTTCCTATATTTTTAGTAACAGCGAAAATACGATTTTAGGGGGGGGGG
>KZ651610.1:198159-209376 GCA_001010745.2 Gerris buenoi | reverse complement strand
GGGGGGGGGATTAGTCCTGTTCTACAGGTCCACATTATCCGACCACTTAACTCATCAACTTGATGAGATTTAATCTTGTTACTTAAGTTATTTTACTTTATTTCTGTTAAAAAGTTATTATAGGAGAAATGGGGTACTAATATTTTTTTGAAAATAAAAAATGTGTTCTGATTTGTGAAGGTCATGCTTGCTGAAAGGAAAGGAACTAGTGAACTTTATGCTATTAAGATACTTAAGAAGGATATTATTATTCAAGATGATGATGTGGAGTGTACTATGGTAGAAAAGAGAGTGTTAGCTCTTTCACAAAAACCACCATTCCTGGTCCAACTCCACTCTTGCTTTCAAACAATGGTATGTAATAATCCTAACCCTAAGATTTATGATTATTTTTAATGTCTGTTACTTTTTTTTTTTTTTTTTTTTTTAATTTTTTTTTTTTTTTTTTTTTTTTTTTTTTTTAATTTTCCCCTTTCTTGCTTAACCCTTTTTTAGGGTTGCGTTGGTAAAACCAAAAAAAAGAAACCCTTATAGTTTCGTTCCTGTGTCTGTCTGTCACTCTGTACGGTTCCAAGAATTATGAATCAAAAGTGATGCAAACATGAAACTTTGCAGATTGTTTTGACGCCCACACAGAAAAAAATATAGTAAACTCAACATTATCAAACTTCAAATTATCAGTTCAAATCCAAAATGGCAGGTAATTTTTGTTACAAGAAAAAAAAAATGAGTGGAGTATTAAATGAAAGGTATTGAAGATTAGATAACAAAACTATATAACAGTTGTGGAAAGTGTTCAAATTTTCACACCACTTTGTCAAAAAAACATCAACATTATGCCCCCCCCCCTCATACTAACTAATTTCATGTTCACAATACCAACAAAATCTTTATTATGTGAGACTTCACGCACAACCATTTTTTTTTAAGCTCCAGTCCTGTGACTTGATGGTTAATGAAGGTTATTTCCTGTCTTTCTTTTTAAAATCCCTTATTTTTCAGTATTTTCTAAATATAATATCTTAAATAGTATAATAGACTTTTTAAACTTATATAATAATGGGGTTTATTGTTAATAAATGTTGCCATTTATGATTTACTGAAGGTTTTGGTTAGAAATACTAAACTGCTAATGAAGATTTTTATATCCAACCAAACCTCAATGTAATGCCCTTCAGATTATTATTATTATTTTTTTTTTTTTTTTTTTGTAAATTTTGTTACTATCTAATTATTTTATTTAATTCATTGCGAATTTATTATTTTTTTTAGTCAGTAGGTACTACATTTTTTTTTTAAATTTTGTTTGTTAGTTTTGCTTAAGTGAATATATTCAGTTTATAGTTACTCTACTTTTATTGTTCTTATGTAATCGTTACAGCTTGTTCTACAAGCTTATTATAATATAGGATAATAGAGTATTATTAATGCAGCTATTATTAGCTTATCTACATCAAGCTTGACAATGTTGTTTTGTATGAGTTTAAATTCCTAATTATACCATCTATTATTCTTGACATTATTTGAGGTCACCTAGGAAGTGGATGAAAAATTGTTATTACTGATATATAAGCTGAATTATGTTATTTAAATTTAGGGGTATTAAGGTTAGTTTATTCTGCTCGGTCTCTAGTAAATAATCTTTTAAAAAGTGCTTAAAATAGAATCCTAGTCATTAATTATGTCCATGCTAGTATTTTGTATTCTTTTACATTTTCCTACCTAAAACCTTAATCTAAAAATTGCATCTCAAATATTTCCCCTTATAGTGAAAAATATTATAGTTGTCTGACATTATGTTTCACTTTATTTAATTGAACTCTTATTATTTTATATAATCACTATGTTATATCATTTATACCAAGTATACTAAATAGAAATATAATTAAAAGTTACTTATATTTGTAATATCAAGCCGTCTTTTAGTGCTCTTTAGCCAGTATGTATTCAAAACTCTAACTGTAACCATATTTTTTATAACAAAAAAAAACCATAAAAGAAGTCCTTTGGAAGACCTTAGGCCTCCTTGGGCTCTTGCATGGATTATTAATATTATTTTTCTTAAAAAACAAGCACAAGCAACCCCCTTTGCCCAATTGAAAGCCTACTGACAGCATTAGGACTCATGCTAGAAGTATCGGTATTAATTTAAATCCAAGTATAAAATCTATAGAGTACATGCATAAATTCTTAGCGAGCCTTGCACATTTTAAGATATTTTATCCTCAAATGACACAAGATTTGCGAATATATAGAGTTAGTTATGCTCATTTTAATAGGAATTGTCATTTAATGACCTGAAATGTGAACATCATTCTCAAACTTTGTTGGACCCACTCACGTTTAAATATACCTTTTTAAGTTGTATTTAGTCAGCGCCTTCACTTAATCTAATTGTAAAGACCCAAATCTCCGGTTTATAAAGGTTTATTCATAGAAAACTCAACGACTTGATTTTGTCTAGATTGCATTTACTGTACTTTTGGTTATGCTTAAGACGTTGTGATATAACATTAGTTTGTTTACTTTAAACGATAATTTTGTTTTGGTGTGGGGATTAAAACTCGTTATATTGCTTGTTCCTATACTGAGTGGGGGGAGTCAAGTCACCTAGGATATGTGTTTTAAAATTATTTTTACAGAACAATGTTACATAGTGTTATGAATGTTCTTTTTATTTTGTATTGATAGCTAGCTTCCTAAATCTAAATAAAGATTTATGTTTATAGATTTTGGAAGCCCCATAACAGTATGTGCTAGACAGTAGAACTTTTTAGGATTAATGAAACTTCAATTATTTTGAAATAATCTTATTTAACTATTTATTTTATATCATTTTTTCAACAAATATACTTTTCTATAGCATTGTTCCCCTAAATGAAGTATAGTTATTATTATTACTATTGTATATACATACTCTTGGATTAAATTACCTGATTTATCCAACACCCAACAAAACAAATAATAAATAAATAAATATACCCACTAATGAAGAATTATTACTGATGTTTGCAGGACCGATTATATTTTGTCATGGAGTATGTGAATGGTGGTGATCTTATGTTTCAAATACAACAATGTGGGAAATTCAAAGAACCTGTTGCAGTGTTAGTATCTCTTTTTTCAATGAAACATTTTTAACTACTATGATTTTAAATGAATGCTTTTTAATCAAGATTTAACCATGAACCTTACATTTCACAACTTTTAAGAACCATTATAAAAAATTTAAGTATTCTAAAATAATTGTACTTAATTAAATTAAAAGTTGTCCCACCTTTCTCTACATTTCAAAAGTTCATTTTGATGTTAAATAATAAAACAAACAATAACTCTTAAAAATATGTCGTTGTAAAAAAAATCTTTCTTACAAGGGTTATTTATGCGTAGAGAGGATGTGTAAGGCTTTTCTCTCCAAGAAAATTATATTTTACTTCTAAGTGGTTGTCAAAACTTCATTATATCCCATATTTCGGAAGGGTCTTTCATCTCAATGTTTGAGTAGATATGCACTCTACTTTCTTCTTTATATTAGAATTCAAATTGCTTTTATCTCTCTATCTTTCTTGCCCTCTTATTTAAACAATTTTGAGATAAGAGTATTATTGTGCTTCAATATTTTTTTTTGTAGTGATCTTCACTACTTTTGAAGAAACTAATAACATAAATCTGCAAAAATAAAGAATACACAGACATGCTAAAAATCAACTTTATGCAGGCCATCATAAATGTTTCAAAACTCCCAAAAAATAACATTGCATATGGATTTATTTAAATACCCTTCATATTTTGAAAAGGTATGGCTTTAATCTATAGAAGGGTTTGGTGGAAAAGGTGCAGAACCGCTGTTAATAGTTTTTTCATAAAATTTTGTATTATTAAAATGTAAAATTGAACAATACTGAAGAATCTAATTAATCTTTTATTACACGCTCACGCTGTTTTAACTTTCAGGTATGAATAAAAATATAAAACAAACAAAATGAATATATTCCA
Source organism: Gerris buenoi (assembly GCA_001010745.2). Lineage (NCBI taxonomy): Eukaryota > Metazoa > Arthropoda > Insecta > Hemiptera > Gerridae > Gerris > Gerris buenoi. Next base: position 205,380 of record KZ651610.1, on the reverse strand, counting down.
TATTAAAGAAACGAATGAGCAAAAGATAATTTTGTATTTTGAAAATGTAAAAATAAAATAAATCTAGAAGTGGACGGGATAAATAAACTGTGTGAACTATATCCATATTCTTTAATTTATTATTACTGTGTTGGTACTAATTTGCTTCTTTTTTTTTTAATGTTTTCAGATTTTACTCTGCCGAAATAGCTATAGGTCTGTTTTATTTACATACAAGAGGTATTATCTACAGAGATCTGAAACTTGACAATGTTCTGCTGGATTCAGACGGTCATATTAAAATAGCTGATTTTGGTATGTGTAAAGAGGGCATCACAAATGACAAAACAACCAAAACATTTTGTGGTACTCCCGACTACATCGCACCAGAAGTATGTCACAAGAAAAACTGGATAAACACTTTTCTCTTAACCCCCTGTAATTTTTTCCCTTTTCACAATTTTTTTTATTCTATTCCTTTTTTGTATTGTGCTTTTTTGAATGAGTATAACTGAAGAGTTAATTTTCTTTTAGTAGGACGCTATTAAATTGTTCCAAGAATTGCTTAAAACATCTCAAATCCTTTAAAAAAATTAAAATATATATATGTATGATGTATAATAGAAAGCTGCTTTATTGTTTAGTGAAACTTGAGTAGATTATTTAAAAAATATGGTAATGAACCCTGCAAATCTATAATAATTCAGTTTGTATAAATTGCTTTCATTTACCACAAGTCATTACTGTTAATGACCCTAGTACTCAATAAACCTACTTAAATGAAATGTAAATATTTATACTCTATAGTTAAGAGTTCGCTTAAGCTTTTCTTGGATGCTGGATTGTAAATGAAAGCTATTGAAGTAAACTTCAAAGAATTCTATTTAAAGGCAGCTTTAAGTTAATTTATACCAGCCTTCTCTCAACTCAATATATTTGTTCCATATCAATAGAAAATTTAAGTCTATTTCTTACGTAGATACTTTTTATTTCTTTTTTTTATAAAAAAAAATTAAAATACAAGTATGATTAGTTTCTTCAGAGGCCACTAAAGTGGCCTCTCCTGCTACTTCGCTGCAGGAGGAAGCAGCATTGGACGTGGTCAGAACTTGGATGGGTGACCGTTCTGAACTAACTGATTTATTATCATTCTTAAAAAAAAAAACGCTATAGTTAATACCTATATTTTATATAATTATTTTAAGTTTAGCGGTATTTTGACAGATTTAAACAAACTTTGACGTTATCAAAATTATAGCACTAATAAATAATTATATTCGCTTATAACTTTTAAACTAATTAATGGAATTTCATCGGGTTTTTTTTATATTTGTTCCTTAATTTTTTTCCGATTCCAACGATATGCTACATATCAAAAACGTATTTATACTTTCAGTATTATTAACTTTCAAAATTCAAAAATTTATAACTTCAAAATGGCAGCCAATATCAAAATGAAATTTGGTGAGTTTGTTTGTCATACAGAGAGGTACATTCGTGCCAAATTTCAACTCGATTAGGTCCATTTTCGATTTATTAGGATTTTTTTTTAAATTTTATTTACTCAGCAAACTAGGTTCAAGATGGCGGAAAAAGTTGATTTTCCGGGCGGCACCACTACAGGTAAGGACAGATTTTTCTGCCAAGTTTCAACTCTCTAGGATAAATACCTTGAGCGCTACGATGATAACACACACATACATACAGACGTCATGCTGTCACTCAGGAGGTCTTTTAAAAACACCCAAAACGGATTATTCCGTTGAAATCTCGAAAACAATTTTTTTGGGGAAAATAATAATTTTCTTACTATAGGTAGTGAGGAAAAGTAAAAATGTAACTTCAAAAGCTTCCATTAAATTCTAAACTTACGGTAAAATAAATAAATAAAAATCTCCCTCTTGAAAAAGTACCAAAACTATTTTAATTACAAAATATAATTTTCTGGCCTACATTTGAAAATAATAAATCCTAAATTTTACTTTTTTGAAGCTGTTTCTTAGTAATATTTTTTTCTTTTTTTTAGACAATTTATTTTTATAGCTCCATTCCTCATGTAAAAGAGTGACTTCAGTATTAGATCATTACAAAAAAGTGAGAGCCGCTTCACACGTCATTCTTAATTAGTGTGAAATATGTCCAGTAAACTTAACCCTGATTATTGCTGATTTTTGGTTCTAGGGAGATTACCTTATTCCTCTCAAATATAACAATGTATATTTTGGAGGTTTAAGTTAATCTCAATTATTAATTAGAACACACTGATTTTCTACAGAAAATAATACTTTTAATTTGTTTATCTTTTTAGTGGTTTTTTGTTTTTTGGTATAAAAAAAAAAAAAAAAAAAAAAAAAAAAAAAAAAAAAAAAATGAGCCGTCTGCTGGGCCATAGAAAAAATAAGAATTGTTATTTGATCTGATCTGAAGTTTTCAAGTTCAGTGTGCATTTTTTTATTGGCAGTTTCTTTGCCGATTTATAATTTCATGTTCACAATATCAACAAAACTCTTTTTACATGAGACTTCACACTTAACCATTTTTCTAGACTTGCTTGTATTGACGGAAAATTAACTCTTGAGTTACACAATATTGCGTATTTCTACTAAGCTGTAGTGTTTCTTTAAAATTCTTGGGTGATGGAAACCATATTAATTTTGTTATACATTTCTTAATTTTTGTGACCTTTTTAAAATGCTTTTACAATTTTACCATTTAGTCTTTACAAAATTTATTATTATTATTAATTAATCGTTTCTTATTTTTAAACCCTTTTTCTAAAATCTTTGGTTTGAAGTAAATATCACTTTCTTCTTTATCAATTCACCTTTAATATTGCTTAGTTGGCATGCTTAAGCTTTTAACAGTGAATAATTATAAAGGTATGGTGAGGTGATAATATAGCTTTTAAGGTTCTCTCATCTGTTTGTATTCAATTTATTTATTTATTTATTATATTTGTATAAAGTTATGAATATTTATTATATTCTTATTTATTGTGGAGAATCAAACCCAGATATGTTTGACTTAAATTCTAGGAGAGTGCCTTAAGCCATAATCACACCTAGTGTCATATTCCTAGCTTATTTTATTTTAAACGATCATTAGAAAGAGGTTTTTTTATATCAAATTTAATTTGATTCAAAATTAAGACTTTCATGTATTTTTTCTACTATTCAATGGTTATTTTTTCCTCTTTAACCTAAATAGAGTTAAAATTAGACGATTACAGATATTTTTGAGGATTAAATTACACAATTTAAATAATATGAAATAAATTAATAAAAAGATCCTGTGAGAATTATCAGAATCGGATAATTTTGTCCCACACCCTCTTAATGCGATCTCTATTGGCTTTACTGTATTTTTTAATTATTGATTTATTTTTACTTAATTTTAATTTTATTTGCAAGATGTTAATGTACATGTTTAGATCATATTATTATATTACTTGTTATCCTTTTTATTTATCTCTTTTTTCTATCTCTCTCTCCTTTTTATGAGAATGTTAACTTTACAAAGCCGTACATTCTTGTATTAAGTATGAATCAGATATAATTGTTTCAGATGTATGTTAGCATCTTGACAGTATTCACTTACTAATTTGTGAAATAAAGGTAAGGCATTGAATAAATTAAATTTTAAATATTTTGTTTTATTTGTTATGCCCACATAATTATGTATTGAACACAAAAAGAGTTTTTTTTTTTGTCCTTTTTAAAACAATTTAACTTAATTTACTGTTAGTTGAACTATCCATAAGTAATTTTTATTTATGGTAATCTCAATTTTTAAAAAGCTCTAAAGTACTTTTCTGATGTAAAGCTTTCTACTCAGAGAATCTTCTGCATTCTTAATTAAAGTTTTAATTGCTTTTCCCCTGAATCCTACAGTAACATTTAGAAATTAAATCTGTTTTGTTATTCTTGATTTAGTCTTAAATAAAACTGGTTTAATAAAAGGTAACATTTAAACGTTTTGCACTGTAGCTTTATTTTAATAATTCTAATTACTTTTTTTTTTTTTTTTTTTTTTTTTTTTAGATTTTGCATTAAGATCTTTAATTATAATTAACATGTAATAATAAATTTGTAATTTCCGATTAGAAATTTAAACTCCACACCATATTCAATTTTCGATTTCTTTCTTACCCTTCCTCCTGTTTAATTATTATTGTTTTGTTACAAACTAGGATTACATGAGTATCCTTTATGTGTGAAAGTCACTAGTGTTTCTATTTTATGCCGGATATGGCAGGCAAACTTCAATTTATAAATGTGTACTTTTTTCTTCAACAATATTATAGACACCAGTTTTGTAAAGATTTGTTGGGATTTTTTGTCACACTCAATAAATCTCAAACAGTAAATGTTTATTAAATGAACTCTATAAAACATACTTAATACAGTTTCAATTTAATCACTTCTTTTGATTAACCAAATATTAAAAATAAATTAATTAAAAGAGAGTTAAGGTTAAAGTAAAATGTTTTGTTAGTAGCTGTTTTCCTAATTTTATTAGGTTTACCTTAAAACCCTTAAAGTAAAAACGGAAGCATACATTTTAGTCACCATAGACCTATACTTCTTTTAAAAGGGAAATATTTATTTTAAATTCAACACTGATAGTAGCTTTAGTAAGCCAAGATCTGCAGAAAAACTAAAGAGTGTTAATAATTATAAAAGTACTGTTGAGTCTCTGTAGTCCAACACTCCGCCAGTCCAGCACATCCAGTAATCCGGCACTGCGGATGAGGCCCCCTCCCCTCTTGCCTAAGATAACTAAAAGAGAGGAAATCTGGGAAACACAAGGGCACTAGGGTAAACAAAAACAAACCATAAGTTGTTTGTTCCTTGTGTGTTTACACACTCATATCTCACATAAAAATCACTAGTTTTGTTGTGTCCTGCTACTGTTTTAATAATTTAATAATGATTTATTATCAAACATCCAATAATCAGACATGGCACGTGTCGTATTAAAGAGACTCAGCTGAACATATAAAAACAATCTCTACAATTCCTTCTCCATGAAGAGTAACTCTTCATAATTATGAAACTTAATTATAAGATTCCAATTTAAGTAAACAGAACTGGTTTAAATTAATTTTAAGGATTGATAGTAAGTGGGTCCACTGAGATTTCTTTAGTTTAAGCTCTTGCTGTTTCTTATTTGATAAAAAATAAGAATACTTCTTTGAAAATACTTTTAATACAATTTTGTTCTCCTGTTTCAGATTATTCTTTATCATCCTTATGGAAAGTCAGTAGATTGGTGGGCCTATGGTGTATTATTGTATGAGATGTTAGTTGGCCAGCCTCCATTTGATGGAGAAGATGAGGAGGAACTATTTGCTGCCATCACTGACCATTCTGTTAACTATCCTAAAAGTCTTTCAAAAGAATCTAAAGAAGCTTGTAAAGGGGTTAGTACATTTTAAATATTCTTTTTGTTTGACTTGTTCTTACATTTTATTCAGTGATCTGTGGTTCAAGTTCCAGTTAAACTGTACATAAAATATTTTCTATTCATATTCACTTGTTTTTGACACAGACTTTAGTGTTGGGACAAAACAAAATTTAACAAATTGCTGTATACACCGACACTAAATATTAATGGAGTTAACAAGAATTCTGTTTTGAAACTGATGTGAGCAAAGAAGAGAGTGCATGAACCATTTAATCCAATAAAAAATGTAATTAAAGAAAAATACATTACTTACTTTTCATTGGATCTTAACCAGAATTTTCATCCAATTCCATTTATATGGGCTTCCACTATATTGACATCCATCCAAAAGATAGGCAAATATTTTTTTGGAAAAAACTAATTATAATAATAATGACTTTATTTTTAAGTGTTATTTTTTCATAGTTTGTTAAAAAATTATTTGCCATTTATCATATAAAATTCGTTATTTAAAATATAAATATGATTAAAGTTACTTACGCTTTTCATTAAATATAAATTATAAAGTCACACTGCCAAGTATACGATGCTAATTATTTATACATGACAGAGTTAAAAAAGAGACAAAATTAAAAGAATAGTTTGTTTTTTTTATCATTGAAGCGAGCGTCTTCCAATAAATATGTATTGAATATTGAGAAAAAAGGTTATCATCAGTTTATAGTTAGGAGGGTGGTTGTAGTGGTTGTATAGGGAACAGTCCTGTCTCCCACCTATCCAGCCTCAGTTTTAAATATAAAATATATAACTTCACTACACAAAAACTTCCGCTTGTATCATGTTAAAATGTTACATGCCTGTTTCAAGTGTACTTTAGACAATGTGCATGATATAAAATAAAATATCAAATATATCACTTCCCCAATTTAGCGATCTTTATCACTTCATAGCGGTGTCGGTGTTGGTTTTACTTAAAAAAAAATAAAAAAAATATATAAATAAAAGTTGTTTGTCTCATTGAATGCTGGGTCTCCTGCGAATGCTTGGGTGGATAACGTTGTCCAACATACATGTCCTGGACAATGGTAAAATGAAAATGTGTACTAAATTTCAACAAAATTGGTCATCTTTTACTCAAGTTATCAACATCGGAAGATTTCGTGACGGTTGATATTTTGATGGTAGGTTTTGTGACAGTAGGTTTTGTGGCAGTCGTTTTTTGGAATTCACTCCTGGGCCCCAGACGCTGTAATGTGCCATGAAGAACTTTGTTTCAATAATTGGAGTTGTATTGACCTTAACCCTCGGGTGAGCACGGTCTAATACAGACACAAGGAGGCGCGGACTCCTGATAGGACTTAATCTGTTTAAAATGACCACACAACATGTAATATAAATATAAACTTGAAATCATTTTTGCAAAATATTATAAAACATATTTAAATTGGTTTTATTGTTCTAATTATTTTTTTAATTGATAAAATAGCGTTGTTTAGTCTCATAGTTTATAAGCACAAAATTAGTCAGTCTCAATTATAATTTTCAAATTTTTAATTTTTTCTGTATATTTTTATTATTTTATTTTTAAATTCAGGTGCCATATTAATTTATTTTGTATTACAGTAGAATCCCGGTATTTCATATCCCGTTATATCATATATCCCGATAAATGGTATATTATTGCCAGTCCCTTGAAAAAATCCCGATAATTGGTATAAAACCAATGTATTTCGGTCCCCTCAGTATAACGTATTTTTTTCCCTTTCGAGGTGAACATAAACGTCTTATAACTCGTATAATTCGGAGAATAATCCCGATAAAACGTATGAATGGAGG
>KZ651610.1:130195-191726 GCA_001010745.2 Gerris buenoi | reverse complement strand
AAGTTTATCAAAAACTATTTAAGAAGTTTGTTGTGTCAAGAAAGACAAACCTTTCAATTTTATCTGAGAGTGATGTAGCTAGTTCAATTGATTACGATTATGCAATTAACGCATTTGTTGAAAGAAAAGAAAGAAAGGTAGCGCTTTAACGACCAATAATAAATGGTTACTGTACATCTATTATATTCCATATCATGTTTATATACAGGGTGGTCCAAAAGTCTCCCCCCCCTTAACTTTTGAATAAATTAATGAAACTTAGGGGATCGCTACCATGCAAATGGAAGTTTGTTTTTATGCTATCAGCCACTAGGGGCAACCACCCAATTTGCCCCTAGGCCACCCAACTTGAAAATTTTTCCCTTGAGTGTATATTTTTGATAGCAGATTTAGAATCTGCAGAGAAAATAATAAACTTTTACTTCAAACTATTTTTGCTATCTCCAATATTTTGCCCCCTACAGGGGGGCAAAGGTGTAAAAAGAGTAGATTTCAGCGCCTGGGGACAAAATTATGGTTGCCCCAACTATGCAAGTGAATGAATATACTCTTCCCTTTACATGGTACAGAGCCTCCAAGTTCCATTACTTTATTTCAAACCGTTTAGTTTTTATAACGATCTAAGAGTTATTTTTTTACTGTTACGGAAGGGTTATTTGCTATCTTTGTCCCCTGTAGGGGGTAAAATATTGGAGATAGAAAAAATAGTTTGAAATTTAAGGAAATCGTGATCGCGTTAATAGATATTTAAGGGCAACTGTCAACAAATTCGTTTTTTTGCGAATATCTCACTTCCTATGGCTCCGACACCAACCTAGGAGGTTCCCACGAAAAAAGTTTAATTAATTTTTTACGTACAGTAGACGGTTTACGGATTACAGGGGGAAGAATATCTATGAATATATAGTGTCCGTCGCATCGCCGCACCACTTTTTACGTATAAGCGAATTTTCTAAGAAAATTAAGCTATTGCAATAGCTTCAAAATATTTGAAATGCAAATTTTCGAAAAATTTCTCCATAGAAATCCGTTTAGACCATTAATTGATTCCTGAAATTTAACACTTTTTTATGTATGTATTTATATGTCATCCAGAAGGTATCTCACCCTAGGGTGCACTTAAAAAATCCAAATAAAATTTAAAATGTCAATAATATCAAAAGAAAGGACAAGTTCGTTGGCCAGCATTTTTGGAGTCCATTTGGGGTCAAATTTTGGCAATTTATTAAGCCTCGTCCAGACTGCCGAACTGAACATAGGAAACGAGCCCAGCTTTAGTCTCTGCGCATGCCTAGTGATGTACAGAGCTTGCGAGAGATGCGCAGGCGCAATTTAGATTGGGCATGCGCAGAGACTATTGCTCGGCTCGTTTCCTCTGTTCGGTTCGGCAGTCTGGACGAGGCTTTAGGGTCAAAAATAGCATAAAAACTTTTTTTCCATTTTACCTCTTCTTATAATGATATATGTCAAAATTTCACATAACAACAATGACTGAACTCTTAAAGAGCTTGCCAACGACATGCGCATCTTGAAGGGTATGAGTACTATTTTGGGTAGGGTGACCATACGTCCTGTTTTGGCCGGGACAGTCCCGTTTTTTTGAAGCTTTTGAAGGCGTCCCGACGGTTTGCGAAAATGTCCCGTTTTTCGGGAAAAAGGGACACATTTTATCCAGAACCAGAAGGTCTGAATAAAATGAAAAACTGTTCCATATGCTATATATGTTTTATGCATGAGACGATTTCAATCTTAGTAAATATGTTTAATTGGAGGAATCACCAATGTAAAGTTATTACTGATACACAGATGATTCGTCACTACCGTAATTACTCTTCGAATTTAAGCCGAACTTCTTCGGCTTTGTCTTTAAATACTTTAAAATTGGAGAAAAAAAAAAATCCGCCTTGAATTTTAGGTTTATTGTTGTTATTGTTATTGTTTTATTAATGGGTGTTTGACGGCTAAGGTTATTAACACCCTGATCATGTTAGGGAACTAATTGTTCCCTCAAACCTAACTGTATAGAAATTTTTATAACATTAAAACGTCCTAATAGCCCGTCTTACTTAAAAATTTATATTTCGTTGTAATAATCCGTGTCTTTAAGGTATAGTAAAACATTTAATACTGTGTTGCTTTCATTTCCTAATAACTGTATCATAGTCTCTGGTAAATTGTGGTGTTTTCGTAAAATTTCTAGCTGTGGGCAGTCTATAAGTAGGTGTGAAACAGTCAGTATGTCGTTACAATATCTACATCTAGGGAGGACTCTTTCTCTAGTAAACAAATAACTGTGCGTTAGTCTGGTGTGGCCTAATCTAAGTCTACAAAGTACAGTCTCCTCATGTCTGTCAGATCTGTAGCTTGTTGTCCAGTCTTCTATAATGGGTTTAATGTGCTTTAATTTTGCATTACTCTCTGTCCAATTAGTCTGCCAGGTTTGCTTTATACAAGAAGAAATATATGCGTGTATGTCTTTGGAAGTTACTAAAGTGTTGATTTTGCTACCCTGGATCACTGCAGTGTTAGCTAGCTCGTCTACCTTATCATTACCCATGGGGATACCCATGTGACTGGGGACCCATGAAAAAGTAATATCCATTTTTTGTTTGGTTATAACTTCCCTAATTTTGTGGACCGTAAAATTTTGTGAATAAAGTTTGTCTAAAGATTGTAGAGCGCTTTGTGAATCTGAATAAATGATTGCCTTACTGATTGCTTTTTCGGCTGCATATTCGACTGCTTTCAAGATGGCTTCTAATTCTAGTGTGAATATTGAGCTCCACTTTGAGCCAGAGAAGGTCGCCGAGTGATCTTCATGGAGATAAGCGTATCCTGTTCCTTGGTGACATTTCGACGCATCCGTGTAGAGAACAGTTGCATCAGGATGAGATGATCGGTGCTTCAAATGCTCTTGTAAAACGACTGACGGGTGCAGAAGAGATTTAGCCTTATCCTTTTTGATTAGTACTTTAGGTCGTGAAGCTAACCAGGGTGGCATAGTTGGTAGGATATAAGTACTTAAAGTTGGGAGAGAGACAATGTTGTAGTCGATCAAAAGCTGTTTATATCTGAGCCCTGCAGGCTTTGGTAAGTGAGGTCTATTGTCATACTTGGAAAGCCATCGCGGGTTAATCATCAGTTGATGAGCCATATTTTCAGGGTGCTGTTTAGTCCGTTCAGCATATCTTATTAGAAGGAGATCTCTTCTTAACTTCAGAGGTGGCTCGTTGGCGTCAACTAGAAGACTGACTATGGGACTGGTTTTGAATGCCCCTAAAGATAGTCTTACTCCTGAATTGTGCACCGGATCTAGGCGGTTCAGAAGATTGGTTTTGGCAGATCCGTAAGCAGTACAGCCATAGTCTAATTTACTTCTTACTACGTGTCGATATATCTTTAAAAGGCTTGACCTGTCTGCTCCCCATTTATGTGACTGGATTGCTCTTAGAATGTTAAGATCCTTTTGGCATTTTGATCTTAAATGCTCGATGTGTTTCTTCCACGTGAACTTCCTATCTAAAATGAGGCCGAGGTACCTCAACTCCTCTACAACTGGAATAAGAACCCCGCGTAACGTGAGATTTGGTTTATAGTTCACTCTCCGTTTTGAAAACACCATGCACTGAGTCTTGGCGGAAGAAAAGGTAAAACCGACGTTTTCAGCCCATCGATTTATGTTTCTTATGGCTCTTTGGATGACTATTTCTGCTGAACGAGGGTCCTTTGAACGAAAGAGGATCGTCACATCGTCCACAAAGAGAAGCGTTTCGACACATGATGGAATGGCGTCACAAATATTATTGATGGCCAGGAGAAACAGGGTTACGCTTAATACTGCACCCTGGGGCACACCATTTTGTTGTTCATAACGTGTAGAATAAGTGTTCCCTACTTTAACTGTAAACGTTCTTTTGGCAAGGAAATTGCGAATGTATTGAGGCAAATTTCCTCTAAATCCTTTTTCGTGAAGCTGCTGCAAGATTCCATGTTTCCACGTTCGGTCGTAAGCCTTTTCGATGTCAAAAAATATGCCTATAGTTATTTTATTTTGAACAAAGCCCTCACAAATATAGTTTTCGAGTTTCATCAGGTTGTCGATGGTACTTCTGTTCTTTCGGAAACCATTCTGGCAAGATGCTATTAATTTTTTACTTTCAAGTTGGTACACAAGTCGCATGTTTACAATTTTTTCCATTAGTTTACCCAAGGTGTTAGTGACTGCAATTGGTCTGTATGACTCTGCCAGAGAATGATCTTTGCCTGGTTTTGGTAGCGGTATTAAAGTAGCTTCTCGCCAGTCGTCTGGGTAGCTATTTGACGTCCACAAGAGGTTATATAGTGTAAGTAGGTATTTTTTGAAAACCGTTGGTAAATTTTGTATCATTTTGTTATGGATATTATCTGGACCGGGAGCTGTGCTTTTAAGAGAGTGTATGGCGGATTCTAATTCCCACCAACTGAAAGGGCGGTTGTACGGAAGGTTATCTCCTCCTGAGAAATCAATATCACAGTTTTCTTTTTGAGATTTAATGTCCTGAAATTTCTTTGAATATGAGGATGTAGCACTGACTGTAATAAAATGTTTAGCCAATAGTTGAGAAACTTGTTTTGGCTCGGATATCATGGAATTTCCATCTTTAATTGTAGGTACATGTAACGCCGGTCGTCTTCCCGAAAGGGTCCTGACTTTTTTCCAGATCTCTGAGGACTCTGTTGAGGTGTTGATAGAAGATATGTAAGCTTGCCAAGATTCTTTTTTCGCTTTTGAGAATACATGTTTACATTGAGCTCGAGCCTTTCTAAAATTTAACAAATTTTCTGTGGTGGGACTGCTTTTAAATTTCCAGAGTGTTTTTCGCCTGTTTCTTAGTGCGACTCTACAATCTTTGGTCCACCAAGGGACCAACGGTCTGCCAACGCCTATTCTAGCTTTGGGTATGGACAACTCTGCGGCGGAAATGATTGAATTTTTAATAAAAAGTCGGAGTTCTTCTGCGGAGTCGGAGTTGGTCTTTTGTACGAAAGGAGGCTGTTTTACTAAAAGTTCTCTAAAAAGATCCCAGTCTGCATTCTTAATCGACCAAACTATTGAAGGCTCTACTTTTATTGGCTTTTGAGGAAGAGTTAAGACGAGAGGGAAATGGTCACTACCATAAAGATTTGGGAGTGCACACATCTCCACCTGCCTAGCAAGGGATGGTGAACATATAGCAAGGTCTATAGCATCCATTTTACCATTACGCGCGTCCAGATAGGTGATTTCATCATTATTTAACAGGAAGAGGTTGTTGAGATCCAAAAATGATTCAATTAGTCTTCCACGGGCATCTGTCTTTGTGGAATTCCACATCAAGTTGTGAGAGTTGAAGTCTCCTGCCAAGATGAAAGGACATGGAAGTTGTTGCACGAGATGATGTAGCGTTTGGGCGTTAACGTTAGCTTTATCATCCAGGTATATATTACAAACAGTGATGTGATGTACATGGCCAAGTGATATAGCCTGGGCTTGTAGATCGGTGTGGAGAGTTATTGCTTGGGCTGGAATCGATTTCGATATGAGGATTGCAAGTCCTCCCTGTCTGTTAAATGGCGGAGGATCAAGTCTGAAAATGTTAAAATTTGGTACTTTAAAACTTTGGTCAGCAGGTAAATGAGTTTCTTGTAACATCAACAGCTCGGGGTTTATTTCTTTTAGCAGCAATCGAATATCTTCAGAACGTGACCTTAATCCTTTGCAGTTCCACGAGCATATTTTAGTTAAATGGTTGGGTTTCATTTTAAAATTTTAATTCTATTTATTTCTATTTTTTTTCTTATTAGGCCTTTTTTTTGTCAATTTAGATGTGGTAAGTTTAGAAGATAGAGAGTCGGCTGTTGTCGAGTCCTTGTCAGAAGAGGATGTATTCCAATCACATTCTATCATTGATTCAATGGTATGGTCTTCTTTACTCGGCTCTATGCGCGGGGCACTTTTTTCTTTTATTGCTTCATTGTAAAATTTTGATTCGGATTTTAAAGGTTTTTGTTCAATATTTTGTGAGCATAATTCTTCTCGGACTGGCTTATTAGTACGCCTTTTCATTGATTCAGGGATATCAGAACTTGGTTTGGTAGTTAAACTGTTAGTTTCTTGACATAAATCGTATCCTTCATCCGTCAAGTTGCACTGTATACCGATGTCATTTGTCGTTGTTTGTATGGCAGTACTTATATTTTGTCTTTTTGTGGCACGCGAGAATGTTTGCGATAAATTGAAGCTACAAGTCAATTCAGCTTTCTTTTTGGCCTCTGAATAAGATAATCTATCTACCACCTTAATTTCCATTATTTTTTTCTCTAAAATCCATTTTGGGCAACCTCTATACACAGCTGAATGAGCTCCTTTGCAGTTCAGGCAAATCTTTGGAATGGTGCAGTCGTCATCATGTTTCGGTGCTCCGCACTCTGCACATAATGTTCCGTTCTTACAAGCTCCCTGAACATGGTTGTACCTGTGGCATTGAAAGCAGCGCACGGGTAACGGAATATAGGGACGTAATGCTACAGAGAGGTATCCTATTTTTATTTTTGTTGGGAGAGATGACAAATTAAAAGAAACAATATAGCTATTAGTTGGTTCCAGTGAACCATTTATTTTCTTTAAAATCCGTTTGACATGTGTAACACCTTGAGTTTTGAGGTTGTCTAACAGTTCTTCAGTTGCCACATTTGCGATGTCTGAACAAGTAAAGACACCCTTAACCTGGTTGAGTGATCTATGGGGCTCTACAGTACAGGGTAGTGATTGCTGGAGAGGGAGTTGCTGGAGCAGTTTCTCGGCCTGAGCATGGGAATGGGTCTGAACCAACAAGGATCCATCTCTCAGTTTTTTCACAGTTTTCACTTCACCGCAACATTGCGAAATAATTTTTTCAATAATAAATGGAGAAACATTGGCCATTGATTCTTCATTTTTCCGTTTAACTACTAAAAAGGTAATAACCTCTAGTAGTTTAGGCTTATCTAAAAGTAGTAGATCCGTAGGTCTTGGTCTTTTACTTCGGGTTGATTTAGTTTTTTCTTCGCCAGATTCAACATCGGAGCTGTCAAATTTTCGCGTTCTGATGTTTGCGGATTTTGACATATTAGTGGGGCCCGGGAGGGGTTCTAACTGACCTCCAGGGTCAGGAGGTCTCATTTTGAGCACACTTATGCGTAAAACTAGTTTAGTTTAACTATAAAAAAGGTATTTAGAGAAAGGAAGATACTTACGTGGTTTGTTTACACTTCCGTCCTAAATTAATATTTATTTTTATAGATATAATATTTCTTCTAATGATTTTCTACTTATTAAATATAAATAAATGCACAACCCTACACAAGCTTCGTACATCCAATGTATTTTATTGCTATGTATTCGTTCAAAAATCCATTTTAGGTTTATTGATATTATATTTGTTCCTAATATTTTTAAATCGGGTAAATAAACATATAAAATTGTGTGTAATAATTTATTAATAACTTTTGAAATAATAATAAAATTGAAAATTACTTTAACGAACGTCTTAATTTTGTATTAATATTAATATAATGATAATAATTGAACAATTAATCCATTATTATATAGTGAATATTAGCAGTAATAAAGAAAAATTTAAACGTGACTCAATTCTATTCAGCTTTGAAAACAACAACTGGATTAAATAGAATAGTATAAAAGGAAGTTGGAAAAAGAACTACTGTCACTACTAAAGATCGTAAAAAGAAATACTGTACTTGCGAGTAGAGCGGAAAGCTTGTTTCATAAATTCATAAACTACTATAGCTAGAAACATAAAATTTGGCACATTGGGGTTTTTATATGAATTATCTCATTTCCTATGGCTCGGAGATACAAGGGAAACTTCGGAGCGCATTATTATCCTAACGGTTTGTTGTATGTAAAAAATGAACAAATGGTTTCTTGTGTAAAATTTTAGATTTTTCAATTTTGATCTGATACTCAATTGGTCTCCGAATCAGTGAAAGCGAGTTATTCTCAAAAATACATAAAACGTCGTGCAAAAACAATCACTATGCAAGTTATAGTAAAACCAGGTTTTTGATTCGTTCGTTGTATGTAAAAAATGAATGAAGTCCAGGAAGCGAGATATTCGTAAAAGTGGTGTGGCAACAAATACTAAATACTCATAGATATACTTCCCCCTATAATCCGTAAACCGTCGATTGTATGTAAAAAATGAATGATACTTTTTTGTGGGACATTTTTTTATCTTTAATTTTGATAACCTCCTAGATTGGTTTCGGAGCTATAGGAAGCGAGATATTCACAAAAAACCGAATATGTTGACAGTTGACCTTTTAAGCTAAAATAAAAGCTCTAAAAAAGGTTCTCCAAAATGCCTAAAATTCACCATTTTGAACCTAATTGTATAAAAGTTCCGGGGGAGGCCCCTGGGACCCCCCTTTGGCAGGAGGGTACCCCCCCCCCCCAAATTCTATTGTTGGATCTGCCCCTATGCGGCAGGGGCGGCAAAATGTGCTTTTGCCCCCCCTGAGAAAAAACCTAGATCCGGCACTGGGGGAAAGTTGTCTAAAACGGGGACATCGGGTCAAACGGGGACATAGTGCTTTTAGAGTACGCATTCTAACTATGTCCCTGTTTGACCGGACATCCCCATTTTAGACAACTTTCCCCTACTGATTATCTGGTTTTAAATAAAGTGCTGAGCCACTGGTAAAGCCGTAACAAGTTATTAAAACTTCTACTTCACAATAAACTACATAAAATGTAATATTATAATACATTTTTATTTATATATATACTCTCTGTTGTTTTCTGATAAGATTACTCTTTTTTTTTTTCTTGTGGTCTTGTGATGCACTAAGTGAGTCAAGATAAATATCACCGGCTATATTATCATTGATGAATTGAATACTAGAGGCCTTGTAATAATTTCAAAATTTTTTGAGTGCAGCAGAAGTGCTGTGCTCAACCTCACTTACCGGAGGGTTAATTTTTTTATTTTGTCTCCTAATCAAATAAAAATATTGAGCTCAAATCTGTCCTGTTATAGCTCTTGTGTGAGGTTGTTGTATCCTTAATATTCTAATTACTTTGTTAGATAAATCCTCCTAAATATTTTCACTAAGGGTAGTTATCACTAATGGGTAATAAATAGCCTGTTAAAACTCTGTAGTAATACAGTAGTTTTTAAATTTTCAATCACCTACAGCAGCACACTTCAATTTTCGTGATTATGTTAGTATAGTTGAAAAAAAAAAAAAACATTTTTATATTTTCTCCTTTAATTTATCGTCAATCTTCAGAATAAATTAATCAACTGCTATGAGTTTTTTTTTTTTTTTTTTTTTTTTTTTTTTTTTATGAAAGGTTTATTTTTAAGAATGTAGAGTGTGTAGTATCTAGTATTAAAGTAACACTATAATTAAACTAAAAACTCTACACTTGCGTTTTGTGAGCTTGTCCAAAACAAGACTGAATATTTTATATTTTGACATAAACTATAAAACAGATGTAAACAAACAGTAACTTAGTAACCAATAAATAATAACAATACACAACATTTTCCTCCCCTTTAAGAAGTTACGCAGCTAGCTCTTAGATGGTCGGCATGCTTTCGTTCTTCTCGTCCGTCAATCATCACCCGATATGATAAGTCACCTGTACGCTGAATCACCGTCCCTTCTTTGTATGACTTCCCGTCTTTTGATAGCGACCCTACTTCGTCCCCCTCCGAAAAAGATCTTGTTTTGCCTTGCGATCATGATAGAATTTTTGATTAACCAGTTCTATATCGATATTGTCTTCCACATTTGGCTTGAGAAGTTCGAGGCGTGTCGTTAATCGGCGACCAATCATTAGCTCTGCGGGTGATCTACCTGTAGCCCGAGATATCGAATTACGGTATGATAGCAAGAACTGCTGTAGAGCAATGATAACGTCAAGTCCAGCCTTCTTTGACGCTTTCATTTTATCCTTAAAAGTCCTCACAAACCTCTCAGCCAACCCATTTGACCGAGGGTGATACGGTGTTGTTTTTATGTGTCTCATGCCATTCTCCCTGCAAAATTTGTCAAATTCAGCTGAAGTGAATTGCGGACCGTTGTCCGACACAATGCTTCTTGGTATTCCAAACCGACCGAATATTTGTCTCAATTGTGAAGTTGTTTGATTTGTTATTGTACTCGTGGTGGGTAAAATCTCTAAACACTTAGAGAAAGCGTCAACCACAACAAGCCAATACTTTCCGTGAAATGGTCCTGCGTAGTCGATATGAATTCTCTTCCAGGGTTTCGCAGGAGTCGTCCATGAAAAAAGTGGACTTTCCATTTCTCGAGGCCTTGTTTGTTGACAGGGCACGCACTCCTTAACGAATTGTTCAATATCTCTATCCAACCCTGGCCACCAGATGTAAAATTTAGATGAGGACTTCATTGAAGTTACGCCAGGGTGTCCTTCGTGTAAAATATGTAGAATGTCTCGTCTCATTGTACTAGGAACTACAATGCGACCCAGCCACATTAATACTCCTTCCTCGAATGACAATTCCTCTTTCTTTTCAAAATATGTCCAGAGTGAAGCTGTAATGTCGTGTTTTGAAGATGGCCAACCTTGTTGTTTGTATTTCACAACCATTCGCAGAACCTCGTCATTTCTTGTTTCCTTCTGCATGTGTGCTTTTGTCACTGCTAAATCCGGAAATCGCAAGTGGAATAAGTGGCCATTTTGTAAGTCACCTATCCCTTCAGCTTTTGATGTTTCTATTGTCTCTAGTGGTAGTCTTGACAGAGCATCTGCCGGTGAGTTATTCACTCCCTTCGTGTATTCTATGTCGTAGGAATACGCTGATAAGACTAAAGCCCATCTAGATATTCTATTGGCTGTTGTTTTTGGTATTTCCTTATTCGCCCCAAAGATAAATTCTAGTGGTCTATGGTCAGTTCTAATAGTAAATTTCTTCCAAAAAAGGTAGTGATTAAATTTTGTTATCCCAAAAATTATAGCCAAACCCTCTTTTTCGATAGCTGCATATTTCAATTCTGCTTGTGTTAATTTCCTGGACGCGTACGCAATTGGTCTTTCTGAGTTATCCCTATACTTATGAAACAGTACTGCACCTATACCTACCCCACTAGCATCACAGCTAACTATCAATGGAAGTTCTGGATCAAAATGAACAAGAGTATCTGAAGACGATAAGCACTGTTTTAATTTTCTGGAAATTGCTTCTTCGGCATTCGTCCAACCCCATTTGACATGTTTTTTAGTTAGTCGATGTAGAGGAGCACATATGGTTTGGAGATGGGGTACAAATCGAGCATAATAATTTATTGACCCTAAAAAAGATTTTAACTCCACTACATTCCTTGGTGGCTGCATTTCCTTAATTGCTTTAATGTGTTCGTCAGTAGGGTGGATACCTTCTGCATCAATTCTGTGACCAAGGTAGGTGACTTGCTTCTGACCCCAACGACATTTCCCCTTTTGGATTTTGATTCCACTTCTCTTTAACCTACTTAATACCTCTGACAGTCTTGAATTATGTTCCTCTAGCGTTTTTCCTTGTATGATAATGTCATCAAAGAAGCAAGCTATACCAGAAATTCCTTCTAAGATACAATCCATTGTTTGCTGGAACAATGATGGCACAAAATTAACACCAAAAGGAAGCCTTTTGTATCTGAAGTACCCTACATGTGTCGTTATAGTAAGTAGTGACCTGCTCTCCTCCTCTATAATAAGTTGGAGGTACGCATCTTTCAAATCTATGGTTGAATAGTACTTTCGGGGGAGCTAAGCGGGGGAGCTAAGCGGGGGCTTAGCTTAGCCGTTACTTCCTCAAATCTAGGTAAGGGGTACTTTTCCAATACTGTGTTAATAGAACTTTAAAGTCTGCGCATATCCTAATTTTTCCGGTAGGCTTCACTACAGTTACAATCGGTGAAGCCCATTCCAAAGGGGTCTGTGATGGGTCCACTGGTTCAATCACTCCAATCTCAACCAGCCACTTAAGCTCTTTTTCCACGGACTCCCTTAGCGCAAAAGGAACCGGTCGCACTTTGTGAATCACTGGCCTCGCTGCATTCGTAACATGTACTTTTGCCTGATGTCCTACAATTTTCCCCAACTTGTCCACAAATAACTCTTCAGATTTATTTAACAGTGATTCTATTCTGTGGGGCTTATCCTTTTCTTTATTATCTGAAACAGCTTTGCACCTTCAGGTAATGGTAGCCCAAATTCAAGAACGCAGTCTAGTCCGAATAACGGAACGTCCTTGTGTTTAACTACTGTCACTTGTAAACTGTTCCTCTTAAACGCCTGGACCCTAACCTGTGCCTGTCCAAGTGTTTCTATAGGAACTCCTGTATACGCTACCAAGCCAGGAACGTATGTCAATTTAGGAGAACCAATTTGTTTCCAAATGTCTTCACTTATTATTGTTCTAGCAGCCCCTGGATCATACAGCATAGCTAACCTTTTACCGTTAATTTTGACATCTAACATTACTTTGCTAACGCCCCCTGCATGTAAGTTTACATTTCTAACAGCATCCGCTTCATCGCTTTCTGAATCTTCATTTTTTCTGTCGTCAACTCTCCTTACTTGTTTTCTTTGTTCTTCTCCAACTATTACCGCTTTCCCTTTTGTTAAACACACCCTTGCAAAGTGATTTTCCCCTGAACAAACTAGACATTTTTTTCCCGCCGCCTGACAATATTCTCCTCTTTTATGTTGAAAGCCACCACATCCTAGGCAATGTTTCCCCTTAACTAGCTCTCTTGGTGCTTTTCCACTGTTCCTGTACTGTTGACTGCTTGTATCCGTAGACCTACTATTATTTCTATTTGAAACATTGTTCACTCTCTCACTGCTTTCGATTAATTTTGGGCCGGCATTCCTCTCGATTTCAGAGAGTTTCTTGTGTTGAAGGGAGACCTGTTCTAGTTGAATCGCGGTAGCCTCTACATCTTTCAATGTAGCAGCATTTGTGGGAAAGTTTTTTTATTAACTCCTTCTGCCACGCTGAATTATTTATTCCAACAAACAATTGATCTCGTATTCTTTCTTCTAATGTGCTACCGAATTCACAACGGTTAGCCTTTGCTCTTAAGCTGTTAACATAGTGTGCTACTGACTGTGTGCTGTCTCTTGTATGTTACGTAAACTCCCTTCGTTCACTCTGTATCAAGACTTTTCTTGCATATAATCTATCTAAAACTTCCTTTAATTCCCCAAAAGATACCTTGTTCACATTCTTTGGTTTAAAATCATCAAAAAGAACCTTATAGCATACTGGCCCTATTTTGGATAACAAAAGAATAGCCTTATACTTGTCACAATCAGGCTCTTCCAGACCAAACAATAACAAGCCTGTTTCGAACCTAGATATGTAGTACTCCCATTCCTCCCTAGATTCGTCGAATTGTTCAAATTTGAAGTTTTTTAATGCTTCAACTAAAGCATTTGATTTATTACCCTGAAGTTTAATATCTCCTCTCTGACCACTAGAACTAATATTAGGTAAATTTAAGATACCATTAACACTGACATAAGATTGAGTTTCATCTGATTCTGAATCTCTTCCAACCTCCGAACTTCCTTTGCGTTTGCATTCTTTTCACTGTTCCTTGTTTTCACGCCTTCCACCACTCCTTTCTTCTTTCTACCTGGCATCCTCGTCGCCAAAATGTAGTATCTAGTATTAAAGTAACACTATAATTAAACTAAAAACTCTACACTTGCGTTTTGTGAGCTTGTCCAAAACAAGACTGAATATTTTATATTTTGACATAAACTATAAAACAGATGTAAACAAACAGTAACTTAGTAACCAATAAATAATAACTATACACAACAGGGTGAAACTTGATTCAAGCCTAAGACTTACCGTTACAGTGGAGTAATTTATACAAATATTTGGATGAAAATTGTTTGGTGTATTTGGCCAAATAATCTAAGTCATTGAATGCTAGAGAAGAGTGGTTACTTTAGCTCCGTATGCATGAACAAGCCCACCAAGTTGATAATTTACATTGTTTTATTTTTCATGTGTGATGACCATTTGTTTTAAAAGACCATTTTTTGAAAATTATAATATTGTTTATTGTTTATTAGTTATTTGACTGCTCAAGTTGAATGTAGGTTTAATACTTTGGAAGGTTTTAGAATAACATTCGGTACACCCCTTTATTACCCCTTGCTAAAAAACAATTCAATTACCTGTTCTTCTATTTCACTGTTCAACAAATTATAACTTTAATAAAGGACTTTCAAGAAAAAAAAAATCATCTATGGCTTCCATCTTTATAATTATAATGATTAACAAATATGCAGGTATTCGAATAATAACACCAATATAAAGCTATAAATTTAATTGTTAACATTTTTATTAAACAATAATAATAATTAATGTCTTACAATAATTTGTAATAATTTTAACGATATTTGTATCTTTAAAATAATTGTCTTGAGATTTTCTATAAAATGATATTTTGTGTTTCAATCTTTTCTTTTTCTGTGAATTATTAATACTTTTTAAAAAATATTTTATTACAGTGAAAAATTACATTTAAGTATTTATTTATTTATTTTACAACAAAACTTTTTTGAACTTAATTATATATTTTTGTTTATAGTTTGAGAAAACGAGTTAGAAACAAATAAAAATTTAAATATTATACTTAATTATTTATCTAACTTACACTTTAAATTTTTTTTAATAAATTAACAAATAATAAAATAAATAAAATAAAAATCTCATTTTTAAAATAATAAAAAAAATCTTATAAAATAGTACAAAACAGTAAACTGCCATATTCTTTTAAGAGGCTTTATTTTTGTTAAGTTATACGTATCTATACAAGGTGCTCAAAACTCCGATGTCTTATTTTTGAATATAAATAAATTATGGTGCTTTGTATTGCGGCACCGAATTACCCAGGTTATCAAGGTATTTTAACAAATTTTCTTAGCCCAAACTTTAGCCAAACTCCTTGTCAAAAATTGTTTACTATTAAGAATTCACATTTGACTTAGAGATTATTGTTATTTTTATTTTAAAAATCTGTTATTTTTGTTTAAATTTAAAATTGTGAATTTTTAAAAAGGCAAAAATGTTGCACTTCAGGGTATTTTAAGTTAATAAAATTTAGAAATGCTGATGGCAGTATTCACAATGACAATTCTCTAGTGAAACTCAACATTAAATTTATTAGAATTGTCATTATTATTATTATTATTTTTTTTTTGCTTAACCCTTTAGTAGATTTATAACAAATGACTAATGGTTAGCTATATATATTATAACCAATTGTAACAATTTTCGGTTATTTTTTTCTTGCATACATATTTCTTTAGGAGAATGAATTGGTAGTGACCTGCTCTCCTCCTCTATAATAAGTTGGAGGTACGCATCTTTCAAATCTATGGTTGAATAGTACTTTCGGGGGAGCTAAGCGGGGGAGCTAAGCGGGGGCTTAGCTTAGCCGTTACTTCCTCAAATCTAGGTAAGGGGTACTTTTCCAATACTGTGTTAATAGAACTTTAAAGTCTGCGCATATCCTAATTTTTCCGGTAGGCTTCACTACAGTTACAATCGGTGAAGCCCATTCCAAAGGGGTCTGTGATGGGTCCACTGGTTCAATCACTCCAATCTCAACCAGCCACTTAANAGGCTTTATTTTTGTTAAGTTATACGTATCTATACAAGGTGCTCAAAACTCCGATGTCTTATTTTTGAATATAAATAAATTATGGTGCTTTGTATTGCGGCACCGAATTACCCAGGTTATCAAGGTATTTTAACAAATTTTCTTAGCCCAAACTTTAGCCAAACTCCTTGTCAAAAATTGTTTACTATTAAGAATTCACATTTGACTTAGAGATTATTGTTATTTTTATTTTAAAAATCTGTTATTTTTGTTTAAATTTAAAATTGTGAATTTTTAAAAAGGCAAAAATGTTGCACTTCAGGGTATTTTAAGTTAATAAAATTTAGAAATGCTGATGGCAGTATTCACAATGACAATTCTCTAGTGAAACTCAACATTAAATTTATTAGAATTGTCATTATTATTATTATTATTTTTTTTTTGCTTAACCCTTTAGTAGATTTATAACAAATGACTAATGGTTAGCTATATATATTATAACCAATTGTAACAATTTTCGGTTATTTTTTTCTTGCATACATATTTCTTTAGGAGAATGAATTGGTTTACAATTATCAAAAATTAGGTATATTTTTGTATGAAAAAGTGTCCAAACATTGAGTCTTGACAGTGGTTGTTTTTTCTTCTTCTATTTTTGATCTTATAAATGGAAAAAATGCAATTGCATGTCCCGTTCTACAGTCTTTAACTCTTCTTTTATTAAAAAACAAAACATTTTGTCACTTAGTTTGGACGCTAATAATTGTTCGTTAATTGTCATTATTTTTGTTTATTAAATCTCTATTCACTGTCGGTTTTTTTACTCTTGCCGCTGGGTGGTTTGGCAGCATTGACCTGGTTGTAGTTCTGATCGGTTGGTTTAGCCTCTGTATTTATCTCTCCTGCCTGGAACACGCTAGGCTTGCTTATCGGCGTCAGCTTCAACCTGTCCAAAGACTTACTCCTGGAGGAACTTGGACTAATTTCATTCACGTTTCCCTGGCAGGGATCAAAAAATAAACCACACCAAGTGTTAGTAACGCTGTGAATTTTTTTTCTTTTATAAAAAATATTATTAAGCACAAGCGTTAGAAGAAAACCAAAATTGCATTTGTGTTCCTCTTCATTCCACAATAAGATCATCTTATTTCAGATGTAAACTTGATGAATAAATAAATAAATAATAAATTAATCAAATATAAATAATAATCAAATAAAGTGATATATAATTTTAATGCTCCTCGTCCATTTAATTAGTTTTTAAAATAGAGAAAATGGAATAAAAAAAAACTACCCTGGTTCAGTGGAGAAAGAAACTAGGTATATTCCTCCTCTTAATCTGTAAAGATAAAAGAAAGAGTCATTGATTGATCAAACGACTGACTCTAAATTGGTGAGGATTTATAAAAATAGTAAGTACTGATAGCAATTATTACATGTGAAAGAGCAAAGCATTTATAATTTGTCCTAAAGTGGAGTGGAAAAGAACACAATAGCTGTTTAAGTAATAAAATTCTAATGAATAAGCTATGCTATCTATTTTAGTAAAAGAACCAATAAAAAACATAAGTATTAAAAAATATATATATTAACATAATAATATTTTAGGTATTAAATTTTCTAAAAATACTTTTAATAATAATAAATATTTAGCGTAAAATTATTTTTAATTAACTGTGGGGTGGGTGTAGCCTTGTTTAGCAACAAAAATAGTTTGGTATACAGCTTCCTTGCGTACTATAATCTTTAGCTTTTACAGACTCATTACTGTCGAATTAATTAAATTTTGTCCATCCTTTTTTACAAGAATAAAAGGATCTATTAAGCAATATTTAAGTTGCGCAGACAGTTTGAATTAATACAGGGCAATCAGTGGGCGACATTCAACAAATCATCCAAAATAGGTTATAAAAATTAACCAGTAAATAACTTGCTATAAGACAAACATTTAATTAACTACGCACCCTATATTTGTTTAACACTTCTAAGGAATTCCTTTGTCTAAATAATTATTAATACAAAAGAGATATTTAGTCCAAATAAATTTGGAACAAAGGAACATCACACTTATGTATGTGATAAATGTTGCTTAATCTATTTAACTATTAATGCAAGGAAATATTTACATATCCAAGTAATTGGAGGTGGTTAACCAAGTAAGTGAGTACCAACTATTCAGGGAAATAAATAATTGGATGAGGCTCTACAAATGAATTGGTGATGGCTTACTAGTGTTAGTGGCTTTACTAGTACACTTCTATTCTGTTTTAATTGAAAGAGAAATAATGCAAGATTGCAAATAGTCGATGGAATTCCAATAATATTGGAGAACAGTTTGAATAAAATGCACAAAGAGATTTTACATGCAGCCTTGCCGTCCATGTTGCCAGTAACACGGGCATTGTTAAGTTTATCACTCTTTCTTCAGCTTTTACATTACCCATATGTCTTAGAAGGATTGCCTTTTAAGGCCGAGTACTTAAAACATGGACACAAAATTATGCTTTCAGAGCCAAGGGCCATCCAAATTGATAACCACCGATCTTAAATAATCAATGAATCCCCCTGCTTATGAATGCAACTAAAATGATAATTCTTAATGTTAAATTTGTAAGACATTAATTTTACTATGAAGCAGTCTTTAGTTAGGAGTGTGCCTTATATTTATAGTATATACATAAAAAAGAGGTTGTTAATAAATATCTATGTAAATATATGATATAAATAGATTAATTCATGCACATTATATAGTATGACATTCTTAACTAAGCGCATTATTTTAAGCCCGCGACTTGCCAAGCATCGCTTATTAAATTTATTTGTTTATGAAATTTTATTCTGGCAGTGAAGTAAAAATATTTGTTTCATGATTCCACCCTACAAGCAGATCAATATAATGCAGTTATACAAACCAAAAATAAAAAAAATTAATTTAAAAAAATTAACTTGTATTTAATTTAAATTTTTACATAAAATATGAAAGTTTGATGAACAGCAGTCTTTTCTTTAGACATTAATCGAACACTTTGCATTAGTCCCGATTATGCACATAAGGTCCAGTAAGGGTCTTTATACAGCTCACATATTGAGTGGAATCATAAAATAATTAAATGTTAGTTGTTAGGTACCATTCAGTCATCTTATGAGGACCAAGAAGTTGTTTCTGTGTTTTATACATGCATACAAAGTGAGAAATTTAATTATGAACTTGATTATATACTTAGCTCTATATTTATCTCTAATACATTTAATTTACCCTCTAGAAAATATTTTTTTCAATTGTAACTTTTTTTTAATCCTATTTATAATTTAAAACTAATGTGATGGAAATAGAAAAAGTTGTTAAAGGTGTCATTTAAGGGTAAACAGAATTGTGTGTTTCTATTCGTTTCTTTAGGTTTAGGTAACTTCTTATTTTTTTAGATACTATTTAGATAGTAAGTTCAGATTTATTTAACAATTTAAAATACAAGTAAAGATTTACTACTATAAAAAGTACTGCTTACAATAACACTACAAATGCTATTATTTAGAAAAGAACAGACTTCTTGTCAAAGGGGGAATATATCAATGATAACTTATGAGTTTGGTGCCATTTCAGTGTATTTGATTCAAAACACTGGTTATATCCACAAATTCCCTCACTTGAGTTGATAATGAAATTAATTATGAGAAGTATTCACTTTATAGTATTTAATAAATACACCCTAATTTAACCCTTCAGTGCTTGCATGAGGTAATTTTTTACCTCAAAAAACGAGCATACACGAAACTGATAAGAATTTAAGTTTTGATGGTCTCGGTATATATGGTATTGGTATATTTCTTTGTCTATAGCCTTAGCTCTTTAACTATATCACAGTAATTTCCTTTCTGAGTTTGTTATTGGTTAATAAGGTATTGCTTATGCTTTGGATACAATTTTTATTTGCTATAACCCCTTTGTTTGAAAAGTTTTAAAATAAATTATACTGTTGAATGTAATTAAGTATCATTATAAGGGCCCACGTAATGATGATTCAATAATTTTAAAGTTTTAATTCCCCTTGACTCTTTCACTCTCTCTTAAAATTTAATGACATTTTTCTTCCTAAAATTTGAGTTTTAACATTTTCTGATTTTCGAAAATAATATAAAATAAGTATAAGTTATTAATAAATCTCACAGTTTTCCAATTTCGTTGAATTTCAGCCCCCGAAAATGGGGAAAATTTGGGATGAGGTAGTTTTGTCTCCCG
Source organism: Gerris buenoi (assembly GCA_001010745.2). Lineage (NCBI taxonomy): Eukaryota > Metazoa > Arthropoda > Insecta > Hemiptera > Gerridae > Gerris > Gerris buenoi. The sequence goes on along the minus strand of KZ651610.1, from coordinate 171,829 downwards.
TGCGACCTAACTCGTAAGAAAACGAAGCGTGGGCCCTGAAGGGTTAAAGTTATCTTTAATTTTTGTTTATTTAATAGTAAAAAGCTCAATGACTATGACGCCATGACTACATAATTGTTCATAAAATTGGTATATATCAGTAATTAGTTCTTGGTCCTCCAGCACTCTTAAAAAGTTAAAAGGATAAATGATTAAGTGAGGATTAAATTGAAACATAAAAACTACAAAGTATTTTCTAAAAATATCTAATAATTGGTTTCATGCAATTCATTTCTATACTTGGGATTTTTTCTCTAGCAGAGAAAACTTGGAGCATAGAATGAAGTTTGAAACTCACTTGGCTATTAGATGCCGATAACGTCTCTGAATATATCTCTGAGACTTGCCTAATATATTTTTTATCATCAAATATTTTCTTATCACCACCACCTGGTTTATGCTTGACATTCTCAAATGAGCCGATTTTACTTTGGGCTTTGATCTCCAACTTTTGCTCTTCGATCTATAAAATTTACGATAAAATGTTTTTGTTTTTGTCTTCTTCCTTATATTGTAAAGGTGTTGAAGAGGAGACATAAACACAAAATCTAGTTGAAGAGGCATTTATATTGTACAGTAGAACCTCCATTAACCATCAGTCACGGGACCAGAGCCTTGAAGGGTAATAAAAAAGACGGCTCATCCAGGCACTTTTTAGAGCTTAAAAGGTTGCGCCTTTATGTTCCCATGAGTAATAGAGGAGTGCACAGAGTTGAAAAAAATGGGGGGGGGGGGTGGTGTCTCGGCATGTGTGGCCTGATGGTCCATAGAAAAAGAATGAATCAGGAGACGGATAACCGAGGTTCTAGTGTATGTGCTCACAAACTTTTTTTAGATTAGATTCTAAAATTTCAAGAGAGAAAATTGCTAAAAGTAGGCATTGTGACAAGTAACTCTACACTAATAATTTGAAACTTGTGATTATTATCAGCTACAGAATGAGTTTCTAGACAAGACAATGGAGAGCCTGGATGAGCTTAGCTAGGAGTACGTTGATGTTATGGAAAATAGTTTAGAGAACTAGTAATAATTAAATATTACAAAAGCAAATTATTTTAATTGTAACTCATATTTATTTTTTGGAAGTAGAAAAACTAACAAAATTATCAACTAACTGACAGTTTAACTGAGGATACATAAGAAAAGCTGTGTTTGCTAATTAATTTTTTGGTTTATTAATAATTTAAATTCAAATTTTTTAAATATTAATTGATCTTAGAGGAGAACCTCTTTCATCTTTGAAATTGTTTAGTGAAAAATAGAAATTTTTAAATTAAAATGGAAATTTGGTTTAAAAATGACTCTGCATGATTAAGTCTAAATTGTGGACAGGATACTTTAATTGAATACTGGTAATAATGCATCAAGTGTTTGTACATTATTCTGCCCTTAATTAAATAAGTTATACACAGTGGTATACATAACAAGTGGCAGGACTGGCCTGCGCCAGGGGCACCAGCCTTTGGGGGGCACAAATTACTTTAAATAATAATGCAGATGCCCGGTTTTTATATGTCTTGCCAGAGACACCAGCCACACTTAGTACACTACTGGTTAAACACAAATTAGACTAGATTAAACAGGTGTTTGATTTGGCCTCTCTTCCCCTTAACAAATTAAGTATACATAAATGTATGCTTTACATACCATTCATATAGTTTTGATATAATAATTTTTATTAATTAAAACGTAAAGTGGCTGAAATTAAATATAATTTAACCTAAGTGGGAAATATTGATACAATAAAGAATAGATATTAATCACTATTAAATTATCTCTTCTAATAACATTAAATCCATAATATACAACTGATTTTGTGTTTATGCTGAATTTTCACACTATTTGAGTATTGAATAGTAGTAACATAATTTATTCTAATAATGGTAACTTATTTTCTGAAAATGTTGTGTACTAAAATGTTTTCTTAATAAGTAAAAGTAACTGGTTGTAAAGCTCACTAAGCATATGATGAATGAGTGAACTCCCAATTAATTACAGTTACAAGATGAGTATGAAGTATGATAAAACTCTGATTATCCAGATTTATTGTGGACCAATTATCTGATTATCCAAATATTAATAGTAGACCAAATAGTGGTCAAATATAGATAGCCAAAAATTGGGTCTCCAATTAAAACCAGGTGTTTTAAAGGAAAAATGTAAAGTAAGAGTTTGTTTAATAATAATTATTATAATTTGTTTAATAATTATTAATTAAACAAACAATTAAACTTGATTTACTTTTATCAAGCAAAGATGAGATGTGTTTGGCAATACATGACATGTGGCACTGACATGTGGCAATACATGGCTGATGAGTGTTTACCACACTCTTATTGTGGGGGTCCACAAATTGAGACGCAGTTTTCTAGGAGACACATACGAAGCTAATCACGTGTAAGATTATTAAATATCTATCCGATACAACTCGTACTCAACTTTCTCATATACAAGTAGATAATTAGTTTATCTAGTGTTCTTCATTTGTTAGTTATGTGAATATTTTTAATTATATTTTTAATTACAAATTTTGAGGGCATTTATTTTTTTCACATCGGGGTATGACTCTTCTGAACATGTGGGCCAAATTTGATTGAAATCGATCTAGCAGTTTAATCTCGAATTGTATGCACATAGAACAGGCAGAAATTTTTTAAATACCATTTTTTTGGTCTCATTCGACCTGAAATAAGTAAATTCATAAAAAATAATTTAAAATCCCTTGTGAAACTAAAATAATCTCCAACTGAATGCTTTCAGTCGTTAAAGAAGGTGTTTGAAAATAATTGCACGTCATGTAGCCAAATACTTAAATGGCACAAATGATTTTCGGAAGGTTGGGAGGTTGATGATGAATGTTCTGGCCGACCTGTGACATCAAGAACTGATAAAAACAAAAAAATAATGAAATCGTTGCATAAGACCGACATTTGAATGTACAATGATGTCAGATATAGTGAACATTGATAAAGAGAACAGGGATTTGCAAATGACGAAAGTTTGTGCAAAAATTCTGACATGCGAGCAAAAATTGAACATGGTTCGCTCATCTAGAATTTCTAATTATTACGCTGCTAGATTTTTAGGCTTAGGCTGGTCGTCCACTGGAAGCGTATAAGAGCGGCGACGAGCCTCTCGCTACACGGGCGGCTACGGGCGACAACGGGACAAGCGGCAACACGCGACAGGGCTCTTCCACTGTAGGCGACTATGCGCTTCAGGCAGCTCAGTTTATTTATAACTTTGAGTGAGAATTGACGCAGAGGACAACATTTAAAAAATTCTACAACTTCTTATAGCACTGCGTCACCAAATTGAAGTTCATTTCTTTGGAAGGTATTTTTTTCTTGATTTTTTGTCCAGGTTTCGTGTTTCTATATTTCTATCTATAGCGGTTCAAAAGATATCAGGCCCCACTAAATTCGTTAATTAACAGAAAACTAATTAACTTTTCGACTTGAAACTTCGTAGGCCTCTACACCTATATGAGTTCTAAAAGTCCTGTGAATTTGGTTGGATTTGGTCGAGAAATTTTAAAGCAGTTAGTTTTTAAAGTTGGACATTGTCAAAATGTGCCGAAAAAGCGGCACCTTTTTTACTTATCCTACAATAAAGTAATTAAAAATTAATGTAAAAAAATAATTATTCATATGACATAAAATTCTATTAAATTATCTAAATAAATAAACTTGTTTCATCTAAATACGATTCTCCGTTTAGAAGTTACAAGAGTTCAAACTCGAGGGTCTAGAATTATTTTATAGACAGTGGAGGTAGTAGATACAGGCGTGTGCAAGCGGCGACGCGCTACACATCCCATTTCTCTGGGATCTCTGCTTGTCGCGCAGCCCCGCTCGTAGCCGCCCGCTCAAGGTTGCCCGCAGTGGACGAGGGTACATTGGTTTTATTTAAATGGGATCGGTAGCGCGTTGCAGCCCATTGCCGCCCGTGTAGCGCGAAGCTCATCGCCGCTCGTAAACGCTTCCAGTGGACGACCGGCCTATCATGATTGTGGCACTCTGACACAACAATGTGATACTCAAACAAAAATTAAAATCATACTAAATTAGATAGAACACTGGAAGCATCCACTTCAACTACATTCCATTCCCACTCCACCAAGCCTAATGGCTAAGGCATCCGCAGTCCTGTTATTTAATTGTCGCACCTTGTATATGAGAAAGTAATAATTAATGTTTAGTTAGAAAAACTCATTGTTATTAACATTATAATTTTGCATTCTGATTGTGTTGTTGAAGAAGAAATTTTTGCTTTCCTAAATCAAGTTTTATATTTCAACATCATGCAGTATGAGTTGTTCACATCATATGTCCAAATAAAAAAACGAGGAAAAGGAAGCCAGAGGAAGAAAACAAAAAGTAAAAATACTGGACCTGCATGTGATACGAAAAACTGTGTCTCGTATACAATGCCACGTGAGTCACATGTTGACTGTGTCCTATCTATTTACATTAGTTACAAAAACAAGTGTCGTGCCTTAAGTGTCATGTCGTGACGTACACACTTCTCAATTTGCGCCTAGCCTTACAGTTTAATTCAAGATTCTGTAGTCCTATTAAAAAGGTAAGTACTTGATTTTTTTCTGTTTTGATTAGCTACATCGTTTCATAGCTGATCCGGATAATCCAAGTTTTATTGTGTATTTGAGTCATTTTCATGCTATCAATGTATAATTGTATAAATGAGGGGCAATTGCCAGATTCTATGGTTAGGAGAATGTGTTATAATGAAAGTAAAGCTACCCTGTTTATAAGTTGTTAAATAGTACGGATGAGCATTAATAATAAATCAGATAAGAGATTGTGTCCATTTTGGAAATAAAAAAATTATTCCTTCCTCTAGCTAAAAAAATACCTTTTTATTCATTACAATAATAAAAAAATAAAAATCAATTAATACTTATAACAGGCATCCAGTAATATAGGGAACAATGCTAAGGATCCTTATTTATTTATTTTTTTAATAATAAAACAAAAAATTTGATAATTTCTCCATCCTTAGACCCAACCTCCAATCTGAAATATATACCATATTCAGACAATATACAGTATGTCCACGTCCACGGATGGAGTTGCCTATTTGTGTAAATTCCAAAAAATTTCAATTTTCGATGCTAAGCCACTCTTCGTAAAATCTCCTGCATGTTATTAAATGCAGATTTATGTAAAAAATGTACTCTGTACCCAGAGAGCACAATTTTCTAAAATTGTACAAGAGGAAACCAGTCCAAATTTTGACTATTCAAAAAAAAGGTATTCTTTATAATTTCCTTAAGATACTTTACCAAATCTATTTTTTGCATAAACATGTCGATTATCAAATTTCAACCCCCCCCCCCCCTGCCATTTATAACAAGTAAAATTTGTCTGATTCTAATTCACGAGGGGTCGAAAAAAAAAAAAAAATGAAAGCATGGAGAAAATCGTATTTATTATTCAAGTATTATTTATTTCATAAATAAAAAAAAATCGGGCACGGGGTACCTCGGAACTTTTCCTCACTTCAGAGGCCACTAAAGTGAATCTGAGTGAGGAAGCAGCATTGGACGTGGTCAGTACTTGGATGGGTGACCGTTCTGAATTAACTAATGAGTTATCATTATTAAAAAAACCTTATTTTTAATACCTATTATTTTATTTAATTATTTGAAGTTGGCGGTATTTTGACGTGTAAACACACTTGGACGTCATCAAAATTATCACACTATAAATAATTATATTCGCTTATAACTTTTAAACTAATTAATGGAATTTCATCGGGTTTTTGTATATTTGTTCTTTAATTTTTTCCGGTTCCAACGATATGCTATAAGTCAAAAACCTAAATATACTTTCGGTATTATTAACCGTCAAAGTTTAAAAATTTTAAAATTGATAACTTCGAAATGGCGGTCAATATCAAAATGAAATTTGGTGGGCGTGTTTGTCATACAGAGAGGTACATTGGTGCCAAATTTCAAACTCGATCAGGAGCATATTCGATTTATTACGATTTTTTAATTTTTTTTGCTGACTCAGCAAACTGGGTTCAAGATGGCGGAAAAAGTTGATTTTCCGGGTGGCACCACTACAGGTAAGGACTGATATTTCTGCAAAGTTTCAACTCTCTAGGTCGTAGGTAAAATACCTTGGGCGCTACGATGATAACACACATACATACAGACGTCATGCTGAAAACCACTCAGGAGGTCTTAAAAACACCTAAAACGGATAATTCCGTTGAAATCTCGAAAAAAAATGTTTTGAGAAAACAATACTTTTCCTACTATAGGTAGTGAGGAAAAGTAAAACATTATTTCAAAACATGAATTAATTTTCCAAATTAATTTTACCTTTCATGTTATTTTTATCAAAAAAAGCAATACCACATCTTTTAATGCACTCAATGAGGCCTTTAAATCGACCCCTCATGAATTAGAATCAGACAAATTTGACTTTTTCTAAATGGCAGTGGGGGGGAGGGGGGGGGGGGAATTTTTAAAATTTTACTATCGATAATTTTAAGCGAAAAATAAATTCGACATAGTATCTAAAAGAATACTATTTTCTGGAATAGTCGAAATTTGGACCGGTTTCCTCTAGTACAATTTTAGAAAATTATCCTCTCTGGGTACAGGGTACATTTTGAACAAAAATGAATACTATCAATTTTCATTTATGAACAAGCAGGAGATTTTATGAAAAGTGACTTTTCATTGAAAATTAAAATCTTTTTGAATTTACACGTATATAGGCAACTCCATCCGTGGACATACTGTATGTGTACAACATACAATCCTATATGAACTAATGATCATTAATAATTAATAAGTTATTTTCCCAAAAAAATCAATTAATTTTGGCACTCATGTAACATACTGTTACTTTAATGTATTAACACAATGCTAACAACAATAAATAGTATAACAGAAATATTTTGATTTTATGCTAATATTATTCTTTTATGACTGGGTAAAAATGTATAATTAAGGTTTAGCTTGTTGCACGCTGTGATTTTTGGACTTTGAAAAGGCCTTTTTTGGTATTCTTGAGTTTCATTATTATTATTTAGGGGATTGATTAATTTCAATGATTTATAGAATGATGATATTGATAATAAAATTCTATAACCTAGTCAATCTATCAATTATATTTATTTTCATTGCCTTCATTTCTTGCTGATTTCCATGTTAAAAATGGCGGGTTTTTCTGAATCTCCCTGAAGGAATATTATATGGAGAGAAATTATTTTGCTAACAAACTCTTGACTTTCGCAAACAGGGGTTCAGCCAGGGTTCACCCTGCATCGAGATATAAATGGGTTAATTTACTTTCCGTAAACTATTAATTTAAGCTTAACCTAATTATTAAAAACCCACGAACAAATAAAAATTAGGGTAGCCACTTAAGTGAAGTGTTACAAATACCAATAAAACGGATTTTGTGATGTATACATATACAAGCAGCAAAACTTTAATTATGTTAGCATTGTGTTAACAAGATCAAATGTTAATTAAAATATACATACTTTTAGAGAAATAATTTTAATTATTATATAGTTAGCGTTGACACACTCATCTTTTATTACCATTTTTTTTTTTTTGCTTTTAATAATTAGTAGTAGTTGATGAGTAATTAGGATCAAATTCGAGTGACTTAGTAATTTCCCAATATCTCTTAAAATTTATTTACTTTTGTAGAACGAATTCTGTCTATTTAATAAAAAAAAACCTTTTTTTTCACATCATAAGAATTTTAAATTTATGTATACACTTATTGGCTAATACAAAGCCAATAAGGTTGAAGAAACATATTGTTTTATTGTTTAGCCAAGAACGTATCGTATAACTACAATAATAATGTAGTAATATAGTTGTCATGCGCTTCTTTTTTAAATAGACAGAAATAAAATTAGTCCTTAATTCCTGGGGAAATAAAATAACATAACCTTATAGACTAGATATATCCTCTTCAGCCTTCAATACAGTAGCACAACAAAACTTAAGGTTAAATTATAATGTTTCTTAAAAAATAAATGGACAACATTGCTGAACAATGCAGTGTTGACATGCTTGGTGTTTCTCGCTGGTTCATTAAAAGGTTAATCTCAGACCCAAGAGGTACTCATACCTATTATGTTTTTCATTAATAATTCATTTTATATATATATATATATATGTGTCCTGTTTGGTAGATGGTAGGTCCTGTNATATATATATATATAAATGGGATGTATTATTAAAAAATTATGAAAGAATAAATATAATTCATCTACTTAGATACACGAAATTCCATAATTAAGTTTTACCTTTTTTAAAAAATAAATTTCCTTTCATAAGAAACCATTTGTTTTTCCGTGAATGCAGGCTAATTATAAATGAAATCAGAGAGAAAAACACATTTTTAACTACAAGCAGGAGCGTTTGAAAGAAGAAATTTGCTTCTTGATTTAGGCATTTATCTTGCTGAGAAGATATGTAAATATTAAAAGAAGATATACAAACCTTGACGTTTCCTCCGCCAGCGATGTGTTTAATATTATCTTTAGATCCTACTTTTGGTTTTGCCTTATCCTTAAAATCTAATTTAAGTGATTCAATTTTTTTGTCACCACCCCCTGGTTTATGACTCTTATTATCGAGTGAACCAACTTTCGGTTTTGCATGCCATTGAAGTTTCTGATGTTGAATCTAGAGAAAACAAAACAGACGTAACATTAGGCATTCTAATTAGAAAATTATTGACAAGGTGCATTTTGGTTTGTAAGTGCATTAAACAAATTTGTGACAATTTTCGTAAGGTAGTTTTTAAATTTATACAAAGAGCCAGCGTAACAATTTTTCAAAGTAACCTATTTTATTAATTTTTAGAAAAAAATACACAATTAGTAATACCAAAAAATGAAAGCTTGGGTAATTGAATATACATCTTTATGATGAGTCCACATCATCATTAATGCCTTCTTAATATCGTACATAATTTAGAGCTCATTAAGTTAAAGGAGTATTTCAATTATTTTGTATATTTCCTACGCCCACCGTAAAGTAGCGGAATCAAAAAGATGGCGGGTTAGTGGAGGATATATTTAAGGGGATATATTTAAAGAGGATATATTATAGTATGATATATTTAAACAAGTTTTGACAGTTAATGGTAATGCCTCTCCAAATTTCTAGTTTCACGGATTTTTAGACGTCTTCATTTATCTCTGTCTGTATCCCCCTCTCATATTAGAAGGGCGAGGACAATTAAGTCGAAGATTACTTTAATAAAAATATAAAAAAAAGTAAGACATTTTTGATACCTACTTGTTTCAAATTGAAAAAATAGCTGCGAAAAAAGTAATGTCTAATGTCTACACACATCTTAAAGCTTGCATATACATAGTTCGCTTTTAAATAGCAGGGTTCTGTGTTTCCCATCAATCTTAGAATATATTGTTGATGTATATATAAATATGTAGCTTTATGGGAAAATAAGGAAGTTTTTCGCACTTCCATATACCACTTTATATCATTTATAACACGAGCCACCCCAACGAACCCTTATATACTGAACCCCCCACTTTAAGGCAAATGCTCGTTTATAATATAGCTAAGTCTTCCAAATGCTTTTTTGGTACGAGTCCATTGTATGATGAGAGATAGGGTATGCAGTTATGGACTTTCATTTTATCTACTGCAGAGTGAAATGGAGCTGGTATAGAGGGGAGGGAAGGTGGGACGTTAGGCCTATATAATTTCCTCGACATCTATATTGACCCAGGAGATACCAAGTAGGACTAACTTGCTTTATATAACCCTTTGTAGCATCCATGTCTATGTGGTTCACTCACTTCTAGTAAAATATATGACTAGAAGTGTTAAAGACTATTGAATTCAGATTACCAAATGTGATTTAGAAGTCTTTCTAAATAATTTTAAATAGCAACCCTAATAACAATTCCAACTCCATGTTATAATTTATTGTAATATAACACTAACACTATATATACTCAATAGGACTAAATTATAGAAGGTAGCACTTAAAAAGGTTAACGCCAGAGAATTTTGTAATAAAAGAATACAAGGATAAAAACAATCTTAAGACCTTATGAGTATTATAAAAATAATACTACCTCATACATTGTACCACTGCGATACCAATAAAGAATGAACTACAAATTAGTATGATAAAGTATAAAGCGTTAGTAGTATTCTTCATCATGAAATGTTGAAAGAATGGTCTCTGCACGTAAAAACACATGCCTCCATGTAAAAACAGATCTCTCCACGTAAAAACACGTCTCTCCACGTTTTTACGTGGTCTTTCAACATTACAAAGAAGTATAGGTGTGGAAGGTTCTTAACACTTAAACGCCACCTTAAGAAATACCGGTTTTTGTTTGTGCATTCGGCTTTTTATTTTTTTTATAAATGATTTATGTGACCTTCGGTAAGCTCGGAAACAAAAATGGTTTCATGGTTTTAAAGTTGGATAACATAACTTTTAAAAAGTATAAGATTGAAGACATAAAAATCCCAACAAAAATACTTATGAAAAAAACAACAAATTTCACGTAAAAAGTAGTTAGATCATAGATTCAGTCAAGTCTTACCCTGTCTGAGTAAGTTCTACTAGGTATAACGTATCGGGTAAAGGTAAATGTTGTTTGTCTGTCCCCCCTCTCTATTGTCTATACGTTACAACGCAAAAATGTTCTTTCCTATATCACTACACATTTAAATTTAAAAACATTTTCTAACTTGGCAATTACGCAGCATAAAGAGGCTAAACAGTTTGTTATTATTAACTTTAAATGTATAGAGTGATTAGGAAAAGAAAATGTGTGAGTTTTTGAAAAACAGAGAATGTACTATAGAGAGGGGAGCAGACAAAAATATCATTTATTTCAAAAAGAGAAAATAATTTATATTTATTACTATTTATTTACGAAGATGCGTTTTTCAACAAGACGACAACACATTGTTTTAAATTGGAGCGTTCACATCAATCCAAAGAATACGCTACGCAACTCCGCAGTATGCTGCCGGAAATACGCAACTCCGCGGTTTGCTGCCGGAAATATGCAACTCCGCAGTATACTGCCGGAAATATGCAACTCCGCAGTATGCTGCCGGAAATACGCAACTCCGCAGTATGCTGCCGGAAATACGCACGTCCGCATGCAGTTGCCGAGCTCTAATCTACCGGGACCGGGAAGTTGATAGGAAAAAGGCACATTCCTGAGTGAGGGGACACAATGTGCGTTGATCGGTCGGTGTGTATTTGCAGTGATATTAGAGTTGTTTCTAAATTTGTGAAAATGTTTGATATGGACAACTTAATATTTTTACTACTTACTGGTAATTGTTAGTCTTTCTTCAACGTCTATAGCATTCCTAAACGTGTTCATTTTGGTCTCAAAATTTCCACCCGGCCTTAGACCTAGTGCAACTTACTCGGTTAGAAGGAGACTTTACTTGATTTTTATACACAAGTGTTTTTGATGGGATTTCTTTTCTTTTTGTAAGTTTACAATGAAATCATGAAATCTACTCGACTTGGCGGGGGCCCTCCAATTGGGGGCGGTCTCCAATTTCCCGCCCTTTTTATAAGTTAATCAAATTATGGTTTTTACAAATTAATAAACATAAATAAATACTTGTAATTGAGACAAACTATAGGTGGGAAATTTTTTTACCATTGGATGTCATATTTAAATTAGGCAGTAATAAAGGAGGTCGCATAAGTTGATATACCTATAAACGCAACCTTATTAAAAATTTAAACAAGATACTTTTTTAACGACCACAAGAAACCTTCAGAGGTCGCAGGTTCCCCACCTATAGTACAGTAAAATTTGCTCAAAAATTGTCCAAACCTAAACATCCAAAAAAAAAATTCTACCCCACGCCAAATTGTTCTATACCCTCCTCGTAGTAAGTGATAAAAAGTTGCACGACTTGCAGCGTCAGGTTTGGTAGGGATGGGGGGGGGGAGGAAAGGAGGGTGAAAGGGTATTTTTAATATTTTTTCGCAAATATCTTGAAAACTATGAGGTTTAGCGCTAATATTGTCATATACAAAATTAATCTACATAAAATTTTGAAATGAAATGGACTTATGAATTTATGTGCTAAAGTTAAGGATTACGGAGTTATGAAGGGGTAAACATATCACTATTTTCACTTTTCCACCTTAAAACATGATTCCACACCACACATTTTTCTTTCATAAAATGCCCGAAAGTTATTATTGGTAGTGTTTTTTTTTAAATTTGCTTTTTTTTACGATTGCAGGAGAACTATTCGTCAACAGGTTTCAATTTTTGCTTGTCTGAAAGCCAAATAAATGTACTAAAACTTCGTTTCTTATGGCTTTTCTTGTAGGTGAGCGGTTTTATGCCGATATTGGGCCCGAAACAAGAGCTATATTTATAATTTCATTTTTTTTTGGAAATACTGTCAATTTTTTAAGAGTCATATCTCAGTAACTATTGGACGATTAGAGTAGCCATTGAACGTAAAAGGAAGCCAATTAAATTTACTACAAGTTTAGTTCTTACGACTTTTCTCGAAAGTTAACGGTTTTATGCCGATATTCAGCCCAAAACGAAAGCAAAACTTAAAATTTTATTTTTTTTGAAATAATTGTAAATTTTTGACGTGTCATATATCTCGAAAAGTATTAGTTTTGTAGAGCTGAAATTGGGCTTATGCTGCTACAAATTTACTGCTATTTACGATCCCGTCACCGCACCTATCTCTAAACCCTAATATTCGAAATTATACTCAGTAATTCATAAGTTGTAGAAATCGAATAGTAAACTTATGAAGTTAATAAGTAGTTTTTTTTTACAACTAATACTAAATATAAAAAATGCCGCCCCAAATTATGTGCCGCCCGGTGCGGACCGCACCCCCCTAGGTACGCCACTGACTTAAGATATTAACATAAATTACTTACTTTACGTTTTGTTTGCGCAGCTTGGCCCAAGTTAAATATTAAACCCTATTATATAATTCAAATTATTTTATTTATAACTAATAATTATTACCTTTTTTTCTCCACCACCAGGCGAATAAGTATCATTTTTAGCCGCAATCTTAGGTTGCGCTTTACTGAAGTCCAGTTTCTTTGACTCAATTTTGATGTTACCACCTCCTGGTGTATGTGTCTTGTTCTCTAGCGATCCGATTTTTGATTTAATACATTTTAAATTGGGCGACGGCGCAGCTCCAACATGAATTTTATTCATTGGTACTTCTAAAACAATAAATTTAATACATTTAGCTTTATTAAAATATAATTTATATGCGTGATGTTACAATTAAACTTTTCTACACTACAATTAGTTATGGGGTTAAAATTGTATATAATATACATGTACAATGTTTTGATAAAAGTAATTTCAGTTTATTTGTGGTATTTTAAAGTGATTTTATATTAAATTTCTAGAGAAAATAGTCTTTAAAGTAGTAAGTTTCTAATCTCTTAAGTCGACTTAGGTCGCAATCATCACAGACAAACAATTTGTTAGACCATTAAGTCGGGAACACTTAAGTTTAATTGAACTACAACCTAATTTTAATGACATCGTTAAATTAAATACGGTTTAAAACCAACACCGTCACAATAATACATTTGATGATATTTTCATGAAGTCATTTGCATTCTTGATCAAGAGATTAAGAGGCCACTTGACTAATCTAAACAGAAGTTTGAGAGTTTTCAGAGCCATGCAATAATGAATACTCCTACAGAATTCTCCCTCAGTGTAAACAGTTATTTACAGAAAACTCTTATTTAAACAAATTGTAACGTATTTGTTTGTTAAAACATTTTACAAACTACTATGCTATTACTTTCTAATGTACTTTTGAAGTTTAAAAAGGATAAAAATAAGGTGAAATGGAAAACTTTTTGTATCGAATTTAAAATGAGAAAAGTACATTTATTTTATTTTTTATTTTAACAGTGACTTTTGTATTAGACTCAATTATATTCTGTAATGCTCCTTAACTTTAATACGAATATACTGACAAATAAGTAAATTCAAGTAATTCATATAATTTAAAATAAAGAAGATAAATAAGTTATGAACAGTAAATACGATCTAAAGGGACTAGTATATTTTAAATGAAAAAAAAAACCAAACTAATTTTAATTTGCTAGCATCCCAAATTTAAACTATGTGAAATTTAAACTATGATTTTATCCTACTTTAATAATCGTTTTAGATAAAACATTGGTAGTTAAAATACTACTTAATTAAGGCTGGTTAAATTGAACCTATATCTTGTGTGCATGAATAGTGCTTCTCGTTAGAAAATTTCAATAATAAAAAGTATAAAGAAGTAATAGATAGAATTTTTAAATTATAATATAAGAATACTTACTGTAATGTATTATCCGTAGAAAGAAATCGGATTTGTTTATATGTTGAGAACCAAATGTATTGACTGTTTCTAGAACTATTTAGTAACCTAGTTTCAACTCTATACTACTCGTAGTAGAATATATCTAAAATATGATTTAAGATCTGGTGTCTCTTAGAGTAACAATGTTTGGTTGACAATGTTCATATTGATCAAATACAAGTACTGTTTAAATGCCAGCTAGTTCCTCCCACTCCACGCAACCCTAGCTTCCCCCTCCCCCTTACCTTTATTTTCCAGTGTTTTACTCTTTACTTTACGTTATTTAAAACAATTCTACGTTGCCTTGACTGGGGACTTTTATTACCTTCTACATTTATTTTAATAACACTTTTGTTTTGGGGTTTCAGTCTAGATTCGTGTCTTTAATTTTATTTGATAATAATAAATTATGTACATTTGAAAAATTTAATGTTAACAGTGATGTTTAAACTTGTTTTTAAATTTTTATTATTTTCAAACCCTTAAAATCACATGCGTATTTAAATCTTGTGTCACTTTCGTTATTTAGATATTTTTATTTATTTATTTGTAGCTATAACCTGGTTTTATTAAAAAAAACAGTTTTTTTGTTTTCTGTTTTGTCATGATTTGATTAGAGTGGTTTTGTTAATTGAATAAATGTGTAAGATATAAGCTAGGTTTATATAGGTATAGCAACTAGGTTTGGTTAGATTCTTTTACTGGTAGAAGTCTGGAAGTAGTCTACTGTCCTAGAACTAGACAGTAGACTGGGGTGGTTAGTTAAATCGTAAGTGGTTACTGAATAGCCTTTGTAGCAAGTATACTTTCCTGTTCTAGCTACTTGTGCAAGTAGTAGTAGAAGTATTACAAGCAAGCTAGTACTAACCCAAGTACTATTCCAGTGTTAAATCAAGCTTTAAACTTTAAGCTAAAATGTGTATTAAATAATATAAAATCTAATAATGGTATTAGAACACACACGTCGATCTTATACACATGCCCTTTTATTATTAACTCCTCGTTATTAAATGACCACCTATCACCTTATATGAGAGTGGTACCAAAATGTAAATAATTTAAATAAGCAACAATGTACTTAATAAAATAAGTATTTTCGCTTAATTTTTCCTCCCTTAAATTAATAAAAATGATGGCTGAACGTTCAAGGCTAGCTAACGCACATGTTACGGTTGGATATTATGAGCAGGAAAAATTCAAATTAGGACCTACTTGGAATCAGAGGTAAATGAGTGACGGAGGGCATTCGCTTTTATATTTACACATAATAGATTTTATAGAAATCTTCTAAAATCTTCATTTAAACACTAAATATCTTTTCAAAGGTTTACACATAGTTTTCACTCAGTTTCACAACAATAAGACCGAATTATAAAAGAATAATTTACAAGAATTATGTCCAACCGAGTCACCAAATCACCCTACTAATAAACTTTGTCATAGAATTGGGGAAAATTAATAGTTAACAACCTTAACAATTAATTTTCAACATTTAACGTTTATTTCTAACAAATAGTCTGTTGATCCCACTCCACCAGTTATGAGGTCAAATTTGTAGGAAGGTTCAATGCCGTAAGTTATCACATCGCCCACTCCTCGACATAGATATACGGATCAAACTATTAACTAATAATTCACTTCATAGCTGCATCGGTAAAGTTCCAACTTAATTCAAATTTATTGCTAGATAAGTTTTAAGTAATCCTTATAAATTTCTTTAAATATTTAAACATTTTATTACATTTGGGTAAATAAACAATTACAACTCAATTAAACAACTACTGATTAATTACATACTATGTTATGGAATAAATTTATTTATTACAATTATATTTCTTAATTTTTAAAAATAATTATCAAAAAAATTGATAAGCGATATTAGATGACGGACTCTAAATAAACCTTAAAAGATAATAATAAACTCTTAAAATGATTATCTTAAACAAAGATGATTGAACGAGCGTCATTTCAGAGACCGAACTTTAAAAGTTTGTGTGATTGTGTGTTTGTCAAATGATAACTGGCGTAAAAATTGACCAATTTGAACGAAATTTTGCACCCAGGAACACTTCAGCATTTGCCACAACTGTAGAGTTTTTGGATATGTCACACTTAATATATTCAAGATGGCGGTAAATATGACGGACTAAACAAAAGGTTGTTAGTCAGCATGACACGTTATACATAGTTTTGAAGGATTAGAAGAGTAAGAAGAATATAAAACTATCTAACAAAATTTCATTTCTTTTCCGGTATTTTGAAAATAAATATGGCCTTAATGTAAGTGCTGAAAAAGATTATGCTTATATAGCATGTTATATATAATTTATATGCTCTTTCTTTTTTTTCCTCGCGTAAATGTTTCCTGGAAGCCACATTGAAAACAAATATGGCCTTGATATAGGTGCTGGAAAATATTATGCTTATATTGCATATAATTTATATGCTCTTTCTTTTCTTTCCCCTTAAATAATTCCTGGAAGCAACATTGAAAACAAATATAGCATAAATAAGAGCAAAATGCAAATTTTTCTACGCGAGTTCTTTATGCACCGTATTACTAGTAAATCTATAAGTTCATAATTAACATCATATATTTAGTTGAATAATTCCAGCAACATGTACGAAAAATAATGTAGAAGGTTATTGGAACGAAGTTCCTTATGGCACGTTCTAGGCCCGGAAGTGTCTCCGAAAAAAACGACCAAAATCACCGTCACGCAAAATCCGTCACGAAATCTACCGATAATGGCGATAACTTGTGTAAAAGTTTTTTACACAATTTAGTACACACCGATTTAGTTGAAATTTGGTACACATGTTCATTTTACCAATGCCCAAGACAAGTTCGTTGGACAACGTTATCCGCCCAAGCGTTCACGCGCAACGCTGGCGTAAACGTAAGCGTCAAATTAAAATATTGGAATTTTTGGACGGGAAAAAATTCTAACTTCATCTATTTAATGAGACAAACAACTTTTTTAAATAAAGTAGGTATTTTAGTAAAACGAACACCGACACTGCTATGAAGTGAAACAGATCGCTAAATTTATTAAAGTGGACCAAAACGATTAAAATAAAGAAAACAACGTTTTTACCGATATCTTGTGTAACGATTTTAATGAAACTTTGTATACATCACCTATAGTACAATTGAAACAAGCATGTAAAATTTCAACCTGATACAAGCAAAAGTTTTTGTGAGTTAGTGATTTATATTTTTTATTTTAATATTTAATTGGATTAATTTGCCGTCGGCGTTTGAGGGGACAGTTCTTTTTTGTTCTACAACCATCTGCTTTAACTATACATTTATCATTAACTTTTTTCTCAATATACAATACATTATTTATTGAAATACACTCACTTCAAAGATAATAAAAAGCTTTTCATTTAATTTTTCCTTAACTCCGCTAGTAAAAATAGTTAGTTACTTATAATTTTGTCTCTTTTTTAACTCCACCATGTAGTTATTACAGTGATTTTATATTTTATATTTAATGAAAAGCGTAAGGAACTTCGTTCCTATCGGGTGTCCCACGACACCACACGTATTTTTTGTTTTCAAATTTAGTAAAAGATGGGAGTTTTATAAAGGATATTAAGTAACTTTTACTAAGTAACACTATTAAGCTTAACGGCTATGTGTTCATTTTTATTGTGCCTATTTTATTATTTTATTGTGCTTGTTTTATTTTTAAAAACAATATATAAGTTAAACTATCTCGAAAATCAAGAATATTACAGAATAATACAAAAAACAAAAACAAAGAATATTTTCCGGTGTCTCACATCAGACTAACTGTCAAAACAAATACCGGGCGGGAGGGGGTGTGAAGACTCATAGCAACGGTTATAAACAAAACAAACAACGTCCACATTTAACTTATATATTATTTTTTTTACTTAAGACTAAATAATGACAACGAATTGTATTCAAGTTATAAAGATTTATAGTGCAGTTAAATGTAACAATAATTTTAATAATAAAGTACAGTTTAATGTATTTTAAATGTTACTCGAGAACCATACAGACACATATTGAAATTTAAAATCTATCAGTAGTAGTTCAAAGTTAAAAAAAGAGGATTATCACATAAATATTTCTATGAGTTTAATGCTTAAGGATTATCATTTTTTATCGATAAAAATAAACCCTATTTAATATTACGATGGAAATAATTTTCTTTTTTATATAATACTTTCCACAAGCCCCTAAGGCGTATGCAATTTTATGCCTTAACAGTTTTTTTTTTTTTTTCTCAGTAACATTCATCTCTCCTCTCTCACATCACACCCTAACTTTTTCCTGTAGCTGAAAAAATAAAATTGTAAATATAAAAATTCTTATAAATGTAGTTAAGTTATATATAAGTGCCTAGGCTTCTCTATATTTCCCATTCCCGCTCTAGCAAAATTAAAAATAAAATAAAATACATATTTTTTTTTAAAGGAATAATATTAATATACACTTTCATTCAGGGATGTTGGGAATTGTAGCAGTGCAGTATTTTAACGAACTAAAAATTAATCTATTTCTTAATCTTATCTTATTCATAGCATAGGTAAAAGAAAATTAGAAAAGTTAATATATTTTTTGAATAATGCAGAAATGTATAACGTTATTCCGTGTTACAATTCTAAATAAAATTCTAATAAAACCATTACCAACAAAGAAGAAAAATCAAGTTTAAAAAATAGTCACTCACTTTTCTTTTCTCCCTGTGGTTCAGGTGAAGTCATAGATGTCCTCAGGTGGTTCTCAGGTCTGGCTGGTGATCCATTTGGAAGTGAGGGGGATTTGGCTGGCTTTAGATCTTCCTTACTCGACGCTCGATCCTAAAAACAAAAAAATAATTTAAATCAGGACATAGATTATTATTTATTGAATTCAATAGTATTAATATCAATGTGAGGCTAAGCCTGTAGTCAAAAAAAGCATTTACTGTTTGAAATGTACATTGGATATACAAAGGATAATTTTCCTTAGTAGATAAAAGTTGCTTACATTGGCATAAACGTACCCTTTATATCTCAAGAAAAGAGGGAACCCCTTCCATATCTTTTAGGGTCTAAGGTAAAAGAGTCCTCTTTTGTAGTAAGCTTATAGTTAGTTTTTGTGTCGAAAATCTAGGGCTTTAACATCTTGTGTTTAGTTAGCCTATGAATGGATTCAATTTGGAGTACCGGAAAACCCAAGATGAGTAATATTATGTCATATAAGTCCAGATAGCTTAGTACACGTATGCTATCAATTTTAATTTTCCTACATTTCTACTTATTTATCAGGATTACAACAAGAAACTAGTATAACAAGGTCTGTATTAACATAATGTCTACGGATCTGTATCTTTACGGAATAAACTATCATATCATATTTAAGATAAAGAACTAAATATATTATTGGAAAAGTTTTAATGATGTTTGAAGTTATTAGAAAAGTAATCCGTGTGGTAATATTATTGGGATAATCATAAATAGTTATTTATGTGACTAGGCAGCAAAATGGAATTTTGCTGACCAGTTTTTAAGTTTTAGTTCATAGGTGAAGATAGGCTAAACAAATTTACTGCAGAGGCGAAGCCGAGGCAGGCAAATTTTAATTACCTGCTGAGGTGTACCCTAAGCAAGTAATCTTTAAACGAGTCAGGAATGTTTCCTTTGCTGCATAGTTACATACAATATTTTATATACTAACGGCAGAAAAATTACACTAATTATTATATTCCCTTTTTAATACATAAAAGATTTAGAGAAATTAAAGTTGTAAAAAAACGAAAGTTTGAGTCATCAAGAAAAGAAAACAAAGGCAAAACATTCAGTGTTGACAATTTTTTTTTTTATAACAACTTTTTTATCTCAATTTTTAGCGATTTTTTTTATATAATCATAGTAAAATAATAAAATTTGTTTATCACTATAATTATTTATGTTATTTTCAAAAAAGATATAACTATTTAGCAGAATATTACGCTTAAATATATAAAAATAAACAATGTGGGAGTTTTTATAACCTGCGATGAAGTAAAATTTTCTTAAAATGTGACAGCCTGTTTGTTATTTTGCTGACACTTTGAACTTTTGCTGACATTGTGATATTTGGCTGACACTTTATTCAAAAGAATCAAGAAAAATGACATTTTGCAGACTGAAAACAAATGAAAAGTTCAACAATGCTTAATTTTGCTGCCGTGAGTAGATAAAACTTTTTTTTTTGTGACCCATTAATATCTTAAATCTAAATTACGAATTTAGAGGCAAATCTTATTATTATAATAGGGATTAAGAAATAATCATTACCTTTTTGCCAAGGGGCTCATCTTTCTTAGTCTTCTTTTCTGAAAATGCAAAGTAAAACAGAGAAATCAATTTTAGAAAATAAATTTGACAATATAATATACTGTCGAATGACAATATTCTGTGAAGTTGTGTCATCTTCACCGCAGGATGAAAACGTGATGCTTTTGATTGAGTATACTCTTATTATATCCTCTATCTCTCATGTCACAGTGTGTACTTACATCTTTACTTAATACAACAGCGAAACTTCTCAACGCGATCTTAAGTAATTTAAGAATATATATATTATAAAGTTTAGAGTTTCAGTATAGGTGAATGGACTAAATTCCAATGTGATGTTATAATTATTAATACTTAATTTTATTTCAATTTTAGGGGGTGTCTTCCACCATTGGATTATTAAGAGAACTAATTCTACAGTAGCCATTCCATGGCGTTTTACTATAGCTCAGAGTTTATTCGGCGATTGTTTCTATTATTATAGACTGATTTTCATTTTGGAAAAGTCACAACTTCAGAAGAAAGGTATAACTGGTCTTTGTGGGAAAAGAGCTATGCTAGATAAGAATGGAACTAAGTGAAGTATTTTTTCCGAAAAGAATAGTTAGTTCAGGGTAATAATTATAAATGTTCATCCTTCATTTAAAAACATCACAAAAACACCATTTAGTTTAAGAAGAGTAGTAATACATGTCCTTAAAAATATTTTCTTTATTTTATAAAATTATGTGTATTTTTATTTTCCATAATTGCAGTAAAAATTGAATAAGTTACTTTAAAAATTTATAAAGTACGCATGATGATAATAATAATGACCAAAGATGATTCAAATATAAAATGATATATGTCTGAAATGAAAATTATGATTATTGTACTGTGATTGTGCGTGAAAAAGCTGTGTCAAATACATATAATTTTATTACCATGAATTATTACAATGTGTAGATTATAAAATTTTATTTGTTTAATATAGTGAACATTGTATGTTTTAAGATACTAACAAATAAATATTAAAAGTGTCATGAAAAAAAATTATGTTAATAATTTATTTTTACCTTTGTGCTTGTGAAATAACACGTTTTTAGTGTACATATTATTGATTAAATATGTTTATTTAATTACCATTAATATCTAATACCAATATGTTGAATTTAGTGACTGCTCAGTAGAATTCATTCAATAAAATTATTACTTATTTTGAATAATTTATCTATAATAATGAAAGGGAATTTGCAATTATTATTAAAGAACACCAAATTGAAGCACTAAGCTAATGCATGTATGTGTAATATGCAATGACATATTTAAATACTGTATTTTTTAAAAAAAAGCTATTACCCAAAATAATAAAACCAGAATAATTAAACCAGTTCTAAAAGAAAGCCTTCAAAATAGCCTTAGCACCTTAATTAATGTTTAAATCTTGATTACTATTGACTATTCACAACTGTTTGTGTACTATGAAATTATGCTGAGCACTGAGCATAACAATTCAACATGACAATATCGATTGCAAATTTTTTTTAATTTAGATTATTTTTAATTTATAGGCAATCAATATTACATCAACACTACCAAAACGAAACCATTTTTTTTTTTAAATCCAATTCAACAATTATAATAAATTAGAAGCATGTACAGTTTAATTGGATTATACAATTTAAAAAGAAAATCTGCGATTGACTCTTGGATTTTAAAACTCGAGAATTTTATATTAACCACTTTGAACGCCCAAAATATTTTAATTAAAGAATAATTATATATTATTTAACAATTCACGTCTTTTCTTTGATGCAACTTAATAAATAAATGTTATTCATTGTTCTTTGAGTTAAACGTAGAACGTGCTTTTTTCTTTGTACATGCTCCACGCACTGAGCTGAATACGAAATAAATTTTTAGCATGACACATTTTCCTAATTAATCAGATTTCGAATGTGAGAAGCTTAATTAATACCAATTTAATTCTGTGGTTTAACTATGTACATACAGTCACTAATTCCGAGTATGTAAAATTACTTCTAACGATACATCGATAGACTTTCTTTTAATAATCTACAATTATTTTATTTATAAAAAATTTCAGTTTTACAAAAATTATAATTATAATACTCAAATGAACAATCAATAGTAACTAAAAGTGATTCCATGTTTTCTAAAGTGAATCGCGATTTATTTAGCCACCCTATATGTTTAGTTTAAACTATTTTGAATATCCATTTAAGTTTTATGTTTCGTGATCTCGGGTCGTAATGCTTTCGTGATCGGTAAAAGCCTGATGATTTAAATACGGAATAAATCAATTGATTGCAATTACTTTAATGATAATTCTGTTTTAATAATTCTATTTGACTTGTAGCAGAGGTTGTTTGTAAATCTGTTCACACGTAGTAACATTGATTAGATACTATCATGCACAATAATACCATACTACGAAATCACGCGAAATATATTTAAAAAAATGTTTAAATTTAGATGGTGTTCACACATTAGAATGTACTCTGCAAAATCTTCTTTCCAATAACTAATATTATAAACAGGGACAATGATAGTTATATTTGCGAGATTGGTAGAATCGCTCGAGTTTGAAATCTGTGAATGGGTTACAGATAGGGTCCCTTCTCTCGGAGGTTCAGAGCACATTACCAACGATATCGATCCGGGCTCTATGTTCGTATACCCACCTCGAATAGCCAAGACTGGAAAGAAGGAAACCTGAAAATTCTCATAAGAGAACTTTAGTTTTTTACGGAACAGTTTTCCACGAGTATTGGATAGCAGTTTTATTGGTCTGTTTAACGAAGGCAGGGGACCTTGTTGTGTTAATCTTCTCTCCGCCAAAGCAAATGATTATTAAAAAAAAAAAAAAAAATTTAAAAAAAAAAAAAAACAACAAAAAATAAAAAAATACCCCGCACGAGCGAAGCGTGTCACACAATTTTAGTCAGTTCCACAAGTCTCGGACGTGCCACGTCAGGCGCAGTACTGCTCTGTCCTGCTCTGCGATTCAATTTGCGCGGTCTCATTCATTACAGCGGTTCATAAAAACCACACTAAAACTCCTGCCAATGTGTGCCTGACCTATAAAGTGCCGAAGGTGTTGGTATACCTACGTGAATTCACTATTAGCAACATTAAGTTCCTACTTCGTGTACAGAAAGCGAACAGTGTGCCTATAAATATGTTTACCTTGGTTTAAACTTGTTGGTCGTTTAACGTGATTGGATTGTTCTCCTTTAGGGCGTTCGGTTGGTTTACTACCTGATGACGGGGAGGATTCGTTCCGAATTTTCTCTAAGTTCGGAGGGAATTTTACATGGTGACCCGAGGAAGGATCGCCATTTACATCTCTCCTCCCACTATCTTTTAATGATGTTGGTGTTTTTACTTTTTCAGACGATAGAGCGTTAGTTTTAGGTTTTTCTTGGTTTGTAACATTCATTTTAATTTCTGGGGGCATTAGAATACTATCCTTACGTTTTACAGGAGGTTTTCTTTCATCTTCCGGGGGTTTATGATCGGAAGGATTATTATCTGGGGGTTTATGATCCGGTTGTTTAAGTTCCGATTGTTTTGATTGCTTAGCGTCCGGACTAAAGCTTTCATCAACTTTTCGTTCGTCTTGGGGTATAATGTTTGTTTTAGAATCTGTTTTTGTGAAATTTGGTTTTGGCTCAACAGTTTCTACCTGGGGCGACTCAGATTCTTTACTATCTTCTAAAATAGTTTCGTTTTTTTCAACGCTAATGGCTTCATTTTGAACGAGTTCTGGACTCTCACTGGTAAGTGCGTGTCCAAATTCACTAGACCTAGAAGGAGGCCTAGGTGGGTATGTATTTTGTCTTGGGGTGTCATACTTGTTTTCATTAACAGCTTCGGCTGGTAGACCATGGTACGGTTCCTCCCTCATTCCACCGAAGTTTTGTGGCCTATTTCCCATCATCTGGGGAGATTGAGGATGTGGTCCCGTAAACTGTGGAGGAGTCATAGGGCGCATCATTGGCCGCGGAGGCATGCCAGCCGGAAGTGGTCTGTTTTCTATAGGAGTGGTTCTACCGTCCATACTCATCTGTGGGGGAAGGTTTCTCATACCACTCTGTGGAGATCCCGGCATATTAGGCATTCCTCGAACTCCAGGAGGCCTCGCAGCAATGTAGGCCCGTGGAAGCTCTTGGCCTTCTTCACCTGGTTCTCTTGGCCTCGCCATTTGCATAGCAGCTTTACCTTCTGTAGGACGCATCATGCCCATACCCATAGGATGCTGTTGTCTTATCATGGAGTCGCTTCTTTGCATGTACATCTTTCGATCACCTGGAGGAATCTGTCCAGGTCCGGGAGAATAAGGCTGGTTAGGGTCCTGAGGTCCGGGAGATGGATTCATCCCTTGAGAGGAGGGGGGCCTATCAGGACGAGGATACGCGTAACCGGGACTCTGCTGCATTCTCAGATTAGATGGATCATAGTTTGGTTGCAACTGTAATCTACCACCTGGTATCTGGAAATTGCCTGCATACGGTCCCGGATTTCTTACTTCAGAAGGGAATCTTTCTCTTAGTATCGACCAACCAGAAGGTCTTGCAATTGCGGGTATAGGGGCTCCTTGTTGACCGTAAGGTGATTGCTGATCTTCCCTAAACTGAAGAGGAGGACGAGTTCTGAGCCAGTTCGGCTGTGGGTAACCGGTGTTTGGAGGAGGGGTACCAGGTCCAGATGAGAAATTTCTATTCTGTAAGGCAACAGGAGGGTATCCTTGAGATGTTCCGACCGGATTTAAATTTTGCTGTTGAGGTTGAGGATACTGATGAGTCGAAGATGTTCGAGGGACTGGGTTATTTAAGGGTAAATTTGGAGAAGGGTTTACAAATGTAAATTGCTTGTGTGTTTGTTGTCTTGGGACGTCTGACTTATCAGTCCAAGAAGGCTCTCGAGTCGCTGTTTCGCTACTATCTCTGTCTTTACTTGGCTCGTTCTTAGGCTTTTCCTGTACCTAAAGGACACCCCAAATAG
Organism: Gerris buenoi; assembly: GCA_001010745.2. Classification (NCBI taxonomy): domain Eukaryota; kingdom Metazoa; phylum Arthropoda; class Insecta; order Hemiptera; family Gerridae; genus Gerris; species Gerris buenoi. The sequence continues at coordinate 146,082 of KZ651610.1, read as the reverse complement.
CAAATATTAAAATTAAGAAAGTCATGACTTATATGTTTTTTTGTTGGTTAAGGACATAAACAAATTTATATTTAAATAAACTAAAAATACAGAAAATTAAAAGAATGCGACACATCAATAATTGTTTTAACGACGGTAACGATCAACTTTTGTTTTCACTTGTAGAACCAGCTGTGATAAAATAACAAAGAATAATTATCATTGAAAAGAGAAATGAAGAATAAGAAACTAGTGCTTGTGGAGCTGAAAAATTAAGATACATTTAACGCGAGCATTCATAAAAAATTGTCCAGGTACATACAGATAACAATATTGAAAGTGTAAACATGTTTCTAATTTAAATATTTAATATGTTACTGAACCATATAAGATTACTATGTCTAAAGCCGTAAAAACTCTGATAAACGAAAAATCAATAATTCAAGTAAACAATGGGTTTCTTGAAATGGGTTCCTTCGCTTGATGTTTATTATAGCGTTAAGAACATGCTACCTTTAATATACTTAATTAACTTTACCTTAAAACCTTGCCTTGAACTCAAACAAATATTATAATAATAACTTCAGGAGAAGAAGCTATTTCTCTTCAAGGAAAACAGGACTGGATTTAATAGAAGTAATAAGGTTATTTATAAAGAGGGGTAATTAGAATGGTAACGCCGTTTTTTTCCCCCTAAGATTATTTAGATTTAGAGCAAAATAGCAACAAAGTTCCAATTCTGGGTGATTCTTAGACCCAACTGATTATTTGACCGTAATTCATGTTAAATCAAGATAATTATAAATTAATGATCACTCCAAAATTAAGGTAGAAATATGGGGTATAAAACATAATATTTACTATCTGACCATATAAGTACAGTAATCAATTAAATCTATTTTAGAGTAAATTTAATAAAATACAATAACTTACTTCTTTTCTTTTTACACGTGATTTTTTTTATTAGAGCTTAATGTTGTAAAGAAAAATCTAATAACCAAAAAAATTTCCAATTTCCAATTCTTAATTTCCAGATGTCCCCTCGTTTAAACAGAAAATGCTATTTCAAATTTAAAACATTATTATCTTTATACTTTGAAAAGTCCTTTTATTTCAAAGTAAAATGACATTTTATGTCTCTCTGAGTTTTACCATGAGAGATATTTCATTTAATGATATGTACAATTAACAAAATCTTTTATTTTTTCAAATGATTTTGAATCTGTTAAAGTGCAGATTGATAATAAATTTCAGATGAATTATTTTACCAAACCAATCGCAGACTCAGGTTCCTTAACAGGATCATAGCTTTTTATTAATTCCTTCTCCTCTCCTCCAGGTGTCGTCCCAGTCGACATGTTCCGATTATTTTAGGTTGTTTTAGGTTTTTTAAATAAATTTATTTTATAAATGTTTATATTTATTTTTTATTTATATATTTATAATTCGTTTATTGTTTCTAATGTTGTTGTTATTAAAAGATAAATACTTTCCCCTTTTGGGGGAAAGCAATGTGGAATGTTCATTATTTTAATTAAATTAGAAACATTAAAATGAAATAAATAAATTAATATGAGATAAAAATAAAAATTATATNGTTATAAATAATTACTTATTTATAAATTTTTTTTTTTTTTATAAATGTATAATTATTTTGCGTATTATATAAATAATGTTTTATAGTTTAATACAAGTAATTTATATTTAAAAAGTATATAATAAAGTTACAAACAATTTCATGAGTAATTAGTGGCAAATAATTATTATTCTTCAGAAATATCATTTTAGAATACATTGTATAAGATTAACGATCAATTGATATTAAAAAAAAATTTGGAGAAGGATATAAAATTAATTTTTACTTTCGTTTAAAATATGATGGCTTGTCTAACTTTCAAACAATGCAGGATTGTTATTTTAATCTGCCAAGCTTTAAATTATATTCAGTTATTCAGTTTTCTATAGTAAATAACTTTCATGTAAAAATTGCTAGACTTTTAAAATACATAAATATTCATATTTGATTTTTTTTTAATACGATTATTTATATTATATTTAATTTTAATTTAATAATTTATCTGATGATAAACTGCACACAACAAACAAGAAATTATGTTAACAAATAAAATAGCAATAATTTATTAATTATATGGAGGGAATTCTTATTTTTTGAAAAAAATATATATTAAAGGATAATGTAGTTTCATTTTTTTAATACTGCAAGGTCACTCCTAGTGTGATGGGTAAATGATATTCGTGTAGCGTATATATATGTTACTATATCATTATAACCAATTTTAGCACAATGTATGCTAAGTATGTAATAATTAATATAATGTTTCCTAATTAAGTAAGGTGTGGATGAGTACTAGTCATTAATTATTTTATTTTTTCCTAATAACTTATTAAGACCATTTTCTCTGGTTTTCTCCTAATAATTTTAAGTTATTGTAAAAAATTGTAGAGAGAACATAGGAGACAGAATGTAAAATCTGTATTTCTACTTAAAAATAACTTTGATAAGAACGTAATAAATTAACCCAAAGAAATATTTTATTCTGTATTAGGTTACCTAATCATTCCCTAAAGTTGGTTAAGGATGTCTTCGATTTAAAATTTCGATTATAACGTAGTAAACAAAACAAAGAAAAGCTTAATTTAAGTTTATATTAATTATACTAGCCGAATCTCAGCAACTTTCTTTAAGCTGCACACCATTAGCAGCATAAGAAATTAAGAGCTTTATAAGCCAGAGTTAACTTCATTGTATGAAGCCTGGATTTTGTGTTCAGTTCAAATCTGAAAACTCTTAACTTTAATTATGCTGCCAATAGTGCACAGAACTGATTAAATTGTGGATCTTCAACAGTATGCAGATTCAACCAAACATACTTACGAATATACTCGAAATATTTTAAAAATTACCAAAGAAATTACACATTTACGTATATGTTTTGTCTCTAAAGAAAATCTATTACACAATAGATATATATATATATAATATAACTTTTAAAAGAATACTTAAGGATTTCTTGTTACTTGAGGAAAAGAAGATGAACATCCATCTTGATGTAGTACTTTTTTACTCTGATATTACTTTTTCAGTCTAAATAATCATTCACAGTTCAGGATTACTATCGGCTTTAATATTCATCGAACTTCAGTTAGAAGATATATACCAAAAATAAAATCAAATATGCCGTAATTAAATTTAACCACAAAATAGGTACATACCTATATGTAATTTAGATTTAGAGAACATAATATATCAATTACTTTGTTAACCTAGAAGAAATAATATCTAATTGATAAGACTGCATACTATAATAAATTGTTATAAATAATTACTTATTTATAAATTATTTTTTTTTTTTTATAAATGTATAATTATTTTGCGTATTATATAAATAATGTTTTATAGTTTAATACAAGTAATTTATATTTAAAAAGTATATAATAAAGTTACAAACAATTTCATGAGTAATTAGTGGCAAATAATTATTATTCTTCAGAAATATCATTTTAGAATACATTGTATAAGATTAACGATCAATTGATATTAAAAAAAAATTTGGAGAAGGATATAAAATTAATTTTTACTTTCGTTTAAAATATGATGGCTTGTCTAACTTTCAAACAATGCAGGATTGTTATTTTAATCTGCCAAGCTTTAAATTATATTCAGTTATTCAGTTTTCTATAGTAAATAACTTTCATGTAAAAATTGCTAGACTTTTAAGTAATTGAACCATCACAAAAATTATAGAAACATATATAGTTATGGTTTTTGTATAAAAAGATAGTCGAGAGGTATATAAAAAAGATACTAGAGCTAACAACCTATTTGTTGATAAATCTAAAAGAAGTTAAGAGTACAAGAAATATAGAGAAAAAGTAAATCACAAGTTGAAAGCCAAGTAGTTTGTTTTTTTTTTACAAAGGAAACCAAACTATAAAATAAAGCCAGCACGCTCTCCTAGCTCTTGGATCGCAAATGAAATTAGAGAGCAACCAATGAATGAAGCAATTAACTTGTTGAGAGTACAGAATGTTAGGATAGTAAATACTTATAAACATTTTATAAACGTCATTTGTTCTTTGTTCCACAACACAACTCAACTTTTTATTAAGTTTTAAAAAAGAAAACGATATAGATAAAAGTCGGTTGATATGAAAACCCTTGGAACCTAGAGTAATGAATTAAGGATCTGACAAACCAGTAAATGGCTTATGTATTGCTAGATAAACACACCATACCAAATGAAGGATTTTAATAATCTGATACAGTGCTGCTTAAGAACACAGGTTTATAGTTACAGAGGATTTACCTTGACCTTTTGAAAGGGTTTGCTTAACCCGGACTGCACGTGTTTTGCAGGTTACCCACATGCCAACTCACTTACTGTGGGCTCCAAGTGTTTTAATAAAAACGTAGTAAAATATATTGTCACTTCGCAGAGCCGGTTTACAATTAAAATCGGTCATCAGAGCCTAATTTCATTCTCTCTTTTTAGGGTTTCGTTGGTAAAACCAAAAAAAAGAAACCTTTATAGTTTCGTTCCTGTGTCTGTCTGTCTGTCTGTCACTCTGTACGGTTCCAATAACTTTTGAACCAAAAGAGATAAAAGCGTGAAACTTACCAGTAATAAAGATCGTTTTGACGCGCACACAGGAAAAATATAGAGAACTCAAAATAATCAGCTGTTCAAATTCAAAATGGCGGATAATTCACATCGCGAGAAAAAAATATTTTTTTTTAAATTTTGAGTGGGATATCAAATTAAAGGTATTGAATAGTAGATTACAAATATGTATACCACTTAGGGTTAGCGTTTAATTTTAGGTGCCATTTTGTCAAAAAACATCGAAATTTTTCGTGTCCCCCCCCCTAAAATCGTACTTCCGCTGTTACTAAAAATATAGAAAAATATGCAAAATGTGCGGTCTGCTGGGCCAATGAAAAAATAAGCTTGGCAACTTGATCTGATTTACTGGAAATCCAAGATGGCGGCTAATTCATGTCGCTCGAAAAACAATATTTTTTTAAAATTTTGAGTGGGGTATCAAATGAAAGGTATTGAAGAGTAGATTACAAAAATATATAACACTTGTGGGAAATATTTAATTTTTCCCGCCATTTTGTCAAAAAATTAATAATCCCCCCCCTCCTACCCCTTACTAATTTTGAAGTGGGGTATCAAATGAAAGGTATTGAAGAGTAGATTACAAATATATATACCACTTAGGGTTAGTGTTTAATTTTCGGCGCCATTTTGTCAAAAAACATCGAAATTTTTCGTGTCCCCCCCCCCCTAAAATCGTACTTCCGCTGTTACTAAAAATATAGAAAAATATGCAAAATGTGCGGTCTGCTGGGCCAATGAAAAAATAAGCTTGGCAACTCGATCTGATTTACTGGAAATCCAAGATGGCGGCTAATTCATGTCGCTCGAAAAACAATATTTTTTTAAAATTTTGAGTGGGGTATCAAATGAAAGGTATTGAAGAGTAGATTACAAATATATATACCACTTAAGGTTAGTGTTTCATTTTCGGCGCTATTTTTCCCCCCTTTCTAATTTTGTTTCACAATACCAACGAAACCCTTTTTATGTGAGACTTCACCAATTTATTTTCCCCTTCGGGGTTTTACTGCAAAAATGTGGCAATTTTTTAAAATATTATATTATAATTAATTACAATCATTCAGATAATAATCAATAATCATTAAGAGTGGAACTAATTTTTACACTGTTTTATTTAATTTAACTAGTTTTTTTGTTTGTGTTTGTCTCCAAATCTTATAATCTCAATTTGACCCACTTCCTAATCCTAAAATCCTAGAATGCTGAAACTTGCAAAGATTATATGTAATTTCGACGACAATATAATTATAAGAAAACACAGCCCAAGTTGAGCATGGTTTAATTCTTCAGAATTATGAGACGCGCATGCGCATGAATACAAGTAATCACTTTCTACGCGTCTAAACAGAGATACAATGTTTATATTTCGTAACAATCGTAGATAAAATATATTAAAATATGAAGTTAATTTAATTTATTAATTCACAGAAATTTGATTATGGACGACAAAAGATTATTTTAAGTATTCGCAGAGAACTGAAAGTAGATAAATGTTTAAATAAAAAAACAAGAGGGGATTTGTTAACCAGGTTATGATGTCGAGGTCTATTAACACAGTTATTCGAATTGGGGAAAAAGAGGTAGTTTGTACGTTGAGAAAGGGGCTAGTCAAGTACAACGTAGTTTGGTAGGGTTAGGTAAATACCTCAGCACATTTGAATAATTCCTGAGGTCAAGTTGAAGTTATTTTAAGGGCAGTTGCGGTTTCAGGCACATCAATAAGTCATAGAAGGGCTACGAGGAGATACAATCAATTTAACATTAAAAACTAAACCGAGCTCGTTTATTTAACCATGAAACATCTAAAACAGTAGCAACTGACGTAATAAAAAGCCTTTTAACCAATAAATTATTTACTATCTTTTAAGGATAACGTATTAATAAAAATAATTTGTTCTAGATTATAGGTTATAATTTTACAGTATGATTGGTTTATTCATCCACAATTCTACAAATTATATCTTAAAATAACTTATAAATCGATTGTAAAACAATTTTTATACTCGTTAAATATTTCAATGCTTTTAAATTGATTTTCTAGCAGCTAAAGACTACAAGAAGTTACCTTTCTTAACTACATATTGTGTATTTCATACATATTGTGTATGACATATGAAACCAGTAAAACTTATGGGAGGTGGTTATTGACATTATAAAATGTTTTTCAAGCAGATAATTTAGATAAGAAACTATTAAAATACAAATTTTTCTATAGTTTGTAGCCAATATGTATCATATAACAATTGAAAAAAAAATTAAAAGTTTACTTATTTCATCAACAATGGTGGGCAGGAAAATAACAGCTGACATGTATTGATTAAGTACATAATGCTTTCATGTTAGACGAATAGAAACCTCTTCTTTAACATTATCCATAGTAGCCATCTTGTATACTTTTAGTCTGTTTGCTAGCTTTATTGATTATCGAACTCTCCGAAAGAGTTGAAGGAACCGGTGTTGAGCGTGGTATCAATAGAAACAACAAACCTACTTCTTCTTTACATGAATCACCAATAGTAACATAAACTCTAATACATTCTATTAGTCTATCAAATCTAAAATTCTAACCCTAAAACGAAATACATGTTATAAAACAATGATTTTACATTTCACCTAAACTTCATTATTACATCTAATGGCCAAAATGTCTGGGTCTAACCCGAAATAATTACTAGATATTAGATATGAACAATATGCTAGTTATCTATCTTTAAAGATGTGTTTGACCCCAAGATTCTATGAACATATTTTCAAACGAAATGACCCCTGCATTTGATGCACAATGCACAATAATAACAACTAGCACTTAATTTTTTTTTTAAAAATTCAATTTTCTACACTTTTGATTCTTGTTCAATATAATATATGCTAATGAAGAGCAATATAGATATGAATATACCTCACATTTAATCAGGCTATTACCTGTAACCTTTAAAACAAACATAACATAAAAAGGATAACATTAACTACAATTAATAACAATATTATCAGAATAAGTCTTATGTTTAGCATGTGAGCTTAGTAAAAAACACGTTGTCTTTGATTAATTGCGCTATTTCAAAAGGGCAATGACTGCTTAAAATTGAAAGGGTTTATAATAATTTATAGAGGGTTCTAAAATTATAGTATTTTTAACTCGTGGAGAAAGTCTTTGAGTAACAAGTCTTTTTTTTAAAGAATAATAACATTATATTTCATTATCTGAAAAGTAGATCTAAATACACGTTTAGTATGGTTTCTGTTAAGTACTTTAAGTTAAAAGCTATAGCTAATTGCTAGCATAATAGCATTAGAGCACATTACTTAGATGTACATTAGATTAGTTAGAGTCTAAGATGTACCTTCTAGCTAATTAGAGTTAGCAGGTTTAAGTGAGTATTAGTTAGTGTCATTTTATGCTCAAATTAAGCAATTATGTTTGACAGACTATTGCTACAGTTATTAGCAGAATTTATACGGAAAATGTGTTGATAAATGATAGAATGAAATTAAAAGGGAAGTGTAAAAGGGGTGAAATTACTTGGGCGAAAATCACGCTATGTATGGGGGAGATTTACTCTTTCCCTACCCTTTTAGATTAAACGATGAAAATATGCGGCAGTATTATAACACTGAAAACCTTTTTCCACTTACCCTAAAGCCCCGTTTACACGGTAATATTTGGCGCGATAGTTGCGGTCATGATATCAACTATCGAAACGAATATCTCCGTGTAGGCTGCGTGATAGATTTTGTCGCGATGGAATTATCAGCCATCACACTATGCTGTCTGAAGTCTAAAGAGATAGTTGAGTGTTCTATCACAGCAGACAGAGTACTCACGCGGCAGATATAAGAACTACCACGCTAGATACTAGACGCTGATTGGCTTATACTTTTTTATCACGTGATAACAGATTTTTTAAAAGGCAACAAATAAGATAGCTTGCTTCACATTAAGATATCAGAGTTTTTGTTTTTTTCGACAATATGAATATTCCTTTGGCTGTGTGTGTATTATAATTTAACATTATAATATGTTTAATGCTTTATTTCCGTATCCAAGTCAAAAATGTAGGATGTGGATGTAACATTGAGTGCAAGACAACAAGTTTTGACGTATTTTAACTCTCACCGTGTAGACTGCACACCTTGGCGATAGTTGTATGATGTAGTTGTATGTGTAGACTGCACACCTTGGCGATAGTTGTATGATAGTTGTATGATGTAGACTGACATGATAGTTCTATCATGGAAGAACTATCACCGTGTAATCGGGCCTTAAGCTATTCATTGCTTGAGGTTAGGTTATTGCTGGTTATACTCCTTTAGAATTATATTGAGATATGGGAGCATCTATTTTGAGCATCTATTTTGGTCATCTTAAAGAAATAAAAAATATATCTCTTCCCATAAATTGAAATTTGTTCATTCAGCCTTCAGAAGGCATTAGTTCCGATTGGGAAGGAAAATAGGTACTTCATGTCAAAGTTCAACGTTAAATGTAAGTCCCTCTCAATGAAGTAGACTTACGACTCACCTCTAACAAATTCGTTTTACTTTTATAAAACTATTTCTTTCGAAATCAGCCTGATGATGATGATAGACTTATAAAGGCTGAAAGCTTCTTTTTTTTTTTAACAAAAAAATCATTTAACGTGAATAAACAATTTGTATGTTATCCGTTAATCCGTCAGAATTACAAGTAACAATTAATAAGTTATTTAACTTTTGCTTTCAAGCTTACCGAAGGTAACGAACCTACGTGATCTTTCTAAGGAAAGAAAATTTTTCGACTCTAATTTCAAAAAATCCAAGACAGAAATTTGTTTCAGACATATTTTTTTGTCTCGAAGTCTGTCTGTCATTCAATGTTTGCGATATCTTCAAAACTACGTATCCGATTTTAATAAAATTTAGATGACAGGTCATAATTAGCCCATTAAGTTTAAACCTTCTGCGCTAATTTGTTTCTCTTCCACTAGCGCGCCAAAGTTCATTTATTCAAACCTATATGTTCAAAGGTGCTTATCCAATTTTAAAGAAATTTGAATGGTTTGTTTAAAGTAGCCCAAAAATGGTCCTATATTAATTTCAAGTGTCAGTGCACATTTACTATTGAATAAATAATTGTGTCTCGATCTTCTAAATTGATCTACATCAAAACAGGTCTAAATCTTGATCAAATAATAGGACGCGGGGAAGCTATGTGCCACACAAATTGGCAGATTATTTAGTATAGTATTAAGTTATAAACTTAATATGTATTTACAAGTATCCAAGTAGGTTGCTTTTACTAGAGTAGAGCACTAGAGTACTATCTAGTTAGTGAAACTTTATTAGTAGTAAGAATAATATTTACTAACAGTACTCAGTTACGGTAGATTACTAAATTAGTAGATTTCTCTTTTGCTCTTTGTTAGAGTTTTTTTTAACAATATCCAATACGGATACACAAAATCCCTTATCCATAATCCACATATTAATGTCCAATGCTTTTTATAACCACCTCAGATGAAAATGTCCCTGCCGTGAAAAATGTGATTCCCCACTCATTAAACAGGTTTTACCACTCGAGAGCTTTTGGTGGTAGAGTAAAAATAAACAATTATTTTAATAAATAACTTCTTTCTATACCTTCTAGGTAATTTTATTTGTTTCTTTGTCCTTCTTCACCCCATTTCTCATTTTATAATACAGTCGACTCTCGATAGCGATAGTTCGAAGTTGGAGGGACCTCTAAAAAAACTTCGAATTATCAAATGTGTGCGATAAGAAGTGAATAATGCTTCAAACACTTCCTCTTTAACTTGGGTTTGGAGGGAAAAAACTCGCAGTTTCTTTAATGAATCACTTGCATTGGTCTGAGTTATCGTTGGCAAAGGTTCCGATTCATCGTCATTTTCTTCGTTTTCTCTGTCCAATGAAAGTATTTCAGATAAAGCACCCCAAACCGTGACATCTTCATCAACCCGCACAAAATCAGCAAATGTCAAATTTTCTTGAGGAGGAAGGGATTCCCAAATGGTAGGTTTAACGCCGGTCATGTCACAATGGATCTGCTTTTCTTTCAAAGACAGAGTGTGGAAACCTGACTTTTAAAAACAGTTTAAAATTGTAGAAGAAGTGACAGTTCTTCAAAAGTTTCCAATCGTAACATGTTCACATCACACGTGTCGTCTCTCAAGGAAGGAAGTTTGAATTGTTGAGAGTTGGGGAGAGGAACTCTGAATTGCAGCGTGCCGATGTCTCCACTTTTACAGCATTTTACTTTGAATTACTGAGTGTACAAAATTGCATTGTTTTTCTTCGAAATACCAAGAGTTTTTTGAGGGACCAAGCATTGGCTTCGAATTATTGAGAGGTTCGTATTAATGAATGTTTGAATTATCGAGAGTCGACTGTATATGCGATTACTTATAAAGACCTAAAAGCAATTTATCTATTTTATAATTCTATAAAGTAATTTCTTTTATTAATAAACTTAATGCATTGTCGTTTTAGTGACTTTTTATTTGCCTATTTTTTTTCATAAGAGAAAATTTTAAGAAGCCGTACAGTACAAGTCTTTTTCCCGTCATTGTAATAAAAGTTCTTTTTATAAATATTTTATAAAATGGTTTACAAAACGTCAGCTAAGTCAACGAACTATTACCTAGAATATCAGAAAATAACCACATCTAAGTTTTATAACTTTCAATTATTAACTTTTTTCAGCATTACGTNAATATGTAATAATACTTAATTCAAGTTCAAGGATTTCTCTCTGTAAAATGAACTTATAACAATAACAATAAAGTTACGTTACTTATTTACTAGCCAAAACCCACTCTTGGCTGATAAACCATTGGTAAAATAATTGATATAAACCATTAAATAACTATTGCAAATATTATCTAAATAAATACATACATATGTGACCTTCAGATTTAGTCACCTGGAGCTGATCACTAACTAATTACTGAGTGGTAAAGTGGTGTTAGACATTCCACTGAATTACATAAATGACTCCTATAGATATCGGCGAAAAGTTCGCATTACCATTCAGTTTTTAATGATTAGCTCCGTGTGAAGAAAGCCTTAATCAAAGAACATCGAACATCTCTAATATTCTTCTATATCTCTTCTAGTAGGGAATATTTATGTCAAGTTGAAAACGCTTTTAGTGATCAGCAAATATCTTAATTCGTTGCAGAAAATAAAACAAAAAATGATTAACACATAGATATTATGGTTGTTGTACAAAGTATACACTGACCCTCTTGAAAGTAGAGTAAATTAAATAAACTATTTTTCAGCTATGTTTGAGTTAGATAAACATGAAGTAGAGATAGCAGGAGATATAGTAGGTTTAAGTAAAGCCCCGTTTACACGGTGATAGTTGACGCGATAGAACTATAAACCATCATACTATCTCGTCTGACGACATAGTTGAGTGTTCTATCTCTATCTCAGCAGTCAGAGTACTCATGCGGCAGATTTAAGAACTACCACGCTGGATACTAAATGATGATTGGCTTATTGTTTGTTTATACTTTTATATCACGTGATAACAGATCTATAGGAGACAGCGAATGTGATAGATTGCTTATTATATTCTTTTGTTTACTTCACTCTAAATATTCCGTTTGCTGCATATCCATTATGATATAATATTATAATATATTTAATGTTCTATTTTTGTATTCGAGTCAGAAATGTAGGATATGGATATAATTTTGAATACAAGACAAGAAGTTTTGACATATTATTATGTTAACTCTAACCGTGTAGACTGTACACCTCCGCGATAGCTCTATGACATAAACTGACATGATAGTTCTACCAAGGGAGAAATATCACCGTGTAAACGGGGCTTGAGGCATATCAGAATAAGTAAAGTGGTTCAATAGGAGATAACACAATACCCAGCTCCTAAGTGTTCTAGTTACAATCTAAAGCTCACTGCAGTCATCGTTTAATAAGGTAATTAAATCAGCTGTTTAAAAGATGTCTGTGACGAATATTAAGTGGAGCAGACAAGATTAAAACTCAAAATAAAAATTTATTCTGTGAATGAGAAATCTTATATGTTTCGATGTTCAATCATGGCATCTTTCCAAGCTCGCAACAAGACTTGCCAATATCACCTTTATTTTTGTCACACACTTAGAAATAAGATTGTGTTTATTTGAATTTCCTTCATATGTTTGCATTCATTACGTCGTTGTGTTGCGACTCATTTCGTAATAGTATCACCTTTAGTGGTTTTAATTAATCTATGTCAATTTAGTTTTAGTTTCATTTTCTTTAATACAGTTGAATTGTAAAGTATAAAGAAGTAAACACAAATAAAATAATAAAGAGAAACATTGTTAATTTATAAATACAAATAATAATAATAATAAAAAAAATTAGCCATCTACAAAATAGTCTGGAATAATGCGGAATCAAAAGTATACATTATATATAATAATAGTTTATTATCAAATTAAGCTAAAATATTCAATGCATTAAACTATATTATGTAATCATTCATTCAGTTATTTCGAACAACTCTACTGTAACCGGGTATATTTAGACTAAATATGCAGTCAATTTATGTTATCAAGTGCATTTCTCTATCACGAGTGGCCTCTTAATAATAAATATGGATATAAAAGCTTGACTAACTGTTTATCTTTAAGCTTAATCAATATAAGTAAATTTGTAAAAAAATATTAAAATATTACTCTTAATTATAATCATCACAAATTATAATATTTCCACACTATAAAATAGTTTATATATACATAAACATCTCAATATTTTGGATCATATATTTTTATTTTATGTACTAAAAACGTTAGAATATATTATATATTATAGGCGAATAAAGCTAAATAAATTTTTATAACATTTAAAAAATTAACCTTTTTATTTAAGAATGAAACAATAAATATCACAGAGATAGTATTAACTAATTTAAACCGAAGCGAGCGAGCGAAGAGAGCCGAGTGTGTGTATAAATGTTTAAAAAATAAATTAAATTCAAATTATTATTATTTATTATTGGTTTCATAGATTTTCTAATGCAATTATAGAGAAAAAAAATCAGTAAAACTATACAAAAATCAATAAAACGTATTTAGTAGCAAATTAATTTTTTCTATTGACATTTGAAACATTGAAAATACAGATGCGTTTAATTTTTGGCGTCTTTCTTAAATTTAAAAAAAAAATATTGTGTTTAAAAACTAAAATCGAAGTATAAGTTATTGCTTTTTTCGCTTTAAATCACTAAAACCAATTCTAACTGGCCCCTCCCTTTTGCTAAATAACTTATAAAAGCAGAAGACTACTATATCTTTAATTGATCACTAGTATCGGACTTAAGAAGTGATCTATTCGAAATAAATTATTTAAGAATGATACCAAAGACATTTTATTATATTTTCTAAGCATTATAATTCTTAAGACCAAATTACCAAGAATGTTTTTTGCAAAAATATATTAGCCTCAGTTTGAATTTACCTATACTCAAAGCGGGGCTATAAACAGTTTGATACAATATGGATTCAAGCCATTCCAAGAGTTGCAAAATGGAAACATTAATATGGAAATGATATGGATCAAAACTAAATAATTTCAGCAAAGAGCAGAGGTAAAGATTGTCATAAGTTAAAGTCATAAGATATATTTTAGGAATTGGAAGGTTAAAAATAAAATATAACAGAAAAAACAAATCCTAGAACCAAATAATTTTTTCAAAACCAAGGGCACACATACAAAAGACCAATAAGACAAATCTAAACTGTTTTCATAAAAAAAAAATTTAAAAACATATTTTAAAATGTTTTACCATGCAAATAAATAAAAATTTGTTTATTTTTCACTCGACTCTAGAGAAATACGAATAGAAATGTGATTTTTTAAAGAAGAAATTTGAACATTAGGGCAAATGCAAAATTTAAATTTTCGCTAAATTTTATTTGAAACTATTTCTATATATTTCTGAAAATATATTCTATAAAATAAATATCAAAAGATCTATTCGAAAAGAGTTAATAACGGGAATATTGATAATATTACATGTATTATTTCAATCCTTGAAGTAAACAAAATTAAGTCTTTTTTTACTTTAATAATCCTTATTTTATTTGAGACTCGTTCATAATACATAATTATAGAAATATTATGAACACGTCCATGACATAAATTGAACAAAATATAATTAGATAATTTATTGTTAAAGTAATGTAGGGTTATGGAAGGTTAAATGTCTAATGTTTGGGTCGGTAATAGTAGCTTCCTGTAGAGTGTGGTAAGTTCTCAATTAACTACAATTGAATAGTCTGGCCTGAGTAGGAACTAGAGCTAATCAGCTGAGTCCCTAGGAATCAGCTACAATACTGGCAACAACCTCAGGATTAGACATATAAACAACAGGCATATAAACAGCCTCTTATTAAGGCACCTAACAACAAACTAATAGTTTATTTACAAATCAATTTACTATTATGCAAAAAATAACACTAAAATACACTTCAATTCATAATTACAATAGAAAATATTAAATACAAATTTAGTTTTTATTTTCTTATTATAAATATTTATTTTTAATTATGTACAGGGTGATTGGCGATATATGTACAAAAATAAATAGGGTGATATTTTAAACCTCGTTGGCTACAAAAAAACGTCTTATAAACCATGGGTATTTTCTCAACCGTGTTCCCATAAGATCAAATGTTATTATTACTTTTTATTTTATTATTTTTTTTTTTTAATATCACATACCTTTGCTCATAAAAACACTTAATGCTCCAAAAGTATAAAAGCTCAAACAAAATATTTGGTTTCGTTGTAAGCTGACAAAATTTCTAACTAGAAAAGTGTAAATTACTAATTTTCATGCCCTCAAATCACATGACGAAAAATTTATATTAATTTCATTTTTAATAAGATAAAAAAATTTTTTTTTGTGTACTTCCATAACTTGTTAAAGAACCGACCTTAAACTAGTCGAACTTCCTTATTTACTAACGTTTCGGTCAATATTAATATTATTACCAATTCATAAGGCGGAATTTTTTGTAAACTTCGCAGAAAGTAAAAAAGAAAAATGATTACTTTTGCTATTATTGACTTTTAGGTGACCAATCTTGCTTTTTCATATTAAAAAAAACAAGATTTTTCTCTGTCTGTCTCCCAGTGTTAATAATAATAATAATTTGATTTAAATTAAAATTTAAACCTTCCGTAGTATGAATACTACCAAAAACTTAAAAATTGAAAAAAAAAAAAACAAAAAAAAAAAAAAAC